>VYZM01022222.1:185485-197760 GCA_013398915.1 Dromas ardeola | reverse complement strand
CCCCCCCCCAGCCCCGCTTTAGAACCTGCGCAATGTTTTCCCCGGCGCGCGCGCGGGGGGGGCGGGGCGTCGGTTGGGCGGGAACAGCCTGAGGGGACGCGGCCGCCGCCGCCTGAGCCTCAGCCTCAGCCTCCCCCTCCCCCGGCCTCCCGCCTGCCCTGGCCTCCCACCTCCCCTCTCCGGGATCCCAGCTGCCGCTGGCGCCCCGCTTTCCTCACGGAAAGGGCCCGTCGGTGTCCAAAACCGGGGAGCGCCGTGAGGAAGCGCCGCCCGCCGCCGGCGCGGCCTCCAGCCGCCGCAAAGCCGGCGGTGTTTAATGAGCGTTTTCCACGGGAATGGCCCGCAGCGATCGCGTGTCAGCGGCGGCGGCGGGGGGGGAACCACCGGGTGACTAAAGCGTGTGGAGGCAGGAGGGGCACGGCCCGGTGCAGAAGGAATCCGGCGTGGCTCGTCTTGTCCGGGCACCGGCTCTGAGTGCCTCCTCACGGAGTGCGGAGGGGCTTTATGGGCATCGCGCACACGGGCTGCCCAGAGAGGCTGTGGAGTCTCCTTCGCTGGAGAAACCCAAAACCCACCGGGATGCATTCCTGTCCAGCCTGCTCTAGGTGAACCTTCTTTGGCAGGGGAGTTGGACTAGATGATCTCCGAAGGTCCCTTCCAACCCCTACCTGTGATTATTTTTTTAAAGTCTCCTAGAATGTTTTTTCATCGGAGCAGGAACTTATTTCTACATGTGCAGTTGCTACCTTTCCTCCCACAACTGCGCTCCATTGCTCCTCCGCTGTGACTGCACGTCGCTGGATGCTCTTTGTATGAAAAGTCTGAGACGGGATGAACCTTACTGTACAAATGGCAAATATTATACAAAAGGAAGCCTACAGTGAGAGGGAGTTAATATGTATATTAGACATTTAGTTCAAAAGTGTTAATTTTCACACAACATACCCAATCCATACATGTGGATGCAGTAACTGGCGGGGTCCTTATTTTTGACACAGCCATTTAAGAGCTCAAAGTTCACTGTCAGGAATTGCGATCGTTGGGCTAACCATTAAATAGAGCTAGCAGTTTATAATGCAGTTTTGGCTCTGTAAGTTCACAGCCATTGAATATTCATGGTTTTGGTGCTGTATTGCAAAATAATAATAATAAAAAGCTTCGGTCTTCTTTTTAATCCTTCCTTTCTCATTTTAAGCTTCTGTGTTTTAGAGGGAATACAGAAAAATATTTAAGATAAAATTTACTTTGTATCTCAGAATTAAGAACTTCAGAAAAACTAGAGACAAAAGAAGACCAGAACATTTCTCTGAATTGCAATGAACTGTTTTTAATCCCTTTCCTTGCACTTGAATCCAATTACTGTGGTGCTGAACTGGAAAATGGAAGAAACCGTGCTCCAATGACAGCTTTAGGATTAAAAAAAAAATTAAATCCCAGACTTACAACAAACTTTCAGACAAATCCATTAATAATAAACTGTTGCACTTCTTAGTATAGGGTATTTACAACTTGTTATTTAATGTGTGTCTTTTTAAGGTCAAGGATATATATATATATATTTCAAAATTACAGAAACTTTGTTAATGAATACAAAGCGAACCAGCCTGCATTTTGATCGCAAGCTATAATACTCTTCTTATAAATAGGGGTATGTAACAAGAACCCACGCGCTTGATATCGGCAGTATAATTTCTGCAGGATTATTCCCTTCTTTCTTTCTGCTTTCCTCTTTTCTCACACCAGCAACTGACCCAGGTGCAGTTTAAGCAATATTTGCATCAGTTATGTTGCAGCTTTCGAAAAATGGCATTCCTTTGTCTGGAAGTGATGCAAGGTGACATCAGCATGCAGCGAAGTTCCAGGCAAATCCCACCACACAACCAACAAATGTGTTCCTTGTTTGCCTGGGGGGGGTTTCCTGTGCAAATCCTCCTTCCTTCAGGGGGGCTCCGTTCTCAGGTGTGCGTGGTGGCACTGACTGCAGAGAAACCTGTGTGAGCCGGGAGTGCTACGGGGACAACGCTCCCCCGGTTCTTCGAGTGTCTTCTCTTGGAGGCATCTAAAAAATGGGTAGATTTGGTGCTCAGCGACATGGTTTAGTGGTGGTTTTTGTCAGTGTTAGGTTGGTGGTTGGACTCGATGATCTGAAAGGTCCCTTCCAAACAAGACAATTCTATGATTCAAGTGCCTTTGGTCCCAGAACACGCTGCTTGTGCCTCATTTTACTTTTCAGAAAATGCCACCAAGTGCCTCACCATGCTCTGGTCAGTTGTTTGTTGTTGTTTTGGTGTTTGTTTGTTTGTTTTTTTTCAGAGGGTTTGTTTGCTTGGTGGGTTGGGTTTTTTTGCAACATTTTGGACAAAAACGTTTCTTTTTAAAGCTGTTACACCACAGTTTACTTTTCACTCTACTAATGGTTATAATGTAATTTCAGTAGTGGTTTTTTTTGCATTGACAGCCAAAAACTGAAGAGCAAGAATGTCTCCTTTTCTCCCTCCCCATCCCAAACTGCGAATTACCGTTAAGTGAATGTTACTAAGCCAATTTATAGGGACTAGAAATAATTAAGACAAACAATTTAAGCAATCAAGTTTTTCAGATCTTAAAGCCTGTTTTAGCAGTACTTTGAAAGCCATTCTGTGATAAAAGACCTTTTCTAAACTGTATCAAGAACTAGATTACAGCAATCTTTATTGGAGTTGTTCTTGTTACAGCTAATTGTACAGTCACACTAATATATAGCAGTGAACTCAATGTCCAGAAAACCAAAGCAAGTATTGAACCTTCCTTAGTACAAATTCGGAGACCCAGATCCAGGAGCCTTTAATCAAAATTCCAATTAACTTCAAAGAGTTTTACTGGAGTCAAAATTGCAAGCAGAATCTAGTACAGAAAAATTACCATTTTAATTGCTACGAGTCTGATTAAGTGATTCAACTTCCAGTTGATACAAGCACTTACATTAACACTAAAAATTTATTAATGGTCATTTATAGTTTACCAAGCCTAATCCTGCCAAGGATTTTTTTTTTCCTATTTTTTTTTCCTCAGAAGACTGCAGCAAAGATCAGCACAGCTTCAAAACAACCCAGCACATCCCCTGAAGAAATGCTGCTTGATGAAGCTTCAAGAAACGACCTTGCAGCAGAAGGAAGCCTTGGCAGCCGACAAGCGCGGTGCTGCCACGACTCTGAAACATCACGGGAGCTGGAAGCCATGAAGAACCATACTGCCGAAGCCATTTGCGATGTGTCGCCGCCTCGGTGCGTGAACCGGCCTCTCTCTCTCTCTCTCTCTATCTCTGAGGTGCTGTATGTTTAATTAGCAGTAGATGGCACTCATCATGCTGCTCTGCAAGCGCAGGTCCATTTTATACATCCCAGGCAGGATGCACTGAATATCTGTGCAGTTAAGCCCAGAAAAACAACCCTGTTGGTATGCCTATATCGGTTAGTACTTTTAATATTAGTTTCTTAAAAGCCGTGTAAGGAACGCAGCTGTCCTCTGCTGCCGGTTGGCAGCTCCTCGGTTTACCCCGAGCCCTTGCCGACAGCAGCCAGCGAACAATGGGTTTAAAGCTGCGCTTTTTCTGTGCGTTCCTCACCTGGCTCTGATCTGCTCCCAGCACAGGGATTTCCCGACAGTGGATGGATGGCCAGCGAGGCACAGCCCCGGCGCAAAGTAGTGCTCTGCTTCCAGGGGTTACACAACATACGCACACACAAGGAAAACAAACATGGAGGTCCCCTTGCCTTGGCCACAGGAGGTAGTCCTAGGGGGCAGAAGAAAGGTCACCTGGCCCAAGGTTAGGTCCCTCTGAGAACTCTGGTTGGGGTCTACCATGAAGAAAAATACCTGCTGTGGGTTCAATGTCATTTCACTTCCCCCCTTAATCCCTTTTTGCCCAGCGTGGGGTTTCTCCACTGCTTACAAGGCATACATGACAGTTGTCTACTGCAGCCTTTCACGCTCTTTAGATCAGAGCACCCAGCATTTCTCTTTCATTGTGGCCATGCCTTGGGCATAGGTCTGTCTGTGGCACCTGGACTACCATCTAAATGGGACGGCAAGCACTAAATCCCAGACTGTGATCCTCTAAACACCGCACAGCTGGCACTTGTCCCTTAGTGTCACCTCAACGTCATGGCAGCTCAGTTTTCCTCTGCACCTCGGCTCACACCCAGGTGTAACTGGGAACCACCAGGTAGGTGTTTCTTCACAGTCTTCCTTGAAGAACTCAGCTACTTCCCAGAGCAATATCAGTACAGAAAGTAGCAGCTACCCTTTTTCTTTGAAAATGCCGCTGGGAGAGGACTTGTTGTTTTCTTACCTGTTAAACGATAGCTCAACAGTTATAGCACACACCCAGCAGTGCTGGTGATCAAGGTCCGGTCCCTCCTCTGTCTTCAGGGCCATGAAATCCCATCTTCTGGGAGACTGCCTCAAACACCGGACTGTCATCTATCTCAGGAGCAAGGGGAGCACACATTCACCACTGAAGCTGTTTTGCTTGGTGCAAGACAAATTCAGAGTTCACTGGGCCAGGGAACAGGTGTGACACATCTCACCTTCGTGGTCATTTTCCTGGGCAAGAGGAGATCTATGTCCCAATCCCAATCCTTGACTGTGCGTACATGTTATCCATTGCCTGACTCATGCGAAATGCCTAAACGGGTCCTAGTGAAGGTGCTGAAATGCCCATCTCTGCTTTCCAAGATAAACACTTAGCTAGAGAATGGTCTTCCTTCTCTCTGGGCCACTTTGACTGCTGAGTACTTCTGTGTCACAGCAAGAGTGAAGTGCGCTGGTTTGGTACATGAAGTATACAATTCAGATAAATTCCTGTACGGGAAGCTGTGGTAGGATTTTCAGTGCTCTGAAGCTTAGACTTGAAGTGTGGGTGGGCAAGGGATAATAAATGCTTTTGTGGTTTGTTTTTTTAAAAAATATTTTTGTGGTTTCCATGAAATTGAGCTTTGTTGTTTCAATTAATTTGAGTTTTGTTGTTTTAGTGAAAGCCTGCCCATCTGTGGACATCTGATATGTCTTTGAAAAGCCTTGGCTCCCACATGCTCCATAGAAACTTCTTCAGCTGTTCATTGCTTAAAACTTCCAAAGACTCCCACTCTCGGGTATGGTACTCTCACGGCACCTCCTGCCTGTAGAGCATCCAGCCCTAAAAATGTTTCTTTTCACAGAGGACTATTTGCATGAGACAGTGCATGGCCCCTGTTCCTTCCACTGTGAGAAGGGGTCAGAGATGCATTGCTCGCTTTCTTCATGTCTGAAGCACTCCGAAAATTTTGCAAGACTTAAAAACCAGGTATGAGGCCAGAGTCTGTTTCAAACTTAGCTGAGGGTTCAGCATCTGTGCAGTCTGTGGCATGATTGGCATTTGTGTTCAGTTCTCCTGCTTTGATGCCAGAAGTGGGCCCCCGACCTTCATGGCAGGACGCATCTGGGTTATGCCTTTGCGATGCGGAAGCGAGGAGGTGCTCTTCGTCCGTCTTACAGACATACCATAAAAAAAACATACCTTGCCATTCCATGCCCGGTAGAGCAGACTAGGCTTGCGGAAAGAGCACGTTACAGTCCCTCCAGGGTGAGGAGAACACCTAGTTCAGACCTCCCACTTTCTGGGAGAGGGCTCTGACCGCACGGCTACCGTTTACATGCATGCTGGGCTCTGTAACAGCACCTTTACAAGACGCCTCTGCTCTGGTGGGTGCCTGACCCGAGATCATGACAGAGAAGGTAAATGGAGGAGGAGGAATGCACAGCCCTAACTTCTAAGCTCCAGGGAAGGACTGAGCTCTCACATTTTCTGCCTGCTGCCTCCTTGTCCTGGGTGATGGTTTGGCCTTTGGGATGCCTCCTTATATCAGCAGAGGCCAGAAACCTGAATGCAGTACTGGGAGGAACCTCAGTCTCTTGCTTTCTGGGTCTGAGAAGGCAGCTGTGACCGGCACGAAGCTTGTGCTTTGTATGGAGCATTTGTTCTCCTCCTCTTTGATGATTTCCTATGTAAAAACCGAGCACCAGCTGGTTTCTTCCCGAGGGAATGTCGTTTAGGCCCTTTAGAGCCGTTCCTGATCATTATGCCTGACCACTGTCCTTGCCAATCAAATGGAGCCCAACTTCTGCCTCCTAAAAGATGGGAGTTCATGGCTCGTCACTAAGGATGGTGACACAGGCAACAAGCCAGCGAGTCCCAGGGTGAGGGTGCAGGTTGCAACACTCCGCACCGTGTCACCTCTCTGCCCTGCCCCTTGGAAGCTGTGTTTCCAGAAGTGATGCAGAGGAAGGAGTTACTCTAATTTGTTACTCAACTACTGTTGACTTGTCTTGTGTATTTGGGCTTGTCAAAAAGCTGCTCTGTGGCTCCTCCGCAGAACAGGATTAGGATTATCTGCTGCCTAATGCCTGGGTTGCCAGGGTGGAATAAGTAATTTTTGAAGCACTGGGAGAGGGACAAAAGGCATTAGAGAGGAATGAAGTGCCCCGAGGAACACTTTGCCTGATCTCCCCACACGCAACAGCATGAATGTGGACTCTGAACGGCGCTTGTTCATTAGGTGGCACTACAGGCCCAGGATTTCACGGGCGAGCACAGTCTCCAGAGGGCTCCTCTGGGTCTGAGCAGAGGTTTGTAGGCTCAGATGCTTCGTTGCCCTATTTGCGTGCTTATTTGTTTTTTTTTTTCCTGGGGAAACACGCTGTCCTGACAAATCCTGGAAGAACACAGAAGTGGTATTGCAAAAGCAAAGCAGCGGCAATCAAGACTTCCGATATGGCCGCCTGGCCCTGAAGTCCCCAGGAACTGCATGGCCGGGGAGGGGTTGGAGCTGCTTGGGGTAAAACCCGTGCAGAGGAGCTGCAGCCCACCTCCCGCCCCGGCTGCACCAAGGCAGGGCAAAGGGCAGCGCCGTGGGGCTGCTGCTTTCCCCTCAACCGGGACACAGCAGAGCTGGTCCTCTCAAAAATCTCGTCCTTCCTCCAACGACCTGTGAAGAGGCCTCAAAGGCTGCTGGTGACCCGGAGAGACGTGCTTTTCGAGGAGAGGGCACCATGCCACCGCGGCTCTGCTTCCTGCCTCTGCTGTGGGGCCGGCAGCGGTGCCCGGCACCTGCCCCGGGGCCCGGCGCTTTTGAGTAGAAGGTACCCAACACATCTCAGGTTGTGCCCTTTCCACTGAAATGTCCTGAGCTGAACTGGGGTAGGGAAGGTGCCTGTGTTCTCCTACAGCCATCCAGCCCACCTTCTTCCTCACCTTGATGTCCTTGGAATTTCCTTGGGTAAATGTTTATACATTTTTTTCAAAACCAGGGAATGCACGGGCAAGATCCAGGAGCGCTTCCCTTGAACAATTTGGTTGGAGGTGTTTTCACTCCCTCCCCCAGCGCTGCCAGTTATTCCAGCCCTGGCTCAGTCCTCGCGAAAGCCCGGCTCTACCAAGGCACACCTGACTTGGCTGGCAACTGCCACGGCTATTCCCGTCCCAGAGCCCTGCTAGAGCCAGGCCTGGGCTCTTCCATCCCAGCCGACAGATCAGTCACTCTCCAGCCCCGGGTCAGTAACCTACAGCCTACTCAGTGCCCCTCTGTCTGAAACTGAAAGATAAATGCCCTTGAAATCTGAAGTAACCATGATAATTTTATTTTGAACAGGAAAATGGACTGTTTTTTCCCCTTATCTAATTGATTAGGAATGTCAAATATTCTTTTCTGTACACCGTGCATGCCTCTTATTTATGTAGGAAGCAGCTGGTCTAGGGATTGAGCCAAACACTTTTTTAACTAGAAAAAATTAAGCTTTCTTTTGGGTCTGGGGTGGGGGGGCGTGTCACTGTATTTCATCGCCAGTTGACAGATAGAATCCATCTCTCTGCTTTTCCCTCTGCGCCCTGACATGTCTCTGGGAAAGGCTCACCGTGTCCCCGCTTCAAAGAAAACTGCAGGTGTCTGGGAGAACTGGGGCGCGGAGGGAGCGCCGGGACGCAGTCAGGCCGACGGGATATTCGCAGCTCAGCAGCCACGTCTGGGCGCCCAAATGACATCAGAAAAAAAAATCTTGGCTTTTGTCTGGGTGGATTTCTGGCCACTTCTATTTCTGCACCTTGCTGAGCAGTACTAGATGCAGCAGTTACTATCTAGAGGAGGATATTAGCTTTGCCTCCGCGTGACTCTAAGTAATTCCTTTCTGTAATGGGCTTAAAATGGAGCGTATGTTCCCATTTTTCTCAGTAGGCAGTTACGCTTCCCATTTGAAATCATACAGCCTTAAGACTGCGTTTCAGAAAGTTTTCTTAGCAAGAGCCTGAAATTGCAGCGTAGTTAGATTTGTTGCTGAGGAAATCTGATCGACGGATACAGCGCCGTCTACTTGCAAAACCCGAGAGAAAGACGATTCTTGGTAGAATTTGGTCAAAAGGGTAACTGAACCCCCTAAAAGATGTAGGAGTCTGTAGAGTCACTAGTCATCATAACACCTAGAAGTCCATGCAGAGAAAGTTGCCAATCAATAGAACTATTTCGTAGGATAAACATGTAAATAATTTAAACATGAGGAAAAATAGACAATCAACGTTATAGGTGTCACCGTAAAGCTGTCACTATGGATGTGCCTCATCCCAAAGCAGTCTGCTGCAGCTCCGTATGACCCTGGCCAGTGGTTTTGGGAGCGGGCAGTTTGTTAAAAGGGGATGTACAAGAGAAACGGTAATGGAAACACTAAGTAAGGCCACATATTGCATGAGGAATGTAAAAATGTATCTCCAGTAACACCTTTGTTCACAGAAGGCGAGAGCAGCGACGGGTCATACTTGGTGGACCATTGAACTAGCAATCTTTCATTCAATGTAGGGTTGGCATCATCCGCAGGAGGTTTGTACCTGAGTGGAGAGACCTGGGAAATACCAACTAAATGGGGTAGTATCTAACGACTCCTTTTAAAAATATTCACATGACTTTTCATCGCTAAGCCATGGCTGAGGTCACCACCATTGCTTCCCACTTTCTGTGATACACATCAGCTTGGAGGGTTTTCATCACATATCCCAGATGCCTACCTGCCTCCACAGCCAAAATGGGATCTTGCTGGACTTTGCCATTGTAGTTAGCAGAGCAGCCACAAATGGGGTGCAAGTGGGGGAGAAAATAGAGCTAGAGATGTACTTTCCCAGCCAAAAGAGCACATATTCCCTGTGACATGTTGCTATGGGAAGTGATCGTTCTGACAGTCGCCTTGAACATACCTCAGCCTGGTGAGTTGACAGGACACTGACACAGCTTTCAACACGAGAGATGCTCCACGTCCAGCCAAGCCCACCACTTATCTACACAGGCCTCCAAGCCTGAGTCCTGAAGACCATTAAAAATGGTTTGAAGAGCATGTTCACAGCAATATTGAGACAACCTGGCCTATCCTGATGTGAGTATTTCCCTTTCTTTATCCTACTTGTGCAGCGTTTCCAAGGGCCATTTCAAAGCTGAACTCGTGGTTGTCATTAGGGCTGTGGCCAGAACGACATTCTGTCCCTCAAAGCTGAATATTCAGCAGGAACTGAGCTGCTGAATGCTGCTCGATGGGCCTGTAGGGACGAGGCAGCTGAAAAGGCTTGACTTCACCTGGTCTGGCAGGAAACGCTGGGATTTGTTTAATCAGCTAGCCAAACAACCTCCAGCACCTGTTCCCTTAGCAGAGGAGGCCGAGCAACAAACATTTTGCTGGATCAAAGTTTCCACCAAGTTCTCACCGGTGGGAAGGAGATCTGCCGGGCAGCGCCGCTCTCCATCCCCGAGACCTGTTCGCAGGGACTGACCCAGACATAGAGGCAAATAAGCTCAACCTGGTTGCTCCCACCAGGCGTGAGGACCCATAGACACAGCAATCTGGGCCAAATCTTTGGGTTTGGCTATTCCAGGTTTTCACTTGTGTTATCAGGAGCTGGTCAATTGCCAAAGGTTTGGCGGCTGATAAAAACAAGTGCCGTGCCAGATCCAGGGAAAACCCCATGCTCAGAAGCAAGTTGCTCGCCCCAGCAACACTTTCCTACATGTTTCAAGGTCCCCAAGGGACGTATTCTTTGACAACGCCGTTGGAGGACGAGACATGCTCTGCATGTCGAGCAAGCCGGATTTTGCTGAGGCAGTGGTTCCCGTGATCAAATTTTAACACTAACTGCAGTCGTTAAATAAATCAAGACAGGAGCTGTGTTCCTGGACTTGCTGCTGCTTGTCATACACTGGCACATTGTTCTCCTGAGGTGGGACTCACTGTGCTTGGTGTTTGCCAGCCAAAAATTAAGCGCCTTAAATTCAGCTGACTGAAAATGAAGCAGTCAAACACTAGCAGGAGACAAGCCCTTGTCTCCTTCTCTAGACAAAGGAGAGCGTTGAGCACTGCCACAGGGTGATTCATCCCAACCTTCAAAAAATTAAGCCAGGGAATTAAGTTACTTTCTGGACTTGCCCATTTCGCTCTGTTGACTATCGAGGGAGCTGAGACAGCTGGCTGAGACTTCAGAGCCAACGTTTAGGTGTCTGCTGCGAGGTGAATCCCCCCATTGGCCAAGAAGGCGAGCTCTCTGCCCCGGTGAGTGACCAGAGTTACCACCACACACGCATGGCTTTGCGTACGCATGGAGGGCGCAGCAAGCACACAAACACTTCTGCGGGGCTGCGTGCTGCATCCCAGCTCTGCCCCAGTTTCCTTCCTAATGACCTCCCACTAATATGCATCTCCAAAACCAGTTTGACATGGCTAACGTTTGCTCAGAAACCAGCTTTCACTGACCAAGAGGTTACCCTGACAGATGAGTGACTGACAGGCTTATCTTCTGGGTGGGAGAAGAACAGACCAAAACAGTGCCAAGAAGATGTCACCTTCGCAAAGCATTTATTATTACCCAGAACACGAATCCATCACCCGGAGGCAGGATCTGGCGTTTGAGCCCAGACAATGCAAGTAGGTGGGACCTTGGATCTGGCTTTTCTGGATTGCCTCAGGAATGTCAGCGCACAAGGTCAATCCTTGAAACACATGAGTTTGCTCAACTTAGAGCGTCAGTGGACATGTACGTCAAATGCCTACCTACACCAGCCATCTGCTCCTCCACTGCAGAGTCTGTGCCTCTTTTCTGGTGCCAGGACAAGGCCGGCCAGCTGTGCACGCTGTTGGCTGAGCGCTGAGCCTTTCGGTAACAGAGGTGTGCCATGTCTGTGGGCACCCAAGAACTGCTGGGTCCATCTTGCCCAGCAGCCTGTGTCCTCACGTAAGAAAGCAGAAATCTGGGGAGACACGTATACAGCTGAAGTAATGCCATTTTGTGTCCGAGGGCCCCATTTTTATTTGTAAAAGGGCAACTCCTTTCTTTCTTGCACCTGCTATTGAATCACAAATCCCAGTAATCGTCAGAGATGTGGGCCTGATCAGCTCCGTGAACGCTGTTGATTGACACTGCCAACGAACGAGAGGCGTGGTGTCTCAGATGCTAGATTTCTCAGGAAAGAAGTTAGAATAAACAAAAGCAGTTTTACTTGGATTCCTCTGCAACGCAGACATTTAAATACAGTCGGTTGGGTGCCAGTGACACTGTCACTGGGAAGAGAAATCCCGAAGAAAAGAAAGCTGAGCACGAGCCAAATGGGAACTGAAGAGCCAAGGTGCAAGTAACAGGGGTTCCCCTCGTCCCAGCCTGGAAGCCTGGCCAGAAATGTTACATGAAACCGTTCACCCCACGCATGATGTATATTGTTTTGTTATTCTGTGGGTTTTTTTAATCTGGCAATAAGTTGACGTATGCGATATGACCACCGTGATTAGCTTGCGTGGATGTCTTCGTAGCTTGGGTTTGGCTACATGGTGGTGGCTTGGGATGGCTGCCTAGCTTACCTTGAGGAGATATTATCCTGCAAAGCGGCTAAGCCTGGATCACTCCGGCGGGTGGGAGAGGTCGGGAGAAGCACCGAAGAGCCCCTCGCTCCCCGCAGGAAATCCGGGGGGCGGCAGGTGGCCCTCGCTCCTCCGTGGCGCTGGGAACAGGCGACCCACTGCGGCGCGGATGAGCAGCAGCCCCGAAATGCCAATGCTGCCGTGACGGGAGCCATCCGCGCTGACCGACCCCCGAGCAGCAGGGGAGAAAAACAAAAACCGGCCCAGGAGGGCCTTGTTGCGAGAAGGAAATATTATTTAACGTGCATTGTGTTGGGAAAGGAAAACAAGGGTCCCGGCGCCGGGCCAGGTCCATTGGCCTCTTTTTTTTTTTTTTTTTTTTT
>VYZM01022222.1:172974-184438 GCA_013398915.1 Dromas ardeola | reverse complement strand
GGGGGGGGGAGCAGACGACAGGGCAGCGTGCCGGGATTTCGCATTCCTGGCATTCCTGCCTTGGACGGTAACTGCAAAACAGCCCAGCGGGGGGGACAGGGCACCCACAGGTGGCCACCCTGGCCACCTGCGCACCCATGCTTCGCCTCCATTGCCGTCTCCCCAGCGAGCTCAGCCACAACGTCAGGGCAAGGGGTCAGCTTGGACCACCTCTCCGTGGCCACCAGGTCCCTAGATGGAAGCAACCCGGCCCCCTTGGCGTCTCCTCTTTCCCTGGCAGTCTTGGCCTTTTTTCCGGCACCTATCCATTGGTTTGACCTTCCCGGCTGTATCCCAGGAGCATCTTCTCCAGCACTGCCCCCACGGCCCAGCAGGACACGCTGGCATGAACCCACGCCGGGGGCCTTGGGGGCGCCTGCTGCCAGATGAAAGGCTGCGGAGCCTTGCGAAGTCCGCGTGTCCTGCCCTCTGACACCCCGGCCAACTGGCAAAGACACACTGCAAGGACTTCGTGCTCAGGTCTCGCAGTCCGGGGTTTCACCGGATGAGGAAGCCCCGCTCTCTTCCCCGTGGGGGTGTTGTGCATGGGGAGGACAGGGATATACGGGACTAGAAGTTACCCTGGTCTGCGCGGTTGAATTTAGCTCTCAATAAGCCCATTTCTCCAGCCCTTTCCTTTTCCACTATCTCCAACCCATCAGCCAGACTGAGCTTCTCACTGGGTCCAGAGAAGCGAAGGATGCTCGGCGCTTCCCCTGCTCCCAAGCTGCCGTCAGGAACCAGCACGGTGATGGAGGATCCCGCGGGACACCCTCCTTCTGTCAGCACCACTTCAGCTACAGGGGTGCAGGAAAGCACCCACAGCCCTGCTTCACCCCCCCAAAAAAAGCACAGAGCCCGAGGGTTCCCCTCAGCCGTCTGCCTGGACCCACTCCCAGCCCTTCCACCCTTGCAGCTGTGAGCCGGCATCTCCAATCCAATTTCAATTGCTGCAGCAAGAAGAGTTCTTTTCTTTCTTTCTTCCCCCGCCCCCCCCCCCCCACTTTTTTTTTTCATCAACACGACAAACCAAACAGAGCCAACGTTGACCCTTGGCCAGCACTTTGTCGTGATGTTTTTTTCTCACGGTCAAACCGAGATCCTCAAGTTCTTGCATAACCAGGTACTTGGGAAAAGAAAGATTTCTTTCTTTCTTTCAAACACACCCCTGTTCTGCCTTCTCCAGCTTCCCGCTTTCCCCTTTCACAACTTGCCGGGGTTTGGTAACTTTCTCAATGAAACGGGCACACGTCGCAGCCCCGTGGACGGCTAAAAAGAAGGAGAAGGAGACTCCCCGGCTCCCATCACCAGCTGCAGACACATGTGCTGGTGGAAGGGGAAGGGACGGGGAGGAAAGAGGATGGTGCCTCTGGTCACATGCAGAACCCCGTTTTTGAGGAATTGAAAGCACGTTATATCTGCAAGATTTCAAAAAAAACCCAACAAACCAAACCCAAACCCACGGGTGCTTCTGCATTTTAGGAAGCGGCCAGTGCCGTCGTGTCCCTGGGGCCTGGGCAAGCCTGGTGATAGGCCCCCCTGCAGCCAGCGGGAAGAAAATTGGGACAGGCTGGGTGCTGGTGCATCCCACGACTGGGTGTGCAGCAGGGATCTCAGCCTCATCCCAGCGCCCGCTGCCTTTGCCCTGGCAGCGGTGGGGCGAGGAACTGGTGAGGTTTGGGGTTTGTTTAGGGTTTGTCTGTTTGCGGGGGGGGGGACATGATTTACCACCAAGCTGCCGCAATTTTGGTAAATTTGTGTATTTCTTTGGTGTATTTCTGGTGGGGGGATCCCCCGTGACACCAGGGTCGGGGTACCTGTGGGACTGCAGTCAACACCAGATGAGCTGCCTTCACCCCGCGTGGAGGCAGGTCCTGCCTGTCTCGGGGCCTGTCTCTGCAGAGGAGAGCTGCTGCGCATCAGTCCCAATTTTCTTCGCAGCACAGAGGTCCTTTTTAACCCCCACTGGAAGGGGACTAAGCCACCCTGCAGAAGAGCGCTCGGTGCAGGACAAGGCAAAGGGCGCTTCTGCAACTTTGAACTCAGTCCCCAGTGCTGTGCAGGAGCTCCAGGAGGAACTCCATTTATTCCTATGTTCCTTAAATTCAACCTCTTTTCAAACAGCCTTTTACACGTGCAGCCAAGGAGAGCCCTGGTATTGGGGAAAGGTGGGAAGATTTTGGGCAACATGTTGACCAGCACCTTATAAACACATGTATTGATCCAGGGTCAGTAAATGGAACAGTGTCAAGGTCTGACACTCGCTGGCAAAGCCTGTCCTGGCCCGAGATTGCTTGGGAATGGGCGTGTGTGAGTCCCATGCTGCCCAGAGCAAAGGTCCAAAGATGAGGAGCTTAATCTGAGGAACAAAGCTCCGGCTGCTCAAGGACTTCAGCCCTGCTCAGGGCTCCCAAGCAAGTTCTTGGGAACGGGAAAACCCCAGCAGAGGTTTGCTGGACTCCCAGAGGACTGCAGCCTGAATGACTAAACCTGTTAGGTCACCCAAATGATCTGCTTCCTTTTATGGTCAAAATCAAGTGTCAGAATCACAGGTTTCCTCTTTCCTTAGAACTGGGTTTTCTCGATATCACAAATCCTTCTTGCAATGCTAAAATTAAATGTCTGAAAGCACATGCATGGTGTTGCAATCTTGCTGCTTTTCTTACTGGTCTGTGTAATGCATGAGTTGAGTAACAAACAATAGAGGTTGGAAATAGCCGGGACCGAGATTTCCTCTTTCAATTGCAGAATTGTTTCCTTGACTGGTGCGTGCTTAAGCCAGGTGGCAAAATGCTTGCCCCGACCAAGTTTCCTGGCAAGCGGGAGGGGTCTTTGGGTGAGGGGTGGAAAGAAATGAAAGAAAAAGCTCCCAAAAAGCAACTCCTACCTTTCTCGGGCTTAGTTTCACCCTCCTACTCCTTTACAAGTTCACTCTGTCTCCCAGTAGGTGGTTCTCGCAGCTCCTCGCAAACTTCTCAGGTCCATTTTCAAACCTGTGGATGGGAACTATTGCCACCCCATATGAGTGATGGAGAGCCGAGATGCAGACGCCCATACCCAGAGCGCCTCTGATACTGCCAGCACCCAGCACTGTGACCTCTCCCACCCAGTGACACATATACCCCAGGGAGCCAGGTCCTACCAGCCCTGGGGAGCCGCAGAGCTTGTTGGTGTCCCAAATTCCAGAGCTCCGGTGGCCGCTTCCACCCCTACCTTCACCCGCAGTAAGTCACAGATGGTACCAGCTCCAGCTGAGTGTAGACATCTAGGTCTCATCAGGCTCTTATTTCTCTCCATTATAATTCGATAAGGACTCATCACACTTGAGGTTGAGGGCCCACCTGCTTTATCCACAGTTCAGCGGGAGGCCTGGTGGGGAAGTTGTCATGTCCTGGTCTCCAGGGGGATCCACCAGCCCACTGAACACAGGTGGGGAGCTTGCAGTGGAGCAGCTTGCCTGGATGCTGTAGACCCAGCTGCGTGCTTCTGGTCCTGGTTGTGCAGGTTGTGTCACCTACACATACATGTTCCTGCTTCTGCAAAACCCAACTGTGTCTGGTCTCCTCCAGACCCTGGTTTTGTGTCTTATCTGACTAACATGGTGCTCTCTGCTGCACTCAACTGTTGTGACCCAAGAAAGGGACCTCAGGCTGGGAGGTGTAAGGTGGCTGCCTGTCAAGCTTGTGATGCTTTGGCTTTGTGGCCACGAGCACCCCAAATGCCAGGGACGCTGCCAGCAGCGATGACGTCCTTCTCCAGCTGCACCCGCAGCGCAGGCGAAGCACGGCAGTGGGCACGGCAGCACCATGCCAGCTCCCAACGTTTGCTGCCCGAGGGCCTCCGCTTCCCGGATGGGTGTTCACATGCATCCAGATTCCTTAGAGGTTTGGTTGTGTGTGTTTTTTTTTTAATCCAGGTTCATAAATATTCATGTTTTCCAGCTGGCAAAAAATCCCCTGTTGCTGGCCTTCCTCAGGGACCAGTGGTGGATCAGCCCCTGCCCTCCCTCCCCACGGCGGTGGGGAGCCTCCAAGCTCCCAGGGCTTCTCCTACACCCATCCACCCAACCCGGCCCTCTCTCCAAAAAGGAGAAGAAGCTCCTTAACCCGAACCACTCCAACCAGCTAACCTCTTACTTGGAAAAAAACCACACAGGATGAACTTGCAATCAAATATCCCACTTTCTAACGGCTGGGTTAGAGCAGGGAGGGAAGGGAAGGAACGGGGTTCAGCTCTGGGTTTGGGGACTGCACCTGGCTCCACATCTGTGTTAAGAGCAGGAAAATGGGGCAAGTTTTCTGTCCCGCATGGTAGCAGCATCTGGTTGCTCCTTCCTGGCCACGAGCTTTGAAACCATCTACAAAACCTGAGTAAATAAATAAGTACAACAATAGGTCGCGGTGTACCCAGTGGGACTATCCATGGAAAAGGGAAAATATGTATCATGGGGAAAAACTGCAAATCCTGTTCAGCTGCTCCTTTCTGTTTCATTTAACGCACTCGAAGGCGGCCGGGCTGGGAAAATGTTTTATTCGATTACAGGGCTGTCCACAGCAGCCTCAGTGGAGCCGGGGGAGCCTCGTCCCAGCCAAACCTGAACGTAAAGAGGGCCCATTTCAATCCTTTTACAACAGCCACGCCGCAGTTCATCCGCAGTGGCCCTGGGAAAATGATGACCGGATGACAAAGCCGGTGGGATGCTCTGACGAGCAAAGCCTCCCCCATCCCTCTCTGGGGACAAACCTGCCCCACTGGCCACCCACTGGCCACCCACCTGGCTGCAGCAGGTGCTGGTCCTGCCCTTTGCAGACCAAGAGCCTCCTCCAGATTTGTGCGTCCTGCTGGGAGGGAGCTGCCCCTCGCCCAGCCTGGGGTGCCCCGAAGCGGGGTCCCTCGCAAGTGAGAGGTGCACTCCCCCTTCACTCCGCCGGCCAGCGCTGCCTCAAACTTTCCAGGGCAAGGCTACGCTGCCATCGTGGTGTTTTGTCCACGGCCACTGGGTTTATAGGACACCAGGGAGAGCCCCCCTTTTCCTCCCCTCGCCCTCCCCGCACAAGCATTTTGTTTTTCTTCTTGATTAGCGGAAAAAATTCCTGAACCTGTCAGAGGGAAGGAAGGTTTTTTCTCTCTCTCTCTCTCTCTCTTTTTCTCTCTCCTCGGTCGATTAGTGAACTACAAACAATTTCCATCATCACGGTGAAACGCTTTTTCCACCTAAATAACACCTCTGCAGGCTTTAAAGGTGCAGGATCCTTTGCACAGCCCCCCCTGCCCTGAGAGATGCCCTACCAGGGCCACACCAGAGCGGGTGGGGGGTGGCTGGTCCCTGTCCTGCTTTACTGGGACATGCGCAGCCAGCCCAGGGCTTGGGGCACTGCGGGCACCTCGCAGAAACGCAGGCACCTCCCGGGGCTTTTCCTCACAGACATCAAGCCAGCGTGTGCCAGGTCATGGCAAACCTCCCTGCCCTCCTTTCTAGGGGCACCTAATGTCCCAAATGCCAGCTCTCCTGAGTGCCCTGCCAACCCGCTGACGTCCGCAGAGCCTGCCGGCATCCCCAGCCGAAGTGAAATCCCCAGATTTCATCCTGGGGAGTGGTGAAATCCCCTCCATGGACGTGGCCATCCCCGAGACCTCCTTCTCACCCGGCTGCGCGCGCCTGGACGAGCTCCGTTGTCCCCGTGCAGCCCTGCCTGCGCTGGGGGACCCTGGCCCCGTCCCGCTGGAGGAGACAGAGAGCATCCCACCTGCCATGGGCGCTGCTGAGTGCCTCCTTACAGCCCCCTGCCCAATTCCGGCAGCCAAAGCGCTCGCGTGGGTGGGTGGCGTGGTTCACATATGACCCCATGTGCGTACGCCGGGCCGTCCGTGTGCCGGACCTGACGTTGCTGGGGGAGAAGATCCCCTCTGGGACATCCAGAGCCCTCCGTCCGGCCGCCTCCTGGGTGCCCTGGGCTGCGACCAGGCGCGTGGGTCTCAACAGGGGTTTCTCTCTCGGAGCACACCTTGGTTCATTCATCAAAACTTTTCCTGCGCTGACCTCACTTGCTTTTTGTCTCCAATGCAGCCGGCTCTGGGCTGCAGGGAGGGATTATCAGTAGCTGACACCTTCCCCTCTGCTCGTCCCCGGGTCTGCGCCGGGATTCATCCTGAAAAATAGTTTGTCCTCGTGCAGAAAACACCGGAGCAGAGCTCCTGGAGAACAGAGCTTGCCTTCACTGGCTGCATTGGCCAGTGGTGGCCAGGGCCGAAGGTCGGGGCATTTGGAAACTCGGGATTTTCCAAAGCTGCCGGGGCAAGACCTGCAGCGGAGCTGCTTTCCCGGCATCTCTGCACCATCCGTCCTTTATTTTTGCAGCGTGTGCAAAAAAAAAAAAAATTACAGCAAACATTTTGAAACGCGTGTCGACTGTCAAGCCACAAACCTCCCTGCTGCCCGGGTCCCCGCTGTGTTTGGGTTGCTGCTTAATCGCTTGCAAACAGCTTCTTTTATTGAGTTAGTAATTACAAGGGGGTCATTTCCCTCGAGATTACTTTCCTTCCGGCTTCCCCACGGCCTTTGCTGCGAACCCAAGAGCTGTTTGGTATCTGCCCGGCTGGGGGAGGAAAAATGGTAGGTGAGCCCTGCCATAATTTTATATTTTGGTCTCTTCAGCCTCCTGGCTCCTCTGCCCAGAGACCCACGGACCCACCACTGCGAGTGGGGCTCGCACCTTAACCCGGTGCCTGCACTACCTGCAGGGAGGCCCCAAGGTTTGGGGTTCCCTCCACTTCCCACCCCCTTCTTGCGCATTTTGCAGGGGGGGGATTCTCATTCCTTTAGCCCCGTGATGAAAGCCGAAAACAGCCGAGGCTGCCTGGCTTGCTCCCAACGTCGTTTAAGATGGGAGATTCCCAAGCCTGCAAGAAGTTCCGTTGGTCACGGGCAGATCACGGCTCGGGGAGGGGGGCAGCATCGTTTGGTCACGGGTTACATGAAGGCGAGTGGGGAACAGCTGCACGCTCGGGCAAGGGCGTTTTGGTTTTGGGTTGTTTTTTTCCTAAATAGCTTTTAATCCTTCATATTTTCCTCCCTCTTTGTACACTGCTTTTCCCTTGGCACAGCCAGCTTGTCCACCCCCAGGGCCCACCAGGCACCGGTGCATGGACAGCGAGTCGGGGCCACCCTCCGATACATCCCCGTCCCGCTCCTGGGATCCCATGGGATGGCAATGGCTCCCACCGAGCCCTCTCCCAGCCGCATCCGGAGTGTGGGCAGGTCAGGCAGTGGGACAGGGTGGCCATCATGGAGGGGACACTGTTTATGCCAGGGAAGCACAAGCCGGGCACGGGGAGGGAAATACCTGTGTGGGCTTTGTGCTATGTGGCTGGGCTGAAGAAGGCTCTTCCTTCAAGCCACTGCCAGGTGCGGGGGGGGACTTTAAGCAGTTCGTATTCCTGAGTGCCAACAAAATAAGCAAACAGTCAAGGGTCTTCCTGGGCTCGGCGAGGAAACACTTGCAAATTGATTTCTTGATTCGTTTGGCCACGCAATGTCTTTAGCATTGCGAATCATAGAATGGTTCAGGTTGGAAGGGACCTTAATGATCACCTAGTTCCAACCCCCCTGCCATGAGCAGGGACACCTCCCACTAGACCAGGTTGCTCAAAGCCCCATCCAGCCTGGCCTTGAACACTTCCTGGGATGGGGCATCCACAGCTTCTCTGGAAGATCCTAAATGCTAAAAACCACAAAGCCTGGCTTTAAAACATGGAGGTTTGCTTTTTACACCTGAATATCCCATCGAGCTCCCTCTCCTGTGTGCCTGCTGCTGTCGGGAGCCGTGTTCTCGCAGGAGGACCCACTGCCAAAGCCTCTCTGCCGCCTCCAAGGCTGGATGCGTTTCCTCCAACAAAAGCTGAACCTCCCGTGGAATGACACATCCCGAGGCTGGGCCTTTAGGTGAAGCAGCAGCCGAAGCAATTAAAGCAGGGAGAGTTGCCAAGGCTCCCCGGGCTCCTCCGAGATCACCTGTAGCAACCGAACAAGTCAAGCTGGAGGAGATGCTTTCCGGCGGCGTGCTGCAGCCCTCCCGGGGCTTTTTTTGGGATTTCTTTCCCGAGCTTGGCTTTGTGGGGTGGATGTAAAGCACCTGCTCCAGCTCCCTGCGCCCCACGCTGAGCCGTGCTGAATGGCTGCCAAGGCGCGGCGAGCAAACGGCGTTGGGGCCAGCTGCCGAGGTGTCAGCTCCGGGCTCCTGGGCCCGCGGCTTCTTTCGGCACCTGTTCATTTCCAGCTGTTAAAAGCAGAGGTGCACGTTTGCGGATGGGGTTGCGTGCCTTCCCGCCCCCCCACCCCGTCCCAGTTTGCCGGACCCCTGGGATGCCAAGTCCTTCATCCCACCCCAAACCGGTCCAGGCTGATGCACCCATGCTTCCTGCCCCCCTCTTTGCACCCCTCGCTCCCCAAAATCCCTCCTGATGGGCCCTCAAGCTCAAAGAAGCCTCACGCCAAAAATCTTTCTTCTCGCCGGATTATCCTAAGGAAGTCAGAGCAGGAACGTGATTATTATCCTCGCTGTGATTTTGCCCGTGCCTTCCATCCTCGGGGGCAGATGGAGCTCACCCCTGCTCCAGCTTCCTTGGGAGGATCAGGGAAAAATGTGCCCTCACCCCAAAATGAACCGTGCTGGAACGAGGAGCACATCCAGGAGTGCCAGGCTTGTCCATCAAGGACAGCCTGGCGCTCACCTGGAGACCAAGCTCCCCAGCAGCACAAGCCCCCACTTGGCTCAACGCCGCGTTAGGGGTGCTGTGTGTGTGCCGGGGGGGCCCCCGAAATTGAGTTACGGCGCAGCAGCTGCCTGGGCTCCCCCCGGCCTCGCGCCCAAGTGCCTGATGCGGGATACCATCCTTGCTGGGAGGAAAGGGAAACGCAACGGCCTTTCTGACCGAGGGAAGGACCGCCGCTATCTAGACGATGTGACTAAGGAGGGAAGGGGCCGACTGTTTGTACAGCTTTGGGGAGTGTAAACACCGCTGACTGTCCCAAGCCCTTTCAAAGCAGAGGAATCCGGAGATCGGATGAAAGCACAGGGAAATTCTGGCCGGGTGTCGGAACAGAGCAGCTACGGAGAAGGGGAGCTCTTTGAGACGAAATCCCCAACACCTGAGTCATTTCAACCCAGCCCGAGCGCTGGGCGACGGGTGGGAAGGTGGAGCGTGGCACCACCGGCTGCGGGCAGGGCTGCGCGTGGGCTCCCAGGATTTTCCCAGGTTTGGTCGCTTCTCTCTGCGGTCTCAGAATTAAGTGTCCTGAAAATGAAACTGGAGGCCCTGGGAAGCCCGCTCTGCCCCACGGTGAGCTGGTTTGGCCTCTGCATTTCGTTCAGCTCACAAAAGAAACAGAAAATGCTGTTTGAGAGGTGGTTTCTTCTTTTTTTCCTTTTTTTTTTTTTTTTGTTACAACTTTAAATACAGGATTGAGTATAAATTAATCTTACATTTAAAAAAAAAGGCAACAAAAAATTTAAAATAAAATAAAACCTCAACATCTTTACAAACCAAAGGAAACAGATTTTGGAACAGGAAAACAAAGTGTCTTAAGACTTGAGGGCTTGGGGATGGAGGGGGGGAGCGATGCGCTGCCTTGGCGGTGGTAGAAGTGCCCTGGGCTTGCAGGAGGCGAGGGCTGGGTCCCTCCACAACTTGTGGCAGCTCCCAGGTCGCAGCTTCACCTCCTTCCCCCAGCTCCCGCCGGGGGCTTTGCCCCAGAACAGGGGTGCGTGTGCGTGCGAGGGGGAAGTGGCTGGAGGCAGGAGGGGAAGGGGAGAGCTGTCACGCCAGCTCTGCTCAGGCATTTTCTTCATGTGTAACTCTGTAGTGCCCAGCACAGCATGATCCGAGGCCGGGACCCCGAGGTGACACTGGAAATTCCCATCATATGTAACATTTCTGCTAATGGTGAGTGAGTATTAGGTGTGTAGAAATAGCCCCCGCACACAGAGACCTCCTCCCTCCTCTGGAGCAGGCAGTGGCCTGGGAGGAACTCAACAACTGACCATCCAGTTGTTCTCTGAGTCCTCCTCGCTTAGGAGAGCTCGTTCCTGTCTCAGACGGCTGCTGCCAGCTGCAAAGACCATCCTCATTTCCTTCTCTGTACCTAAACAGACCAACTTCCAAGCTAGGTGTGCTGGGAACACCTAATGGGCAAAAATCCAGAAGGAATTTGAGAGGGAAAATGTGAGGAAAATGATGGGAGATGCGGGGGCATCGGCAGGGGGAGAGCAGCGAAGAGATGGTGCGCAGGACACCAGTGAAGGGGTTAAAAACCTCGGGGGAATGACATGATTCTGCTTTGAGGACCACAGAGCAGGCAAGGACAGCTCATGGAGATTAAGTCATGCTTCTAAGTTTGGCCATTGTTGGTCTTGTGGTGCCGCTTCGCCTCCTGCAAGGAAGTCGTGCTGGGGGGTTGGTGGAGAGTGAGAGAAAAGGGCAACAAGACAGAGAGAGATCAGATGATGTCTCTGCCCGTCCTGTCCCGGACCTCGCAGGCATATCGTGCTTTTCTGCCAGCCCAACGAAGCCAATGCGTGCATGTGCCGCCGAGCTTCCTGCCACCAGGGAATGAAATCCATTTAAGAACATATATATATATATATATATTTATATATGTATGTATAAATACACATACACACACACGCACGCACGCACACGTATATATATATATATATACACACATATACACGCGCACACATACAGAGTGAAATTAAAAAATAATTTGAGTCCAAGCCTGGAAAGTTGAATTCTCCACCAGCATGTGCAAAGATGGCTCCCCTTGGCAGGGGCCGGGGGTGTGGAGACGATTCTGCCGCCGTCTGCTCCTTCCCCACGATCCAAACACCTTCCAGTCAGCACCAGGAGCAGGAGGGGAAAGGGAGGGGGGGGAATGCATTTGGCTTCTTTGTTGTTTGTGGTTTGTTGTTTTTTTTTTTTGTTCTGTTCCCCGAGATGTTGTATATCTTAGTGGTTTTGGTTTTTCTTTTTTAAAATAAAATACATGCCCGCACGTTAAAAATATATATCTGTCCAGGTAGGGCGATAGAAGTCCTTAGTGCATTTTCCATCATCGGTCGCTGCTAGCAATCTGAGATATGCCTGTTTTCAAAATGTAGGTCCAGTGCAAGCGTTGCTCTCAGCCAGGCCCCCCAGCCTTACCAGAAACACGAGGCAAAGAGAGAATATTCCCCTTCCACCCTCTGTCCGTTTGTTTTTCTCCTCCTCTTGGAAGAAATTGGACCCACTTTCCTTTTCACATTTTCCATCCTGTCCTCTGGAGCAGGGAAGGCATTGTCCTGTCCTCGTTGCATATTGTGGCTGTCGGGGTTCATGGTTTTATTTGTACTTTGTTCTTTTCTCATATACATATATATATATATATATA
>VYZM01022222.1:159056-172969 GCA_013398915.1 Dromas ardeola | reverse complement strand
TCATGTTTGTCCTTTTTTCTTGTGTGTAAAACTTTACAATTATGCTAATAAATGAAAGAAGGGAGAGGCTTTGGTGGGAGAAGGTCCACTGATGGAAAGGGAAGCACCAATTGCCGTCTGAATCAGACGTCGAGGCAGACGGACAAAGAGGAAAAGTTATCAATCCAAGGACCCCATGGGGGCAATACAGCAAATATATTAAATAAACCTGGAAGTGAAACAAAAACAGACACGGCATTAGAATATGTAACCCTCTGCCCCTGCAGCTCCCCTCCTCTCCCATTTTCTCCTCTGGAAATGTTTGTGTTCAAGTGCCAGATTAGAAGCCCAAGAGGGCTTTTGACCTTCTCTATTTTTTCCCCTGGACAGCTTGAGCCAGAGCTGAGATTTGCATGGGTTCGCATCATTTCTACCCTGGGAACCTTGGGCTGGCCAGGAGGATCCTGGGATAATCAGAGCCCTCGTAGTGCTAAGCGTGGGAATACCAATCCCAAGACACCACTTGGCGCCCCTTGTCCCCATCTCCTTAAACGCCACAGGGTGGAAGCCCATCGTCCCCTCTCCTGAGGCGAGGGCAAGTGAATGTGAAGTGGGCAGCCCAGGATCATTCAAGGGGCTGCGGCAGAGTGGAACTGCTGAGTCCTGGGCCAGGGCTTTCCCTGTTAGGCTGTGCCGCCTCTCGCTAAATTCAGGCCCCCAGGTCCATGCCCTGGCTACTCTTTCTTTTCTGCACCTTTCCCTCTCTCATGGGGAAGCGGGGCTTATTCTCCTCTCCCTTGGACCAGTGGAATTCTTCTGATGACGAGGGAATTACTCCTGTTTACACAAGTCAGGGAGAGAAGAATCAGACCCTGGACTGACAAAGTCCAGATCTCTTGCCAGAGATTCCAATTCTCCTTTCCCCTGGTATGACCTTTCTTATGCACACAGCCTTCCCGCTAGGAGAGAGATGAACCAAAAGTCTTGCTGCTTTTCTTTTCAGTCTTTTTGCCAACTCAACTAATGAAATAAAAGGAAAAGGGATCCCCAGAGCAACATTAATTCTCTGCTTTCAACGGAGAATCAATAGAGAAAGGAGAACAGAAGTTGCTCCACAGAAGAGATGAATTACATGGACCCCAAGGGGATTTAGGTGTAGAGAGAAGTCAGGCTCGCTCTCTGCCTGTAAGGGAGGCAGAGAAAGGAGGCAGGGCCCAAGAGCGAGTATGGTTGCAGCATGATCCTTCCACCTCTGTGAAGAGCCATAAAGCCATCAATAGGATGCATGCGTTCCGTCCCAGCCTAGTCCTTCCCCCTCCTTCAACCCGGGCTTTAGCACACCCAGGCCCTGCAGAAGCCCCACACTGAATGAGCGGCTGGTGCTGTGGGAAGCGTCTGAGGTGCTCGGGCAGAACCGTGTCCTGGGAGAGCATTTCTCCCAGCGGGAAAAGCAGCTTGCTGTTACCTGCCTTGTGCTCTCTCTCCCCTGACAGCACTTCTATGCTACGAGGATTTCTTTCAGCACTTTCTTATCGTTGACATGCTTGTACTTCTTATGTTTCCTCTTCTGCACCGGCGGTCGGCGTACTCGCTGCCTCTGTGAGACGGCGGCTGTGGTGAACGACGGTGACAAGCCTGCCAAAACAGAGGGGAGAGTGGCTGTACAGTGACGGGCAGCCGGGGCACGGTGAAATATCTTTCTCCACCCACTATCAACAAAGAGCTCTGCAACAGGGGGGCCACAAGGCTTCCTTCTCCTGTTCTTCTGTCCCTTGTCCTCTCTTCTCCACAGTCTCTGCCCTCTCCCTTTTCCCACGATGCCCTTCCTCTCACCTTCCCCTCCTTCATCTCCCTCGGTTTCAGCCCCTTGCTGGCAGACAGACATCCTGGGAAATGTCCCTCGGCTGGTATAAACCAGTGGAGGCCCATGGGATGTCACTGGAGCTAAGCAGATTAAAAACAGCGGAGGGCTCTTTCCTCTCTCCCCAGCCTCTCTTCTCACGCCTCCCTCCACTCCAGTAATGCCAAGATCCTTACGTTTCTGTTCACGTGGCCCTGGCCGGCTGTTCCTGGGGGGCTGACGGGACACTGCTTCACACCGACACTGCACGTGGTCCTCCAAAGGCACAACGACTTTTTTGAATTTTGGCTTCCTCTGGACAAATTCGATCTTGTTCACCTATTGGGAAGAGAGAGGCAAGCAAAAGATGAATACAGCTGTAGCTCCCACACTGCAAAAATAATCACTGTCAGTACCCTTCAGTTCTGGCTTTCTTCCTAAAGGGTCAGGAGGCAGTTTATAGAGCACAGTTCAAATTCAGGGGTGGTGTGTATGGGAGCTAATTCTGCGCACACCAGCAGAGCAGACCTAGACCAGGCAAGTTTGGATGTGACTGGTTATTTCCCCCGTTCCTAACTACTGCTGCTGCTTAAGCAGGATGGCTGGTTGATCACAGACAGAAACATAGGATGCGCAGAACACGCTAGCCTGTTTCTCACAGCTGTGATGGCAGAGACCTAGGGGCAACCAGAATTAATTCCCACAGGATCCTACAGGAAGGGCAAAAGGAGAAAAACTCAGGCCTGATGCAAGCAAACGCAGCTTCACCAGCTCTGCTGAGGCCTGTCTGAATTTGTCTCAAGCTCTTTAATAATTCGCAGGGCTGAAGCCCTCAGCTCTGTGTTTCACGGGAAAGGCGGTGCTCTGGAAATTCCCTCGGACTCTCCACCAGTGCTGAGTCAGAGGGAAGACTCACTGCTCCACATCCCACCACAGGGCACGAGCTTTCTAGGGGGTCCTCCCACTCCAGGAGCAGCCCAGCCTGACCCCACTCAGCTTATCTTAGAAGACCGCAGTCCCTGAAGTGCTCCGCAAGCTATAAATACTTGCTCTGCCGCGTGTCTGGGATTGAATTCCTCCAAACCCACTGCCCCCAGCAGCATCCCTCAGCCAGCACTGAAGCAGCCAGGCTGTTTATCTTTCCTTGAAAGCCCACTCCACACGCTTCAGACCACACGCTGATCGCTAGACAAACACTTCCAGCCAAACAATAGAGAGACCTCTGTCCTCAAAGAAACCATTTCCAGGTCACTTTTTCAGGCTGGCTTTTGACCTCTCACTTGTTTTTTCCACAAAAACAACTCCTGCTCGGCCCCCCCCCAGTTTTTCCCTCATTCCGCCTGGCTTTTCTGAGAAAGGAATTTCCTGACGAAAAGGGCTGTGTGAATACAACCTCTCCCAGCCAACCTCTGCCACCTGCCTGGGGGAGTCTCTTACGGCTCAGGCAGCGGATTAGTACAGGATAAGCATTATTTTTAAACGAGCTGACTGGGAGGAAGCTGTGAGGAGATCACTGGTAGCTGTGAGGAGGGCAGGATCAGAGCAAGAGGTTAGCCGTCAGGTGTCTGGTTGCTGCTGGGGCAGGTCAGGAGGTAACCGTGGGGCTGAGAAAGAGGAGAAGCTGCTCCAGTGCGCGTTCCTGGGAAGAAGCTGCAGCAGCAGCCGGGGGGTCAGAGACTGCCACTGCAAGCCCTCCTCTTTTTGCATCAAAAAACAGCTCCCGCGATGAAAGCGTCCTGTTTCTTCTACTCTAGCACAGCAGACAAGGCCGCCTCCGGCCACAGAAAGAGCGGCGGTGCGGAGCTGCAGCTGGGGCCGGTGCCCCGTGGCTCTGCTGTGGTGACAGTCCCCAGCTGCTGGACGGCACCAGCCCTCCCAGCAGCTGGCAGGGATGTCACCCCGCGCCAGGGGCTGCAGCGCGCCATGGCTAACGCAGGGGACGTGACTGCAGAGGGGGTGCGAGGGAACAGACCGCTGTGTGAGCCTTGCGGCCAAGACCCACTGTGATTTTGGTTTTGGGGGACAGGGATGGAGGTGGGCTGTGGGAGGAGGGAGGGGTGGGAATTGTCTCCCTTACCTGGACGTGCCGGACGCGAATCTGGGTGGGTCGACACTGCACATTGCGGTTGTTGCAACACCCGGAGCAGCGCTGCACCTCCACGCAGGGCGGCCACACCACAAAGTTGGCGTTGGTGCTGTCCACCATGTTGCGGGAGATTTCAAAGACCACCGCCCGCGTCTTGCACTCCGCGAGGACAGCTGGCTCTGCTGCTGCCAGAGCATCTGTGGAGGGCCAAGAGAAGAAAGGGAGATGAAAGGGGCTTTGCAGCTGTTACCAACCCACGGCAGCCACCTCTAGTGGAAGAGAAAGACCCCACACGGCTCTACCACACACACTCATGTTCTTTCTCCTTCTCCCACTCCTCCAGCTCCCTCTGTAGACAGAGATGCACCTTGTGGAGGAGCCCCCAGTAAAAAGATGCTTCTCACTGCAGGGGCAGTCCTAGGTGGGAGATGACACTTCTTTAGAGCAAATCAGCACCAGCGGGATTTAAAGCAGAGCAGCTTGCAGAGCTCCAGACTCCCTCTCCTGCCCTCCTGAAGTGTAACACCTAGCTCCTACGGGAGGCCCAGACCCTCCTTCTCATCTGTCTACACATCCATGCACGCTATAACCCCTACCCCACCGCCAACATATATCTCAGAAATGCATCTGCACCCACCCACAGCTTCTCAGGTGAGTGCCCCAACAATCACAAGGTGCAACACCCCCAACTCACCTAGGCTTCGTCGCTCTCGAGACAGGGCCACGGGGTTTTGACCAGGCTGAGTTGTGTTCAGGTCCAGGCTCGAGCTGTCCTCCTCTGAAAAGGGAAAGACATGACCTAATAGCACAGGTAGAAGCAGGAGAAGACCGCAGGCACTTGTGCTCTGCTCATCAGGCAAAGTGCAGAGATGTGGGATAAGCCACAGCCCCAGTACGTCACGCTAGGTGTAAATCCACCAGCAAGGTCACAGCTGTGCTCTAGGTTTGCTCTTGGCTCAGACTAGGTGGCTCAATGCAACAAGCCTATGGTGAAAGATGTGTCCCAGTCAGGTCTGGGAGAGGAAAACTCCATCTCAAGGAGGACAAGGACTAGGGCAGGGCGTTCTGGTGTCAGAGAAGAGTAGCAGAGGGATTCAGATCAGCTGGCTAAGACCAGGATACAGCAAGGGGGATCAAAGATCAGATGGGAGCAGCAGAAAGTTTGGTATATAACACTGAGGTGCCTTGCTGGGATGGCTTGGGACTGGGAGAGTCGAGGTGTGAGGGGACAGGTGAAGGGGACGATGAGTGGGAGGTGGGGTGCTTGCTTTTTCTCTCTCAACCCACCGCAGCCACTCTAGGTTAGAGTCAGTTTTACGACAGAAGAACAGACAAATGCAGTTGAAATGGCTTTTCCCCTATCCTACTCTAAGGTAAGCTGCAGGATCTGGAGGTAGTTCAGTCAGCAGTGGGAGAGGAAGGCTGATAGCATTCAGGCCAGCCCTGAGCAGTTCCCTCCCACCCCACTGCTTTTTCCCATAGGAAGCGCTGAATAGAGAAATGCCCATAATCCCCATGGAGCACTCCAACACGCAGCCCCTCCTGAGCTCTGGACAATGGCCGTGCTTGGAGATAGCTCCCACCCAGCCACAGCTCTTTCCTTCTCTGACCCGCTTTAGCAGCTGAAGGAAGCTGAATGGACGTCAGCATCAAGGGAGCAATTTTCTTAAAGGGAAATTTGGGGCCAGTGGAAGATCTCTGTTTATCAGATGTGCGGTGGAGCAGACTTCCCATACCTATCATGTCCTGTCCCTCTTCCTCAGTCCTGCTGTAGTGCAGCCCTCATAAGGGGAAGCAGGGACATTGCTCTCCACTCAGCTTTGAAGCAATTGCTGAAGGATTTGGGATGGGTGCACCGAGGTTATATTCAGAAGGTAGGAATCATGTGCCTGTGCAGCCAACATCTATGTGTGAGGTGGACAGACAGACACCCTGTAAAGTGGCTAGAGAGGTGTGATCAATTCTGGGACACCATTCTTCTCACCCTGAGACAGACACCTGAAATGAGATCTGGTGGATCATGCTCTAGAAGAGCATGTAGTTCTTCAGGGGCTACAGAGGGTGTCTGGATGACTGGCTTAGATGGTCACGCATGCTATGCGGGCAGACACAGTTAAGGGAGATGACCCCCACTTTACACACCTCTGCTGTTGGGTCTATGTTAGTGTCTAAGGTCAGGAGAGCAATATCTCAGCTCATCTGCCTCCTGGAGCTACCTAATCCTGCCTCCCTGTCAGTCAGTGGAGGGCAGCAGCTGTGACACATACAGGGTGCATGGACAGCACAAGAGAATAGCTCCAGCCAATTTGGGATTATTTTGCTAATATACTTATTTGCTAATAAGTGTATTCTACACAGGGCAAGCAAATGGTTATGCCCCTTGGTCACTACCTGGGAGCAGATGAGAGCCACAGGGTGCAACAATGAGACATGTTCACAGCACTGTTTTCTGTTTCCCTGACCAGCCTTTCCCATCTGGGGCCTGAAGAGAAACCAGTTACTCAAAGCTCTGCAGCCTTCTCCCATTCCCCTGGGCTTTTCAAGCCAACATGAGAAGCCCACTTCTTAACCATGAGGGCGGTTAGTAACTGCGATAGAGATGTAGCTGTTCCTTAGACACGGGGACATGACAGACTGCACGCATCTTCTCAGCCGCTCCTTCCCCACCCCTCCATCCTGCGCCGCCTGGCATTTTATCAAACGAGGGTGGGGGCTGCCTTTTGCGCAGAGGTTGAGTTGATGAGAGGAGAGAGAGGGAGGGAAAAAATAGCAACAACTGTTGACTCGAAACAAATCTCCTATTGAAAACCAGGTCCCTCCCTCCCCCAGGTTGTCCTTCTACACCCCGGGTCAGCACTGAAGACGGTTGGGGCGGAGGGGACCAGCCTGGGACAATCCAGCACAGCTAATTTTGGAAGTTGCCCCATTGTGTGGCTCGTGGACAAGGAGGAGGGAACTGGTGAGGGCAGGGAGCGGCTGTGGCGGTGGTGGGGAGCCTCGTCGCCTCTTTCTTAGGCAAACAATAGCTGAACACAGCTGGTGCCCTCCCCCTCGCTTTCCCCCCCCTGCCCCTCCAGGGCCGTTTTGAAAGGCAGCGGGAATGCTTTTGAGACTGCGCCAGTGGTTGGACTGGCATAGGAAACAAAAGCAGGAAATTCTGTTCCCCCGTAGATAGTGTCTCGGCAAGGATTACAAAGCTCCAAACAGACAAAACACGAGAGAGAAGGCGAGCTGGGGGGGCCGGGGGACGACGGGCGGGAGCAGGGTTAGAATAGAAAGGAATTTGCTCTGAAGAGACCGTTTATAAATAAATTCCTGGGCCAGCCCAGCCGCCGTGGCGCGTGCTCCAATTCCCACACGTGCCGACCCCTCCACGCTTCGTCGCTCCTGCCGCTGGCTGCGCTCAGCCCCGGCCAAGTGACCCCAAGGCACTGCAGCCCCCGGAGCTCTTATCTACGGGCAGGAGGTGAAGCGGCGCTACCCTGACTTAGCCCCTGTCCTGTACCTCACCCATGGACACGTGCTCTGCTGCTCCCGTCCTCAGAGCCTCTTGGAACCCGTGGCCTTTTGTGGATGCTAAACCTGAGAATCCACTCAGCCCTTTCCTCCTCTGTCACCCTATTTCCACCTCCCATTTCTCCACCTCCTAAACTGATCCTTGGCCAATTCAAGCCCTGCTGCCTGTGCATCTCTCAGGGTGAAAAGTGCTGACCTCAGTTCCTGGCACTCACCTTGCCCATCTCCTATCATTTCTGGAAGCCAGTGTCCCTCAACTAACCAGGCAGTTAGCAGGAGATCTAAAAAGGCATCTAGTTGCCTAACTCCCACAGGTTTCAGGGGGGTGAGGTGTGTAAATAGCCAGGTCTTGGCTCCTGAATGGTTCCTATATTTATAGTGAGGTCTGTTGACAGTGTGCCTGCTGGAAACAGAATATCCCCTCCCTCCCCACCAAAGAGTTAAGTAAAAATAGAGGAGTGTTTGGTGAAGAGGAGATTTACCTACGGAGTCTATCCGCAGGGCACGCTGGAGGTCGCTGATGGAGCGCACTGAGCTGCCACCCAAAATCTCATAAATGTCTTCGGGTATGGGGTCCCCCTGCCAGATGACAAAAAGAAAAGAAGGGGGAAAAAAAGCATTAGAGGGGTGATCTGCAAATACTGCGCCACAGAGCGGGAGTGGGGGGAATCAAAAGGAGCACGGAGGAGGCACAACAACCAGAGAAATGCAAAAGACATGCCCTCATGAAGGCAAGAGCCCGAAACCTGAGCAAAAGCGAGAGTCCCTCTTGCTGCCTCTCACAAAGCAGATGGGAGACCGAAAAAGCCCAAAAATGCCTGGGCTTTCCAGCAGAGCCCTGAACACTATGCAAGCAGCCAGCAAGGCTTCCTTCTCCGGTGCTGTATGACTTCTCCAGGTGGCCTCTCATTCCTGCTGCCTGCAGTAAAGGCGTTTTAACAGACTTCCCTTACGCTATCAGATAAAACATTCCCAATATTTCCCTCTGTTATGAAACTCCCTCACGGGCTTTGTGAGATATCGTGTGCGTGTGCGTGTGCGTGCGCGTGTGTTTTCAAACCACAGCAGCCCAATAATATCCATCATTTGCATACTCGTTAAAAAAAAAAAAAGGTGGGGGTTGGAGAGGAAGATTGACCTTCGCAGTTGAGCTCGCTGCTCCGGCATGAGCCCGCGGTGAAACCACAAACGCTGCAGGGAGGACATGAAAGGCTGTTCGAGGTGGTGGGCTGAGGAGCTGATTTGGATGAAGAAACACAAGGGAGTTTGGATGCCATTGCAGGCTGGCGCCAAAAAAACCTTAAGCGAGCAGGTTTATAGACATCAGATGACGGCCAAATTCAGGGTTTGTGCGGGCAGGTGCAACGCCATCAGTCTCTTGGGAATTTTACTCTGGCACCAGGCTTGAATGGGCCCCAGTGACAGCACTTAACGAGACTACAAAGGAGCGGTGTGGGAAAGCAAGCACTGATTAAAACATACTTCCGAAAGACTAGAAAAAGAGACGGAGGAAAGTACTGGCCAAAGTGTTTGCTTAGCTCCTAGCTTTCTTCATGTAGGGCTACTCATGCGGAAAAGCTGCTCTTTCAGCCGGGCGCTGGATGCCTTCTGAGCCACAGCCCTACACATGCCCCTGTAACTGAGAGGAGAACTTGGCTCGTGTGCTTGTGAAACGCAGGGATTTTCGTGTGGGTTTTTACGGACAGTTGGTGGCATGCGTGTGGTCCTTCTCATGTACAGCTATTCCTTCCCTGCCTGCGTTCAGTGCAGAACATTTCCCTTCTGCTTGGAGTCGAGGAAAACCGCCAGGCAGGTGGTTAAATGCTGGCTTTTAAACCATGAGGGCTTTAGCCCAAACCTACGGCCACGTTTGCATGGCAGCTTGAGCCTGGCGCTCTCCCACATGTGCCTGTCCCTTGGCCACCCATCCTTCGCCTCTACTCCCTCCTAAGGAGTGCTCCCTCCTAAGCCCTGCTAGCCCACCCTCTAATACTATAACTTAAACTAGGACATGGTGGCCTGAAGGCTGCTGCAGTCCAAGTCACGAGGCAGAAATCTCCTGGGACAGCCACAGAGCAGACAACGCCAGTGCCTTAAACCTCCTCAGCCAGATCCACCAGAATGCTCAAATCAGGTCGAGCCTCTCTGCCCCACTCCGTCCCTCTCACTGTCACATCTCACCACGGATCTGGCTGTCCGCCTGCAGCAAAAAGCAAATTTTAGATCCCCGGGCATTACTTCTTCAGTCTCCGAGGGAGAGGGAAGCAGCGCCAGTGATTGAATGCACAGCGAGAGAGAGACTTGTGTAATTCAGGGATCACTGAATAGCTGCGAAATGAAGATGCCTTCTGACAACTCCTGCCGCGTGAGGAAGAGTGGGACCAACAGCCCAGTGCCGGAGCGGCTCTGCAGCACTTCCCTGCCTTGCGCCACACACGGCGTTTACTGGAGAAGGGATCATTTGCAATTCCCAGTACTTGCAGCCAGAGCTCAGAGCTGAGCGGTGAAATTGCAGGCTTTTTAATGTTTGCACCTGTCAGCCAAACGCATTTGTGTACGAATGCTGCCGTGCACGGATGCCCCTGGTCCTTCCTGACACTTAATACACGTAGGAAATGGAACTTTATTTTAAACTCTGGCACTCGCTGGGGGAGAGCGTGGGCAGGTGTTACGAGACTCAGTGACTTTGGAGGCGAGCTGTGAGGTGTCACCTTGCTAACTGAGCAGGGGAAACAGATACGAATCAGGGATTGCAAATGCAGGCCCTCAGGAGCCGGATTGCTGGGGACTGCCTGTAGGAATAAGCTCCGCTCCCTGCTCCCGGCAGCAGTTTTAGGTGCCAATTTTTTCTTGTTGCAGATACTATCAGCATGGCTACGGCGTATCACCAGCCCACATGGCTCATAATCCTGTCGTCCTCCCCGGGGTTTGTGAGGCAGCTCTGTCAGTGACAACCACAAGCCTGTGAAGCTCCTTACTTTCCTCTTGTGCCACAGAACCGTGTCCAAGTCTGGCCTAAGAGCAGCTACCTGAGCTGCACGGCTTGTCCTTGCTCCCTTCGGGGTCTGTGATTGGGAACAGCCGTGCCCCCTGGGCCCCCATCCCAGCCCTATGCCTGGGAAGCTCTGAGACCGGGGCACCGCACGCACCCAGGCTCAGGGCATTCGGTGGGAATGGGACACAGGGAAGTAGAGATCCACCAGCCACCTCCACCTGATCCCATGGGGTCAGAAGGTGGAGGAGCAATGCAGGTGGTGGGATCCCTAACAGACCAGCCCAAGCAGCTGGTGCTTTTCCTGCTTAGCAGCTCCTCTGGAATTATTTGTCTAGCACAGGTTAACAATCTCCTTTTTTAACTGCGCGGCAGATCAAAGATGACTTTTGTCTCAATGGCCTCCTGGCTGGCTGTCAAGTGCCCCAAGGCCTGGCCTCGTATTCCTGCGAGGCCCTGAATTCCTAGAAGAAAGTAAATTTGTTCTTCCCTCCCTCCCTCCCTCCCTCTGCCACCAGTGCCTGGTTCTCCCCTGAACCGCGGGGGCACACCCCACTCTGCCAGCCCCCTGGCAGGGACGTCCCCATCTATTCTCCCAGCTGCTGGCACTTGGGGAGCAAGACCCATGGCACACCTGCGACGAGGCAGCAGAGCACCTGGGTGGCTGCGATGACGCCGCTGGGGCCCCTCGGCACATCCCCTTTGCCTCCCTCCTCCCAGGTGTCAGCAGCGCTGTTTGGCAGCTGCAAACCGATGCCGTCCCTGCTCCCAACACACATTCTTCCAAAATCAGCCTTCTCCCCAACCCCACCACCCCATGCCTCCGGAGCTTTCTGCCAACATATGCTTTTGAGCAGCAGGGATGCTGAAAGGACCCCTTGCAATCAGCCACTGCCCAGGTGGCACAGGGAATATGCAGGGCTGTGCTCCAGTCCTCCCTCGGCTATTCACAGGCAAGAGTCTTGCCCGAAGGTATGTCTCACTTGGTAGCACAGCAGATACAGAGGAGGAGGGAGCAGAGATTGTGCAACTGACAGGGAAAGCAGACCCTCAGGGCTCAAAGGAACCAGCCAAGGACACTCCCAAGGTGAGGACTCCTCCAGTCCTCATTTTTTGGGCGGTGTGTCTCCACACCCACGCGTGACTACACACAGAAGGAGAGAAGGGTAGCAGCAGCACCGGTCCAGGGCAGGGAAGCACCCAGCTATCTGCTCCTCTGCCCAGGAGAGGAGGGCTTTCCCGAGCATCTCCACACGGACCACAGCGGGGGATCTTCGCAGCAGGGTCTCGAGCGACCAGACAGGCAAAAAAACCCAGACAAACAGCATTTTTTAATTCCCTCTGAAGCTGATGTGAGGACCCCGAGGGGAGACTCCACGGCATTCCCTGGCAGAGGGCAAGACCAGCAGCACCTGCCACCGGCCCGATGAATCCCAGAGGTTCTTGCACCCTGGGCACAGGCCTCCCACCCTTCCAGCACCACTCCTGGGTACAGGGGGACCCCGACACGCACCTGCCGGAGGACCACGCGTGCCTCTCGCCGCAGCAGGCACAACCCTCATCACACCAGCCCCTTTCACGTGGGATGGCGACTTACGTTTTCCTCCCTTAAAAGAATCCAACTTAACGTTTGATCTAGCCCACGTTCCTAAAATACAGCCAGACCTACCCACCCTTTTTCCCATTTCAAGGGGGACTCCACTGCCCCACCCTGCTCCCCCACGCTCCCCCCACACCTCCCCTGCGAGGGCTGGACGCATTTCCACCCCCGGGGCCAGTCAGGTACCGGCTGCACTGGAAACAGCGCAGGAACCACTGTCATTCTCTCCTGCAGCTGCGCATCAGCTGATGGTGAGAGGGAGGCAGGGACGACTCGCCTGGCTCCTTCCATGAGCTCACCCCAGACATGTCATCCATCCCGGCTTCCACTGCTATGTCCTTGTCACAGCCTCATGCTAGGAAGACTTGGGAAGAGCCCCAGAGCCTTGCATCAGGAAGACGCGATGGGGAGCCGGGCTGAGGTTATAAGCAGGCGCCCGGCCGCACCCCATTCCTCGGGAATTCCAGAAAGCCCTGCCAGTGGGGCTTCACCCCACCACAACCACGCTGGGCTCAGCCCATCTCTGTAAATGTTGCAAGGCAACTATTACAGCCCGCGGGGCAAATGCAAATTGGTTTAGCATCCTCGCTTCCCAACTGGCAAATACCTTCCCGCTGAGGCTCGAATGTACTCTCTCCTGCTGGAAGAGCTCCAGGGCCCTCCAGCTCCAGATGGGTGTGATCGAAGAGGGAGAGGGACTCGGGAGGCTCCATGTCCCGGCTCAGGCCTCTGCTGATCAGGGGGAGCTACTGTTCCCTGTGCACTTTGTCCGGCAGGGCTGGGGAGGAGGTGCAAGCCCCGTCCAGAGGATGCCTGTGGTTCAGCAGCCTGGTAGGAGTCGTGTGGTATGTGCCTGGTGCAGAGGTGCAACACACTGCCCTCAAAGTAGATGTGGGGAATGACTGCAGGCAGAAGCATCTACCCAAGCAGACACCTTCTTGCTTCTCTGGTCACAAAATGACAAATATCACGATTCCTCCCAAGAAACCTGGAGCTAGAATTCCCAAACTCTAACCCTACGAGGCTGTCATAGAGCTTTTAATGGGATAACAGCACAGAATAACAGCCCCCTGGGATCAGACACTTCCATCTTCGCCCTTCCCCAGCGCCAACCATAGCTGATGTTTCATGTTGCACGGGAGAAAGATCTGAGCCACCCACAAAGGAAATACCATCCTCTGCCCAAAACAAACATAACCACTGGGCAGCCCACAGCTCTAACTGCTTCCCTTTGCGGCTTGGGCAAGGGCAAAATGGGCCCATAAGGATGTGATGTGATGCTTTGCACCCAACCCCTTCCCTGCCGCCCACAAGAGGGGCTGCCCAAAAATGGGGAAGCAGAAAAAAAAAGAAATGATGCAAAGGGAGGAAAGTTTTGGTGGAAGGATATTTACTGCCCCTGACAACTCCCACGCTGCAGATCCTTGGGTAGAGCTGAAGTGGGAATCGAGCGCCGTGCGTAAATGTGAGGGGCTTTCTGATCCTCTCAGTCTGCACGCCATCGGACCACAAAACGCGGTGGGAGAGGTCAAAGGATTTGGGGCTCCTTGTCCCCGACCACGGCTTGGGGCGAGGCTTTGATTTCCGAGTAGGGAAACCGAAGAGGGTTGGGGTATACATTCATCAGCCAAATCCCACCATCTGGCCCCCACCCTGCGCCCGGCTCCCTCCTGAGCGGAGCGTGCAGGGGGGGCTGCAGGACGAGATGCTTGCGCGACCATGCAAGCACAGCAAGAGACACTCATCCCCTGCCTCTTCCCATGGCCCCAGCTGGAAACACACCTTCCTCAATAACCGTGTCACTCCGGTGCTGGTGTCTCTAGCCACACTGTCCCCTTCCTCGCCCCTTTCAAAGCCCCCCCCCCCCCTGCCCTTTCTCCATCGGCCCCTTGGGGATGGC
>VYZM01022222.1:124882-158198 GCA_013398915.1 Dromas ardeola | reverse complement strand
GGGAGCCCATTGGGAGAGGAGGAAGAGGTGGAGGGGGTGGTGGTGGTGAGGGGAGAGAGGGGTAACGCTGGGTGACTCGCCTGCCTCTGCGCTATCTCATAAGCCCGGTGGTAAAAATAATGCAGTCCCTCGAAATTAGAGGCATCCGGAGCCTGCGTCCCCCCCACTCCTTGCTGCAAGGGATGCTTCGGTGTTGCCTTTTGCTAGGTGGTCCACATGCTGGTTTTCCCTCTTGGTTTTCTTCCTTGTTGAAATGTATATAGGTTAAAGGTTTTTACACGCAGGTAACGGTGGCTGAATGTCCTCAGAAGAAGATGCACAAAATGATAATTAAAAACTTTTCCAAAGTTTGGTATGAAATCCAAAACATAAAATCTTCTTCCTTCAGGTGTCCTTTTCTTAAAATGCTCCTTTTCTTCCTTATGCCCGCTTGTTTGGTTGGTTTTTTTTTAGCGAAAAGTTGCTACTGTACGCGGAATTTCTTCCCCTTGCATTAGATTCTGGCTTGGGTGCTGTTCTCGTTCGACGTGTCGGCGGTGCACAGGGACGCTGAGGTTTGCTTTGGGTTTGGAGACAGGTGAGAGCAAATGTTTTCGCTGTGGGTTGCGTGCGTGTGTGTGTGTGTGTGTGTGCGCGCCGAGCCTTGACAAGCCTCAGAGCAGAGCCGCTGCTGCCTCCCGCGCTCTGTTGCAACAAGAAAGGGGAAAAAGGAAAAAAAAGCAGAAAAGGTAAAACTGAAGGGGAGGCAAGCGAGCCAGTGGGTCTTTATTTTAGTCTGCAAGCTGCAAGAGAGACTAAACTGGCACTCGGTGCTGCCCCTGTTATAAAGGAGAGGAGATGGGTGGAGCATTATTGCCATCCTCCTCTTGGCTGGGTATCAAGGCGAAAAATCTAGTGAGGGAGTAGCAGTCCATTGCTGACAAAATAAAAAGTGTGTTAATTTAAATGATAAATTAATTAAAAATGGCTAATGCTGTAATAACCCGTATAATGTGGCTTTAATATCGCATGAGGAACAGGGACAGAAATTCCTTTCTCCTCGGCAAGAGATAAGAAGAGAGGAGTTCCCGGCATGGTAGTTTGTTATTTTTTTGGCCCTGGCTTCTCGCTGTTGCAGTCTGGAGCCCATTTCTCTAAGCTCCACTTGCCTTCTTCCCTGCCCTGCTACACCACTAGCTCCAGGGAGAAAGACGGCTTTAATATCTCACATCTCTTTGTGTGCAGGGGGAAAAAAAAAAAAAGCCAGAGAAATTTAAACGTTGCTACAAGACAATCTGGTGTTGCTTGTGGCACCGGGAGGTATTTTGCTGCATGATTATCTCCACGATGTAATAAACATCTGAAGGGAAATTAAGGAAGCAGATCTTTGCTGGGAGGGAGGGGGGGAAGAGGGATGGGGAGGGGAAGGCTGCTAACAGGTGAGTTCAAGAAAGAGTCATATCCTATTGAAAAAACACCCGTACGCATGCCCTCTCATGTACATACGAGCGATCTCCTGGTGCGGAGTTGCACCCTGGCAAAAGCACACTCCAGGCACGACCAGGAGGGGTTTCTGCACCATCTTTGTGCAGGCTCGTATCCACCGATACATTCCTGCACCGTCATGCACCGCAGGCGCTCGGCAGGCGTTCGCTCTGAATCCCAAGCATCTTCCCTGCTTTTTCTATGCTACGCACACGCTTCCGTTGGAGCCGCTCGCATGCACAGCTACGTGCAAATTTCATCTCATTCACACATCCCTGGGCACCCATGTGTTCTCCTTCACTCTCCCCCTCTCTCTTCCTTTCTCACATACATACACCCACCGGCATACCAGTGGCCTCAGCTCACAGCATCGCACATGCTCCCTTAGACTATCTAGGTGCCTGCGAGCCTCATGCAGCCAACCCGCTCTAAAACACACGGTCTCGCACCAGCACTCGCGTATGCACCACCCAAAGCGTCCAGGTACAAGGAGCAGCTACCAGAACTGAGCGACAGGCAGCCCACCAAATGCTCTTCTCTAGCGGGCATCTGAGAACACCTCCCAGCTTGGCTAGCTACACCCCTGAACCTGACTTTGGTCTCAGCCATGTGGATGTTGGGCAGGAAGCACAGCGACACAAAGAGGACTGGGGGTCCTCCATAGCCTTCTTAATTAACATAGCTCCTCTGCTCCTACCATCACAGAGACAGGTAACTCAAACACAAAACGAAATGTCCTATGCTAGGGCAGCATGTCAAGATGCTCCTAGATGGCAAGAGATTAGCGACACTTCACACTGAGCCAGAAGAAGGGGCAGATTTCCCCACAGGTGGGGATTTCATCAGAGCCATGCCAGCTCCAAAGCCTGGGCCATCTGAGGTGGCATAAGTGCAGAGATAAGGAGTGTCCTGGGAGTCCCTCAAACCGAGTCTGAAGTGGCTCAGTCCCAATTTTGGAGCTCAAGTGGGAGGAAGTGGAAATGCAACACATACCTTTGCTCATTTCCACTGCGAGAGACCTTAACAGGACTTTACCTTAGATGCTCCAGCCATGCTAGCCCTGTCCCACTGCAAATTCCACACGACACTCTTAGAATTCCCCTCAGGCCGTCCTGGCCCGCCAGCAGCGTATCAGCCATTTCACGTGATGACAGTTCAGCTCCAGCCCTCTGGTAGGTTGGAGCTACAACCCTAACGTCTACCTGGGCGCTGAAACTCCTTCTGAAGTCTGTAGGAGGCTACAAAAAAGGGTTTTAAAAGAGCCTGAGTCCATCTCACCTCACTCCAGAGGTCTCTGGCCAAAGGAATGACATAGCCCTGGGCTCCTTGGTGGTCAGCAAGGGCAAAGCTGAGGATTTGGGACGGCCAAACCAGCTTCTGGAAGTCCTTTTATCTGCGTAGAGGGACCTGAGGGCAGTTAGGTCCCGAATGTCCATGACCACCTTATGTGTTTAAAGTTCATAAGGGGTAAACGGAGGCTCGGATGCCCTTTGAGGATCTCTGCCCTGCAATAACCTGGCATGGCTCCACTGCCCCCACGCCACCTCGTTGGAGCTGTGTAGGGGGTCCCCCACGCCGTAGTGGCTGCCTGGCTAGGACAGAACAGCCTGCGTGTGGGAGGGCTGATTAAACTCCTCATCAGGGAGAGATGGCACTGCCGGAGAGGAGAAGGACTCAGCAGTAAGCTACCAGGGACTGCCTCAGATTTCTTGCTTGGTAGCAACAAGAGCTGCTGCAGGGCCTGCATTTTGGGGGGGGTACGTGTGGTGTGGGTTTGGTGGTGTGTTTTTTTTCTTTCAAATATCCGGCTACATTACATGCAAGCTGGGATAGAAATAGAGTTATTTATTTTCATGTGGATGATGCCGGGCAGTTTTTAGAAGCTCGACATCAGAAACAAAAAGCTAATCCCCGTTGAACCTCCAGACAGCAAGGAAGAGGATGTTTGGAATTTGACTAATCATCTACCTATGACCCTGCCTGGAAATAGAGCAAAATGATATTCAAGCTGCTCAGGCTTCAGTTGCTTTTCCTCACTCTTTCTGCTTTTAAGACAGGGACAGATTTTTTTCTAGTGAGGTCTTTAGATGCAGGCTGGGACAGTCTCTTTGACATTGAGCTCAATAGGAGCGCACGCACTTAAAATGCTGTGCCTTGAACTAGGCGGATGCTTTTTTGATTGTCTTGCTTTTGTGAAATCAGCTTCTCATTTATCCCACGAACCCCTAAATCTAATGGGGACAACTCTATCTTCCCCTCACCTGGCCTGTGGGGTGGGTGTGAAGGCCCGCGGGGCTACCAGCATCCCAGATGTCACAGGATGAGAGTTTGAAACCACCATTGCATATGGCAGGAAGATATTTTGAGGCTACATGAAGCGGCTGGACCATAAAAATGTCCCATTAGAGCATCGCGACTTGACAAGGTCTGGTCACAACTGTGCTAGCTGGCAATGGCCCCGCAAACAAACCACAACAAAAACAGAGATTTCATTAAGAGCCTGCAGCAGGGTTTCTTATTAAAACACTTTCACCGCCACTACAGCTTTCTAACCTGCGAACAGCTGAACTCATCCCCTCGGTTATTTTCTTATCACTAGGGAGGAGGTCAACACGTGTCCGAGGACAATAGGCAGTTCCTTGCTCCGTGGCTGCTCTCCCCTCATCTCATGTCGTGGAAAAAATTATCTACTAGCCACCATCCACAGAGGCACGACGCGAGGGGTGATATCTTCTGGGTTTTTTTTTAATTTCTTTTTTCTTTTTTTTAGGAGAGGGGAGAGAATTGTGAAACAGCAGGCAGAAAAACAGGGCTCACAATGGAAAGCAAGACTCGGTCTGAACAGCTGAGCTGTCTCAGCCTCTCCATGATGAGTCCTGTTTTGAAAAAAACAATCAATGGAAAGAAATTAGGAGGTGTTGACAGCCAACGTGTAGTCAGCCCGCCCACTCGAGGTATCTCACTTAGGTGTTGCTCCCGCTCTGGTCCCTAAGTTCAGGAGAAGGATGAGCAATCCCTACGCCCACTCCGCGGGGCTGCCGCAGCCGTCAATGGAGGGGAGCAGCCCTGACACGGAAACGAAGCACCTAGAGTAAGCTTCATGCCTGCTTTACACCAGGAGGCCCATTCTGTGGGCGCATCGGTTTTACGCCACATCGCCTGGTTGTGTGAGGTTGATCCCGACCCAAGCGATCAAAACAGAGTCATTGTACGCAGCTTATGCTGCTGTTTACACCGTTTGGCCCAGACGCTGCCACTGCGGGAGCTGCCTCCGCTTCCTAATGACTGAGTTTGGTCTAACAGAGGAAGAAAGGAGGAAAGGAGAAGAGAGACCAAAGGAAGGAGACTGAGACAGGCAGGGAGCCTGGTGTTTATATTTGGTGCTGGAGGAAAAGCAGAGCCTCGGGGTGCCCCATACTTGCTTAATTCGCCTTCTCGCCCATGGCGGTGGCAGGGAAAATGCTTTCAAGGATGAGTAAAGCCCTCACAGAGCAACTGGCTCCAGGGGAAAGGTAAGGTGTCACCTGGCGAGCAAGCGTTTGGTGGGACCTACCAGGCTTCCTCCAGGAACCCCCCTCTGCCTGTCTCTCCCCAGCAGAGGGATTCCCCCAGCCCCTCACCACCTCCTTCATCTAACCCGTTCCTGGCAGAAACCTGGCGGAGAGGAGAGGATGGGGAAGGGGGAAGGAGCACACAGATGTATGCGGAGGGCAGAGCGCAACCCCTGACAACGGTAGAGAGGGAGAGGGCTCCTGGTGGCCGTGGCTTTCTGCCCCGTGCTTTGGGATGAAGGAGAAGGCAAAGGCGTTTCACATCTCCATGGATGTGCAGTTCGAGCAGGATTCAGAGAGAGAAGGCAAAGCTGGGGGACTAATTTCCCAGCGCTTTCCCGTGTGCGTACATGTTCCTACACCAGGTGGGGAGGAGGGGATGCAGCCTTCTGTGCTCATGCTACCATAAATTTCTCCCCCCCCAAACCCCAAGTCTAGGGTAGAAGGGAACAATTTCCTTACTCTGGCAACCATCCATTATGTCTATGGATCTGCTCCCCACCCCATTCCCCCTCTCTTTCCTGTTTTGATGAAAGGAAAAAATGTTCTGCTTTCCTTCTTTATTTTTCCAGACTGGTGAATAGCACTCGAAAGGAATTTGTCTCCCTCCCCCCTTCCCCTCTCCCAGTATAATAAATATATACGTATGCGTGTGTGTGAATGCACCACACATCGCAGGTCATCTGTTGTTTTTCAAGAGGCATATGCTATTTTTGTTTCCAGATTGATTAGGTGGGCAGTGGTCCCCCTTTCCACTGACACCACCCCAAACACCGCTTCCCCTGCCCTCAGCCTCTGCCACTCACCGTCTCCCCATCCTTTGCCCCTGGGTCCGCAGCGAGCGGCGGTGGCAGTGGCGGCAGCGAGAAGGAAGCTTGCTGAGCAGGAGTAAAAATAGCCCCAGCAGTTACGCAGCTCAGAACGTAACATGACTCATGATGTGAAATGAAGATGAGGGTCGAGAACCAAAAGCAAACGGCTCTCCCTCCTTCCTCCCCCCCACCCCCAGCCCCACCTGCTATCACTGCTCACATCGCAGAGCAAAACCCACTCTAAATACTGCTCCACGTGGGTCAGGGTATCGGCTGAGTTGGAAAAGCCCTTGTGTGCCACCAGCGAGAGCTGGTACTCCTGCCCGCGCTGATTCGGTTGTGCCAACACGGGCGGCTGGTGGATTTGTTGATGCTGAGCCCAACCCTCAGCTCATGTCCCTCCCGTAAGCCGCGGGCCCCGAGCAAAACCAGCATCCCACTGATACAGCGGGACAAAACACCCTGCAGCACCCTTGTGGAGGGTGTCCGTGGTGTGGAGGACACCCTGCTCCCCAGGGTGCGCGGGAGAGCAGCACCCCCGGCACGGCGGGAGGCAGGCCGTCGCTATCTGCTGGCCTGTGTAATAAAGGAGGGAGTTTAAAAATAGACTTTGAGCTGCGATGCCGGAAAGGCAGCGAGACATATAGAGCGGGTGTGTGTTTATCCTACACGCCCTGCCTCTGACGCCCCGCTGGCATGGGGGACCTGCCCCAAAGCAAAGGCACCGCTCGCCGGCCATGGGTGCTCGCCGAGGGGCCCTCGCGCCGGTCCTTACCACCGCCTTGACCACAGATGGCGGTGGGTGTGAGGGGTGGAAGGGAGCCCGAGCTCTGCCTCGCAGGTACCAGGGCTGCTCAGAGATGCTCAGCCACCACCCCAGCCCAAGGACGTGAGGAGCAGTGGGACACGCACCTCTCGACCACGCCGGACCGACCCGATCTGCGGCTCCTCCGCCCCCTGTATACCCAGACAAAGTGGCATCTCTCAAGACAAAGCCTTTCAATAGATCTCCTGCCCTCTGCCCTCTCCTGAACAATGAGAAATCAAGGAATATTGTCCGAGCTGAATAAAAAGATCTAAATTTAGAGTGTCTGATGTGTTCTTGGTTTCCTGCCATGACTCCCCTCCTCCTCCCCGGCCTCCCTCTTCACTGCTTGCTAGCCTTGTGCACAGAAAAGTTTCTGATGGGGTGAGATCACCAGCAAGACCCTGTCTCCCCAGCAATGAGACAGAGGGGAATTCCAAGTTTGACTCTAGTCTCTATTTTTGTAGGGCAGAGAGGAGGAGAGCACACCGGTTTTTGCCTCACCGGCTTAGATGGGCAGAGAGGAGAAGGAAACCACAGGTCAAGAGAGAGGGAACTTTCTCTCCCACTTCAGTCTCCTCATGTGCTGGCCCTGATGTGCCCCAAACACTCTTTCCATATGTTTCTACCTGCTCGCAGCATCCTCGCCTCCAGCTCTGCCATGGCAAGTCCTTGGAGCAGAGCTGCCCCTGTGCTGTTCCAGCCCAGAAGCCCTGGCTTGTAGGACCCTCGCTGCCCTCCTAGTTTCCGCGAGCAGGTCTGGCAAGAAGCAAGCAGCTCAGAAAGAGCAAACAGAGGCAGAAAAAGCCCGACCCAACCAAAAAAAAAAGCCAAAAGGAGGGGAGAGGAGGCGTGTTATCCATCAATGTACTCCTGATGTTTAAACAAGGGACTCCCTTGGGTTCATGCCTGATAAGGCTGGGTGTCAGGGGAATCTATTCATTTGTTTTCCTCTTTAAACAAAAAGGCCTTCCCATAACCACAGTAAGGAGGGAGCCAACACCTCTTGAGGAACAGACTTGTCTTAAGTGCACACACGGGCAGCCTGTCTGTCTTGCTCCTGGAGAGGAAAAAAAGCCTAGACTGTGAGTATTGACCACACCGCTCGGTGTCAGTGGAAAGGGGGGCGTGGGCCAGCAGTGTTTTCTACGCGAGGATGGACACCAGGAGCTAACTCAAGCTTGCCAGCATGTCTGCGGGGTGTCTGGAGGTGCAGAAGTCCTTTCCGATAGCGGGATCCAGGCAGACGGGGCTGGCGAACTGTCTCAAAAGCAAGGAAAACTCCTCCCACCCTCCTTTGGCTTTGAACAGTGTTTCCCAGGAGCATCCTCTGACCCTCCCCAGCTTGGTGGCCAAGTCGGTGAGCAGGTGGAGCAGGGGTTTGAGGCCAGCCAGGCTCTCCCACGCTTCGCACTCTTTCCCTGGCTGCATGATCTGGCAGGGCAGAGGGATTACGAGTCTTTTTTTTTAATTATTATTATTTTCCCTTTTGCCAAGAGTTTTGGGGCGGGCTCTTTGGAATGACACTCGTGTGTGCCAAGGACAGCATGCCACACGTGCCAGAGCCGCCGGTGGGACAGGAGAGGGGGAAGAAGCAGCACTAGGTGCTCACGGGGAGGGGGAGAGCTGCCACAGCCCCAGGTGACATTGCGTGAGCAGGCAGAGAAACCGATCAGGGCTGGAACCACTGGGGCAGAGGGGAATGCCCCCCTCCTTCCTTCTCAGCCAGGGTGAACGGCACGTGGGGCTCAAGAAGCGATAGGGAGAGCCCGGAGCCGTTTGTTTAATGGGAGAGCGAGTTTAATGCCCATTCCCAGCTCAGAGGGATTGGCAGCGCTGGTGGCTGGGGAATGGAAAAATTCAGGTCTCCCGTTCCACATGCAGCCGTTGCCAGAAAGCATCAGGCTAATGGATGCAGCAGGGTTGGAAGGGAAAAACCAGCATCAAGGCCACTGGAGATGAGGCCTCCTACCATGATCTGGCTTGTCACCAGTGTGAGGGAGCAGCAAGAACAGGGCTGCTCCACAAGAGAGGACAAGCCAGGAGCAGGAGTGACCCCAGCCCAGATGGTGACTCTGCTGATTGAAGTACAGTTGCTCTGTACCCCAAATACAGAGCAGAGACAGAGACGGGACTGGAGATGAAGTGACCTACAAAGCAGGTCTAGAGTCCATCTAGGAAAACCAGTCAGTAAGCCAGGACAGCAGGAGACGGGACTGAGCATAAGTACACCTACAGCAGAGCTGGGGTTAAATGGAGCTCCTGGGCCATGAGGATGTCTGGGTGCAAGTCCCAGGTGGGGCTGGCAAGGACAGATAAGCCCCAGTAATGTACTCATGGTCCTGACAACCATCAAGGTATGATGGTTCTCACACCTTGTGGAGGATTGGGCTCAGTGGACGGCAACTTGTGAAATGCCCTGGCTGCTGTTGGTTGGGTGACACACAGCCACGGTAGGGACATGGAGCTGGGTCAGGATGGTGGCACAGAACCAGGGCAGGGTCACGGTGCGGGGACAGGGGACTTGGAGCCACTTGGTTGGGATCATAACTTGGAAGCAGAGCAGGGACATGAATCTGCTTCAGAGAGACAGAGATGAAAAAGGGGTCCCAGAGGCAGGCAGACACGGGGAGGGGTGCCGAGCCCCCACTGCGGAAAGGCCAGGTAGTGGTAGATGGCATGGGACAGCCACCGCTGAGGAGCTGCAGGGACAGAAAAAGGGATGCAGTAGTGCAGGAAGCAGTGGGGTGCAAAGTCTGTGGCCTTCACCCAAGGAGGAGGTGTGGGGCCAGGTCCCATGCAGCCTGAGGACCAGGCTCCATCATGCACAGCTCAGGACTGGAGAGACCTCAGCTCATGTCCAGCCAGCAGCAGGAATGGGGCTGCCCCACACAGGGGACAGGCCCAGGGCCAAGCACAACCCCAACGTGGTTCCACAGGCGATCAGCACTGCCAAGGTGGCGATGGGGACAGATTCCAGTCACAGCCCAAGACAAGGCAAGGTCCGGTCAGGAGCAGCAGGAGACAAGACTGCAGCGTAGGTCCAAGGTGCATCATGGAAAGAAAGCTACCACCAGCTAAGGTCTGGAGTCCATCTGGGACAACCAGTCAGGAAACTAGGACAGCTGGGCAGGCACAGACACACCTACGACATAGCTCAGGCCAGAAGCAGGTACCTGGTCCGGAGCTTAAATGGAGCCCCTGGGCAGAGGGGTGGTGGTCCCAGATGAGCCTGGCTGGGGCCATTAAGCCTCACCGATGGGCTCAGGGCACTGCCAGGCACTAGCCATCCCCATGGCAGGACACTCCCAGTTCTTCAGGGCGTGGGGCCCGTAAATCTGTCCCTGGTGAGGCTCACCGTCCACGCAGGATGTTGATTACCTAAACCAGCCAGAGGGAAAAGAGGCTCGAAAGCCAAGACACACCTGAGCAACACGTAGTCAAGCTGAACTATCCTTGCGTGGTCTCATCCTTCTTTCGCTCGCTCTCCCTTTCCCTCTGGAATGACAACGCGAGATACTGCCTCCATCCCTGAAATCTATGCCAAGAAACTTTTATTTTTAAATTCACAAACAATGACCTAGCAGCTGCTCCAAGGCTTTTTTTTTTTCCTCACTAACAGAGTGGAAATTATATATATATTTAATTAGCTCATCGCAGCTAAATTTCCCTTCCCACCATTCTTCATTAAAGGCAGATGTAAAATGACCCCCGACTCCAATCTCTATTGAAGGGGGTGTGACCCCTCTCCATCTATCAGAAGTTTCCAGAAAGCCAGTTTCTCCCATCCTGCCTCTTTGCTTTGTCCAATTGTTGGTAGAGGGAGCCAAGAGTTTAAAATGCCATTTTAGCTGCCTCTCCATTATCTTGGGCAGAGGGAGGGTTGAGATACCTCAGAGAATGGAAAAATCCCACTAAAGGACGGGAGTGTGGGCACAGATATACCCTCACGTCTCGCAGGCGCTTGGACCCAGCTGGGTTCCAAGGATGCTTTCTTGTTGCTAAAAGAAAAAAAAATGCTGTTTTTTTGAAGTATCAGCCATCTCAAGTTCTTGCTGGACTTGAAGTCAAGCCCAGCCTGCAGGTCTTTACCTTCTGCACCCAAAGACTAGCCCTTCCTCGTGCATCGGCCATGTGCCGCGCCAGGGCAACTCTCCTGACCTCACGCAGGACGAATGTATCCCGGCAGGTCCCCGCAGCCTTGCGCTGCCCGGAGGGGGCTGCCCACACCTCCCACACACACCATGCTGCGGGAAGCGCTGCCAGCGCTGGCAGAGAACCCTGGTCACCACGCTAGAATTGTCCAGCACAGTGCGTGCGTTCATCGGCCTGAGGCGCGGCATGGGGATGCAGGCTTGTGTTCACACCTCTGATGAAAATTTGATTAAAAAATGCAAATCGTTTTGCTTTCTTCATGTTGCCCCTGAAGGTATTCCCTGAGGCATTACTTTTCTTCTCCTGTCCCCTTTTTTGAGGAAAGGTGCTGGGCTGACTGCCCTGGTCCCTAAGGTCCAGAACGATGAAGGAGCACACATCCCATTTTTTTCACCCCTGCCAGCTGGCCAAAATATTTGCGTGGACATCTGGAGACAGCATTCATCACACACATGTCCTGTACAACCACCACTCCCTGGTTTGAGAATGGGCACGTGCTCCAAGGTGCAGCAAGACCTCGTCCTTTCCACCGAAGCAGCCAACCAAAGATTCTTGAAACAAGGATTTTGGTACCTTTGCCACATCTCAGTCTTTCTGACATCCTTCTTCTCATTCTACTTCCCCCCAACTATTTATGGCCTGGATCTGGACTTGTCTTAACTAAGCAGAAAATAAGAGCATGCTGGATGCTTCTGGCATGCTCATCTGCCACAGCGACTTGGACTTGACTCCAAGCCATCGATCTAGGTGATTGGCTCTTGCTTTGAGAGGTGTCCTACAGGATTTTGGGATCAGCGGTCACTGGATGTGTGTGCTGCGAGCTAGACTACTCCGGATGCCCCAGCCTCCCCAAGTCAATCTGCTTGGCATCGGTCCAAGACAGGACATGCCAGACTGGCTGTTTTGGACCTGGTGGTTGTTGGCAAGTCTGGGCTTCTCTCCATCGCCCCATGCCTCAAAGTTCGTGAGTTGTTTGATTACTGCCTTAATCTCCTCCAGTGTCTGAGCCACAATAGAAGGTCAAGTCAGACGTAAAGGCCGGCTCCTGCCGCTGCTCCGGAGTGACTGCGAATAGGTCAGACTTATCTCGAGAAAACACAGCTCCAGAAATGGCAAGGCCCCTCTTGTCAACCTGTTTGGCCTCTCTTTCTCCTTCCCCCTGGCTTGCTTCTGGCGGGAGCCTCTGCAGGGCTGCCGGGGCCACGGGAATCTCAGCAATGCTGGTCACACAAAGCCCTCTCTGGTGACAATAGCTCCTTCCTTCCTTCCCCCGTTCCTCCTCCACCTCTGCAGCTCTCACACATTCCCAGAGCTGCACCCGGACCCTTCCAGAAAGTCCTGAGCAAAATCTCCCTCCCGCCCTCCTCCCCAGCCATGCAGGGCAGCCAAGTGGGTGCTTTTGGAGAGGAGAGGTGTCCCTGTGATGCAGCTCCACTTGGGAACAGACGTATTTACATCTCTGTCTGTGACTGAGGGTGTGGTTTCAAAATTGGCTCGAATCACTTGGAAAAAAGCTTCTGAAGAAAATGGCTCTCCTGCCTTCTCCCCTCTCCCTCCAGCTTTGCATTCACTCTTTTTTTTTTCCCAGTTTGGAGAAGGCATGGAGAAGGCATGGCCAAGATGGAGGCACCATCCCTTTTTCTGGCAGCAGAAGCTCAGACCAGCAGAAGAAAACCAGTCCTGAAACCACCCCCTCCCAATCCCTCTCTCTTCATGCTGGGAATATCATAGAATCATAGAATGATCGGGTTGGAAGGGACCCTAAAGATCACCTAGATCCAACCCCCCTGCCATGGGCAGGGACACCTCCCACTAGACCAGGCTGCTCAAAGCCCCATCCAGCCTGGCCTTGAACACTTCCAGGGATGGGGCATCCACAGCTTCTCTGGGAAACCTGTTCCAGTGCCTCACCACCCTCACAGTAAAGAATTTCTTCCTAACATCCAATCTAAATCTACCCTCTTTCAGTTTAAAGCCATTACCCCTCGTCCTATCATTACACTCACTGACAGCCCCTCCCCACCTTTCCTGTAGGCCCCCTTTAGGTACTGGAAGGCTGCTATAAGGTCTCCCTGGAGCCTTCTCTTCTCCAGGCTGAACAACCCCAACTCTCTCAGCCTGTCTTCATAGCATATGTGGGATGTATGTATCTATGACTCTGCCTCCACTCAAGGGACGCTCCGCACATCTCCAGAAAGCCACATAAATGTGTGCAGGGAGATTTTTGATGTATAATTTCTTGCATGGGAACGGATGCCGTGCAAACGGCCCGGAGGTTCTCTATGGACTCGTTCATGTCCCCTTATCTGTGCCTGTGGGATCATCTGTGTTTCTTACGTGAGGCAGCCGCGCGCCACAGCACAGCTTTGCCTTTTCCTTGCCCACATGGAGTTTGACGAGCCTGGAGCTGGGAGCCAAACTCACACGAGCTGCTCCGTTCTTCTGGCTGAGGGAAGCGAGGCTGGAAGAAGCAGCAGGGTTGCTGTAACCTACTGTCTTCTCCCCCTCCTCCTCAGCCTATTTCCTGACACCATTCCTATATAGGACAAGTTTCTGTTGCAATCAACTGTCAGGTTAATGAAACCCTGAATTAACCCCCCCTTTCCTCCCGCCTCTGCAGGGAAACCGTCCCAGTGGGCAAAGCAAATCCCGGGTATCTGTTATCTGCTCCGAGGGAGGCACATTCCCAAGGACACGTGTGGGAACTGAGGCTGGAGTGGCCTGTGGGGATAGGGCTGGTTGATACAGACTTTTAAAGACCTTTAAACACCCCTGCACCGGTGTGCAGAGGGACATTCGCCACCCTCACCGAGGAGGGTAGGAAGAGAGGGAAGGGAGAGGTGGGATTGTGTAACTGGGATTTCTCTCACCCAAGAGGTAGGAGCCCCCCAGGGCACCAGCAGATAACGGGGCAGTGGCTGGTGAAGGTGCGAGAGCTTTCAGGCATTGCCTGGCAAGGTGTTTGCTGGCCCCAGACAGGCTGGTTCGCTGGTGGTCTGGAGGGTGACCTGGCTGTGCGTCTCAAAAAAAATAATTCGGTTTGGAGAGAGGCTGCTCCTTTCCTTTGGGAGATTTTTCTACCCAGGAACAGAACTAGTGCAGGGCCACTCCGACTGCCGGCTTGGCCAGGGGTGGTGAGCACCTTTTAAAACCTGCTGATGCTGGACTAATAAGTGTATTTTTCTAATGTGATGCCTTTCCTCATTCAAGGTTTGCCCTGAGGTTCCTTCCTGACTCTACATGTTTCCAGAGACATTTCTTGCCTTTAGCACTGATGGAAATTACCAATCTAAAGACTTCAGTATATTAATACTCTGTTTTCCTGCCTTTTCTTCTGGATTGAGGGGTTGCATCTTAGCTCATGGTGGGGCTAGAAGAGTCTTTCCCTCTGCCTTTTATGTTCAAGCTGGCACGCTAAAGGAGCAGGCTTCCCCCTCACTTGCACCCTTACTGCATCCCAGATCTGAAGGGACGCTGGCCTCCTTCTGCTGAGGGACTGGGCTCGTCAGGAGCCTGCAGCAGCGGTGTGTTCTCTGGTCCTGCTCCGGGCAGGGATGTAGCAATGGGCTCTGAATCATAAAAACCTGTGATTTTTGCCGAGAGATGGTGCCGGGTAGAAGTGCCAAACTCGGACTGATGTTTCTGTAAAAATGTCGGCAAGCTGGAAGGGGCTGGGGGGAGGGAGCACAAGTTATACAGAGCAGATCCTTTAGTCCTGTCTGGCGCTAGCAATAATGGCAACAATAGTAATATTCATCATCATCACAGCATTCCGATATCAATTTCCATCTTGCAATTTCTGTGTGTGCACTGACTCATTTATTTTCCCTGGTGAGACAGGGAGGAATTGTTCGGCCATGGCAGATGTGGGGAAGGAGACATCCCAAGCCCTGCGGAGAGGGCCAGTAGCCGATAAGTCAGTCCCTGCCTTCTACTGCCACATCCACAAGACTCTGCGTGATAACTGTCTATTGAAAGACGACTACACTGTCAAGGTACCCCAGCCACAAAGGACTCGGTGAATCAAAGTAACCATCTCTCTGAAACTATTTGAGATTATTTTTTCCCTAGCAAAGCTGTTATGGTGCGTGGGCACATGGGAAGGTATTTACCACCCCTGTAAGCTCCCGAAGTCACGTTATGGACTTGAATTTTCAGTGCGGAGGCTCTGGCACCTCGCAGAGGGACGAAATCGGCTAAGAAGCGTATCTAACCGCGGAGCCATCCGCGTGACGCATGAGCCACCGAGGGCAATGAAAGGCAGGCTGGTGGCTGAAGCCTTTTTCCCAGGCCAGCCTCCCCCACTGGCAGCTGTGCTGGGCAGGACCCTCGTTGAAGCCATGGGACCGTTGTGTCTGCAGCTCCGTGTCATCGCCAGCTATGCCTGCCCCCATTCAATAGCAGCCATTGTCCCCGGGAAAGGTCACCCAAGCCAGGCACGCAGACGGCAGCGAGCGTGGAGGCTGCTGCTGGAACAACTGAGCACGGGGAAGGGAAGCAGGGGCAGAGGGCAGAGGGGACCGAGGGGATGGAAGGGGCAAGGACGTCGGAGGACGTCTGGGTTGCCTCCTGCTTGGGGAAGGTTTTGGGTCTGTACTCTCTCAGGCTGAGAGAGTTGGGGTTGTTCAGTCTGGAGAAGAAGGCTCCAGAGAGACCTTATAGCGGCCTTGCAGTACTTAAAGGGGGCCTACAAGAAGGATGGGGAGGGACTCCTTATCAGGGAGTGGAGCAATAGGATGAGGGGTAATGGTTTTAAACTGAAAGAGGGTAGATTTAGATTGGGTATTAGGAAGAAATTCTTTACTGTGAGGGTGGTGAAGCACCGGAACAGGTTGCCCAGGGAGGTTGTGGATGCCCCATCCCTCGAAGTGTTCAAGGCCAGGCTGGATGGGGCTCTGAACAGCCTGGTCTAGTGGGAGGTGTCCCTGCCCATGGCAGGGGGGGTGGAACTAGGGGATCTTTAGGGTCCCTTCCAACCCAAACCATTCTACGATTCTATAGTGAGGAATCAGCCAATTTCCACAGGGTTAAGCTTGCATTTGTGTGGGCAGCACCTGGACCCTTGTTGGGAAACGTCTAACATCAGAAAGCTCAGGACTTTCCTAGGCAATCTGCTTTTCCCATAACTGGCTGCGCTTTTCTTTTCTTCCCGTCTTGAGTGCAGCGCTTGCAAGGCTTAATGGCTTTAGCACCACACCTACAGCAGACATCATTTAGTCTCCTCTTACACGTCTCAGTCCCCAGACAAGTGCTGTGATTTAGTATGTCTGACCTTGTGCTGTGTGACATAATGAAGTAATGTCCTCTGCACGGGATCCCACCGCCCTTATCGTCCCGATGAGGTGCTGCGTTCGCAGTGCCGGGGATTTTTACGCCTGTTCGGCGAGACCTTCTCTCCCCAGCCTGTTAACGTTGGGTCATTTTCTGCTTCTCACTGAAGCTTTGCAAAGAAGAAGCCATTCTGGCAGTCATTTCCTTTCCCCTCATCCCCCCTCTCTGGAAAACACACTGGAATTTCACTAACAAATATTCCTCCGATTTCACGATCAGATGTCTGGGCCATGAGTCCCACCCTGGTTTCTGTAGCACAGCTTCTACCAGCCCAGGGTGGGCGTCTGCCTCCACCAATTCCTGCCTGTGAGGATATCCATGAAACCACTCACAAAGTCAAAGCAATTGCTAGCATTTTTTCCTAATCTGTTCATAGTTCTGTAGGGCTTTCGTCAATGCTCTGGAAGCATATGCCATTGGGTGATCATCTTGCATTTGAACAGCTGCTAATCACGGGAAATTTGCATTCACCGGGGTTTTTAGCCTCCTTGTTAATCTCAGGGCATTTGGTTTTGGGGTTTCTATAACAAGTATTTTTTAATTTTCGAGAACAGTTCTCTTCTCATTATCGGAGGGATCACCCTGGGACAATCATTCTCCAGGGAGAACAGAATGGAGATGAATTAGAGATGCATTTAATTTTAATTCATTTAACATGCCCAGGATGAGCTGGAGGGTTGGCAGGGCGGCAGGGGAGAAAGAAAAGCGAGAGCAGTTTTCCCCCCGGGTACCTGTTGAGAGAGGCCTGGCTCATTACGTTATGAGGCACCCTCATTTAGTCAAGATCACAAGCCTGGGTTTTGCCCCAGACCCTGTGGAACCTCACTGTGCCCCTGGATATGTCTCCACGAGGCTCCTCCATTTTGGGATCCTTCTTCCCAAACTATCGCCTCCCAGCCTTCTCCCAGTCCTTCCTCTGCCAGGCAGGGACTAAGGAGGGGATGGCAGGGATACTTTTCCAAACTCTGCCTGCAAAAGGAGGTCCACCAAAGCACGCTGTCAGCAGGAGACCCCAGGAGAGGAGACTTATGCAGTACAGCTTGCACTGAGCTGGTAAAGCCTCCAGAGCCCGACTTCCCCTGGCTGGACCTGCTTGAACCTGCCCTTGCGTTCTGCCAGGCTTCTTTACGTTGGCACCGGCTGCTTTTCAACGAAAAAATAAGGGGACTTTCCCAGGCATCCTACTTTAGTGGTACCAAAATGAGACAGCTCTGAGAACGGACTGTTCTCCGCTACGAATATCCCTCTGCCTTCGCTGGGCTTGACTCTGCCAGGAGCTTTGGTGGCTGCTGCTATTTGGGTCAGAGTTCCTCTCTTTGGCCAATTTCTTCTTCAGACTCCAGTTGTGACTTCTGGTCAATTTTATTCCAAGTCAGTGCGTCAGCCACAGGCATTTCTAAATTCTGAAGAGCTTCAGAGACACACTTCTGTGAGAGACCTCAGTTATTGAGAGAAGGCTCCTTGCAACCTCCAATGTGAGAAAAGAGAGTGGAAATATTTACACTTTCTTTGGCTTTGGCTCTCCAACGATTTTGTCCCCCATCCCCATGCTGAACAGACCTTTTTATTTTGATTGCCTCATGACCACTTCTTCAGAGGTTTGTCCGTGCTACCTAAGAAAAGGACCGAGCAGGAAAATTAAGTGTTTTCTTCACTATACCCATAATCCTGGGATCCTGTTGCCAAAACAGAGTTGTTTAGAGCCATTTGAGATGTCTTAGGGTATCTGAGACACATGAAGGGGGCTTGCAGATCTGCCACGGGACTTACTGGAGACCAACACCCGTCTGGAGTAGCAGCTGGAGGCCAGGCAGGATACGCTACTGCATCTACAATGAAACTGGATACCAATATTTGGGCAACTGCATCAAACCACAGCTGAGTGAGTTGCGAGCACATCCCCAACTCGAGCGAAACAACCTCAGGATGAATTAAAATCCAAGAGCTGAATAAACGTGGCACTACCAAGCCTTGCAAGCACCCTGTCTTCTCTGCCAAATCAAATCTGGTTCTTGCACTAACAGGGAATCGAGCTGCTTGTCAGTTCTGCAACAAAATAATTTCATCCCCACTCAGGCTGGCCATCTGTTCACTCTTTGGATTCACATGATTTTATGCCGTAGCTCTGTAACCTGATGATCAATAGCTTCGCCATTTCTGGCAGCTGGCGTGCTGCATAAAAATCTTTCCCAAGTGCTCTTCTTACACAGATGGGTGGAAGGAGCCTTGAGGTTTCACGATGATGTTGACCAGCAGTTTCTTCCTGCTGCCGCCAGAATGGAGCACGGGTCTCCTCCATCTCTGCCTCTCCCACATGCAGTGGCACAGACTATTTTAGCTCTTCTGCCTGCCCTTGAGGGGCATCTGTACCGAACTGCTATAGGGGCATCGAACCACCTGCGGCTACCTCCTCCCATCCTCAGCCAGCGAGCTCGACCCGCTCTGCTTCTGCCGGGGATTTAATTGACTTTGTTCACTGTGTAAGTGTGCTGCGACTCACTGCAGGGATAATAAGAGCCTGAGTTTTATTCCTCGGCCTCTAATGACGCTGATCAAGGTTGCAGTGAGTTATATCACCGTCACATGGCTGGGGCCACCATGCACTGCCTGTGCTGGCTACCCAGCTGAGCGTGTGCTGGGACTGTCACGAAACCGTGGCACCCCCACAGCAAAGCAAACAGCTCTCTATTCCTTGGGGAATCTCTGGTGTGTTTGATGAGGGGTGCAAAACCCAAAGGCTCTGTGGTGGGCGCTCAGGTGAGGGCAGATGTGCCGGCATGGTGGGGAGCATGTGCTCAGGGGTGCCTGGCGAGCCGTGGGGCAAGGAACGCTGTGGCCAGGAGCCCCCATCGCATCCCCATGTGGCCAGGGGCAGGGGAGGAGAGGCCCCCTGAGGAACAACAGAGCATTGAGCTGCTGCCGTATCTCTCCAGGGCGAGGGAAGCGGAAAGGCGATAAGAGCCCTCTCGGATGAGGAATTCCTTCTCACTTTCCCCTTTCTGTTTGCCTTTCATCGGAGATAACGCAAGTCTCAGGCAGCTTACTGGGATGCCAAGCTGCCAGCACAAGAAGGGACAGCCACAACAACCCCTGTGTGTGTCACCCCCAGGCACGTCCCCATGCCTGCCACCCTCTCTGGTGGTCTCCCACAGGAGCAGCCCTACCACGGCCTCCTCTCCTTCCTCCCCTGTCTGACCCGGCTCCCCTTGCGTGACATCCCATCGATTAACCTCAGGAGCTGTAACCTGAGGAGCAGTTCGGAAAAGGGGAGTGAGATTATGGGCGGTAAAGCCAAGGCTGATAAAGGTGGCAGAATATTTGGGTAGCATTTCACTGCGGCACTGCCTACCTGGGAGGGAGCGGGGAGCATCTGAACGCCTGCCTGTGCTGTCTCCAGCCTGGACTGTGCATGATGTACGGACAGTCGGTCCCTCCTGGCTCTCAAAGTCTTTGAGCCCTCCAGCTGCATCTCATGGTGGTGGTCTTTCCAGCTACCACTGCCCTCTCTCTGCTGGCTCCTCCAGGACTCACAGGCCACTGCTGGGGCATTGCAAGGCTGTCCAGCACCCTCCCATAATGGTGATGCGCCATTTTCACATTCGTGGAACCAACCACAGACCTGCACCAGAGCCAGGTTGCAGAGTACCATAAGCAACTCAGAGCACCCGTGGCAACTCAAACCTGGTGGTGTATGCAGGCCAAGGAGGGCAGCCAAGGACCGATACCTCTGACGGTGGCCAGCTGGAGGACTCCAGCACAAGCTCCTGAAGGCTTTGCTTAGCAAGGCCATGTTCTTAATTCTCAGAGGCCCCGAGTCCATCTCCTGCCTCCACAGATGTGGTGGGTTTGAAATGAGCAGAGCTCTGTAAAGAACGGCCCAGAAGAGCAGTCCTACCAAACCACTGATCTCTTCTGTAACTATCTAAACCACCTCCAGAAGAAGAGACTGATTTCCAGCTGCCTTTCCTAAATCCAAAGATGACCACTCTGACTGCTTAGCCAGATCCCCTCTTCCCCTGCCCTGCATGACACAGTCCAGAAAATCTTGCTTGCCAAACCTTTCCCCCAGCCCATGTTGTTGTGGCTGTGATGCTTCTAGTGACCGATCCTAAAAATGTGGCACAGCAAGGTACAAGCATGTGATGGGGTCAGTGGGAGCTCTCTGAAGAAGACAGAAAATGTGCAAGCAGTTGGACCCAGTGAGGCTCAGCCTGTTGCCAATTTTCTCAAGAGAGGCTCAGCTGCACAGTGCTCGGGAATCCCAGAGCATGACTGGGCCTGCTGGTTGCCTCCTCAGCAGATGTGACTGACGAACAGTTTGGCTAGAGATTTGGGTTGTGGTAGTGCCCCAGCTCCACACCTTCCTGTCTACACTCCCTTGCCAACAGCAGGGAGATTGGCCATTTGCTCTGGCAGTTCAAGAGAAATAACCTGCCAACTCATTGAAGTAGGCGTAGACATCCTGGCCAGGGTCTACCCATTGGTGTGAAGAAGCAAATGAGAGAAAAAACAAGGAGAAAAGGCTGGATCATGGAGCAAGAAGGCCAAAGCATGGAGATGGTGTTTTATCCGTGGCCTGGGCACAAACCCTTGGAGCAGGAGAGAGATCCTTGCTCTGTCCAGAGCAGGATCTGGGAATGGCCCTTTAGATCTGGAAAAGACTTCAGTCCTTTTAGGAAGGGACTCCTGAGCACAGTTTCCAGTGAGAAGACTTAGAGATTTCTCTGTCCTCTGGGATCCCCAGCCTATGCCACTCAACGATGGGCAGTGCCCAGTCCCCTGTGGTGCCGCTGCTGGGACACACATGCTGGGATGCCTGGGGATGGGCTGCTGGTCCCTCAGCCATCACAACCTCTGACTCATTCCTTCTGTTTGTTGCCAGTCCTTGCCAAAGGGAAGGCTGAGGAGAGCACGGGAAGCAGGGGTGACTCATCCTCAAAGCCCAGGTGGCTGTCCTAGCTGAGGGACACCTGAGGGCTTCCGGCGTGGCAGGAAAATGGTAGGAAGGCAAACATTCACGGAGGAGCCATGCAGAATAACTACAGGAGAACAAGGGTTTCCCTGCTGCATTGTGTGCCTCTCCATCTGGGAAACTCATCAAGCTGCACGGCAGAGTGAGCTCATAGCCAGGGTGGGAAGGCAAACCCACAGGCTTTGTCTGCCCCGAAGTCCCCTCCAGCCACTGCTTTGGCTCCCTGATGTGCTGTTGATGCTTGTAGCTGAGTTACTACCTCCTCGTCCCACCACGAGTGGGTCGGGGCGATGCTGTGGCATCGCCCTGACCCACTTGTGGTGGGACGAGGAGGTAGGATGGTCCTCAGCAAGCATGCTCTTGAAGGTACAGGCACACCTTCAATAGCATCAGTCACCTCCCTGCCACAGCACACCCCTGTGCCAACACTTCCAGAGACCAAACGCTCAGGGGAAAGCAGGAGGAGAGAACACTCATGAGAACGGAAAGAAGGAAGGAGGGAGAAGAAGGTATGGATGAGGGCAGAGGAGATGATGGTCTAGACATGGGAAGCTGGAGCCAGCCAGGGAAAGCTTGCGGCTGGGTTTTGGAGAAGTAGGTGAGATGGAGGTGGAACTGCTGTTAATGAATACTGTATGCGACCTGGCAATTGGGATAGATCGTACAGCAAGATTAGAGGTCATGGAAAGTGTATTACAAGCCCTGCATTGCTTTTATTCACTGGAGACTGTTGGAAAAACAAGCAGGAAGGCAGCACAATGGGTCCCCCAGCTACGGACATCTCAGCACACATTTGAAAGACAATGGAGAAAACGATTAACTCCAAGAGTCCTCTATCCTGTCTCCAGTAAGATGCATTCCTTGTTTTGCCTGGCTAGGAACTAGGGATCAAATGGACAATGCCAATTAAAAAAAAAAAATCTCAGAAATTTCTTCAGGGGAAAAGAGGGTGGGGAGGGGGGAAGAATGACGCAGCCGCCAGGATTAAGTGCAGCCGGAGTAAGCTGGGCCTTCAGCAGATGTGGACTTGCAAGGGAAAGCAGTTTTTCACGTAGCCTGGCCCACTGCTGTGGGATTCCTTGGTCCTAGATAAGGGGTGCTTTGTTTCAAGGACCTGGTCTGGCTGTTGGTTCCCACGATCCTCAGGTACTGATGATGAGCCAGGCCTGCAGAGGTGTCCCACCTGGCCACAGAGGGCTGAAATCCACATCTTGGTCTGCAAATGCCATGGCTTCATCCTGGCAGAGGGAAGGGCTAGAAGAAATCCAAGTGCTGTGGATGAGAGGGCACTTAGAGGGACCGAGGGCCTCGGGAGCTCAGAAGCACCCAGCTCCTGTAGAGCCACAGCCAGCTGGCCACGTTCAGGGGCCGTGTCTCATCTGGGCCCCCAGCAGATGGGAAGGCAGCTGGTGGGGTCAGGCACTGGGAAGCAGTGAAGAGGTTTCTGGGGACCTGCAGCCCCTATTCTTGCTCTGTCACTTGGCCTTGGCTGAAAGGACAAGGTCAGGAGCATCCTTGCTTGAGGTCTCTCCAAAGGTCTCTCCAGGAGGGAAATTTGCAGCCTGTCACCTGTCTTAATTAGACAGATTATCTAATTAAATTGCTCTTCCATTGGTATTCCTCTTTCTGGTAACAGATGGTGGCTTCCTTTCCTGGGAACCAGGAAAGCTGTGCATCTCTCTTCGTGTTCTGCCACATCCCCGCTCATGACCACATCCCCCCCTCTTTGGATAACCACCGGCAGTTCACGAGGCTCTGCTGAGGATTTTAAAGTTCAGACAGTCACATTTGTCTGACAGATGAGTGGAGGGACCCTGAGGGACCATAGCACCTTCCCTGCATGAGGTGACCTGAGTCCTGCAGCAGTGACTTGTCTACAAGACAGACGCAGGCCAAGGGGCGTGGGCACGACCCCTCAGGACTTCTGACCCCCGCGCTGGCAGGGCTTCCTCACACCTCCCTGGGAAAACACCGCCAGGGTTCACAGCTGACTTGAGCAACGGCAAACTCCCACTCAGATGGGCAGTGGGATTGGACAGGCTAATGTGTTTGTAAAGTCCCTCAAAGACAAGAAAGGCCTGGCGTGATGTTCAGGCTGGCCTCTTGCTTCTCCTGCTGCTGTAACACCAGCCTCTTTGCTCTTCCAGACCTCCCAAAGCCCATCGCATCGTCCCCATGGCCTCTCCTGGGTCAGCAATCTCACCCCTCTGCCACTACGCCGCTCCCCGCTCGGTCCTGACCCACGTGTATCCTGTTTGCGTGGGCTTGGAAGATTTCAGTCGCCGGTTCTCGTTTCAAAATGGAAAACGGGGTTGGGGGGGGGAACAAATGCTACTGGCGGAGGAAGTCTAGGAGAAGCGGAGGAGGTGGGAAGAGATGTGGGGCAACCCCTCCTCAGAACACCTGCTGCAAGCGACCCCCTCACCACCGCTCTCCATGAAGCCCCAGGGAGGTACCGTCACCTCTTGGCTCTGGAGGAGAGGGGATATCCTTAACATCACTTCTTAAGGTATTTTGGCCGAGCATCCGGTCCCCTCTTCCTCTCCCTGAGTTCCTGTCCCCTGCAATGAGTGGTGACCTCAGCTCGCTCAACGGGTTGTTGAATTCAGAGATATGAGACCTCCCCATGGTCCCTTCTAGGCCAGTGGACTACTAGGTTCATTTCCTAAGTCTAGAAACAACCTGTTACTTCAGAAGATCCTTCCCAATCTTGAAATTAGCCTCCTTGAGAGTGCTGCGTTTACTGCTTTGACTCATATACCCCCTTCCTCCTCCTGCCCCAGCCTGGAAGGGTCTCAGCCCCTAATTTAACCACGGGTTGATGGGGTGCTGTGAGGTTGCAAAGAACTGGAGAGTCTCCATTTGAACAGGTCCTCCCTGGAGGAAAATAAAGCTTTACACAGGGTGGGGAGGTTTTCATAGAATCATAGAATGTGTTGGGTTGGAAGGGACCTTTAAAGGTCATCTAGTCCAACCCCCCTGCAGTACGCAGGGACATCTTTAACTAGATCAGATTGCTCAGAGCCTCATCAAGCCTGCCCTTGAATGGTTCCAGAGATGGGGCCTCCACCACCTCTCTGGGCAACACGTTCCAGTGTCTCACCACCCTCATTGTAAAGAACTTCTTCCTAATGTCTAATCTAAACCTACCCTGCTCTAGTTTAAAACCATTGCCCCTCATCCTATCGCTAGGGAGTTTTGCCACTCCCTACCTTCTCACCTCTCCCTGGTGTGCCTCAGCAATCCATTTCCATTGCCCTCCATCCCTCAAGTTGCTTTTGGGGACACCTCTGGCCCTGGAGGTACTCTGAGCATCTGTTCCCTTGCCAGCACAGTCCCTGAAAGAGAAGCCTTCCTTGATCCTGGAAACATCCCTGCTCTAACCTCCGTTCAGCACACGTCATTGCCGATCTCCCCTTCCTCTGTGTGCCCTTCCACATTTCCCTTCCCAGCCCTGCTCCTGGACGCAAGTGACAGCCCCCAGGTCTGTTCGGCAGCAGAATGTGGCTCCATCCCTGTTTCCGAGATACACCAGCCCCTGGCTGTATTCCACTCCCTGGGAGCATCTTAGCTTCGTGATTCCCAGCCCTCCTGTCCTTGTCAGCCTTATCCCCTCCACCACCTGCCCCAGGAAACGCTGTTCAATACGAAGAGCAGCAGTGCTGGATCCTGCTTCCAGCTCAGCATTTATCTCATGCCGGGCTCCATCCCTCAGTATCCAACACACATCCTTAAACCTTTTGTATTCTGCATAAACATCTTTGCCCAGACCTTCTAAAGGGCCGGGCGAGAGAGGAAGCAATAGTCTACAAAAAGCATGAAACCTTTGCGTCACGTTCTTATCCACTCATCCTTCATGGATGCCGACAAGTCCGGCTGTGCGACACTGCATGAGGTAGGGGCTGCACAGGGAGCAAACCGAGATCTGTAGGGTCTGGATGTGATGTGAAAGGCCAACGTGTGTCAGTGATAGAAGCAGAGCCCTGATTTCCTTCTTCCTGAGCCTCCAATTTCCAAGCAGGGTCCCATAGAGCATCCCACAAGCCACCCCATGCCTGCGGCATCCTCCCTGTAACTGGAAGCCCACAGACCACCCCACCCACCACGGCTTTCCCTGCCGGGCAGAGCCGGGCTCCTGGATCCACACACGGGGAGTGAACGTGGTCCATCCGGGAGGAAGAGCAGGTGCAGATAAATTTGGAGCACAAGGAGGCGGAAGAGGACTCGCAGCCTGGCGGAAACCAGCTGCCAGTGCCAGGGTAGCTCAGAGGAGAGGCAGCAGCACGGCAAAGACCAGGGTCGCAAGAGCTGGGGGGAGGCTCGAACGGGGAAAGGGGGGGTGAAGCCGGTGAAGAGCATCCGGAGATGTAAGTGAGGTCAGGTAATTCCTCATATAGCAGTTCCTGCACCGCTCTGGGAACAGACAAACAAGGCCTTCCTTCCTCCCTGCTTCCTCCTCCTCGGCAGCTCTCCTTTTCAGGAGAGGCGGCCGGCTGTAGCGCTCCTCCCGCATCGTTGGCTGCATCCCTCAGGGTGACTCACCTGGCCCCCGCTCTGCTCCGTGGCTTCACACCTCCCTGCCCTGCCGTGGGCAGCGTGGGCAGAGGGGTCCTGCCTGCGACCCACACAGGACAATCACCCACCGGTGGTGGCCCAGGGTGGCCCGGAGCAGCCAGGCGGCAGCCGGCGCTGCTTTGGGCAGAGGTTGCAAAGCACCTGCTCTTCTCCCAGCGCGGGGAGGCCACAGCTGCTATTTTAGGCTGGGAAAGTGCAGGAGAATAGACCTGAAATCTCCCTGCGAAGCCACGATGGGCACTTGACCAGGTGTCAGCTCCAGCGCTGGCGAGCCCGGGTGGTGGTGCTATTTTAAGGATGTATTCTTTCCCTCTGCTGGGGCTATTTTTGGAGGCTGAGTGGGTACCAAAAGGACCCGGATATGTTGCAGATAAGGGGCCGATGACATTTTGGCGCTTGTGTTCCAGCCACAAACACTGCTCGCGAAGGCAGACCCTGGGAATAGCAGCAGTCCCGCCAGCAGCAGCATCCTGGCCACAGGCAGCAGGGTAGGGGTGCTGTGAGCTTCCCCCCAGCAGTGCCACCCTGCAGGGCTCCACAGTCCCCGGTGATCTCCCAGGCATCAGCAGTGCCCCGCAGCAGCATCACTGAGCATCACGGCATCGCTGATGGGAGATCCTCCCCACTGGCTCTGGAGCAGGCAGTACACGTGCCGTGGAGATGAGGTTATGATCCAAGGGGATCTACTTCTGATGGGGCTGGGATGGGCTCTTGCTCCTCAGGCACAGGCTCTCAGGGTCTGAGATGTGAGTGCTTCCCCCTGTAACACAGAAAAGGAGAGTCTTCATTGCAGGCAGCTGTGGTACACATCCTTTTCTTGGAATTAGGGATACAGGGATGGGATGGGGGGAATTTCCTTGGCACAAATATGTCAAGGAGAAGGCTGTGACCACTGTCATTGCTCCTTACTGCTACACATGAGGCCAGGGTTTAGCGAGGTCCCCAAGCCCAGCCTGGCTGGGAAACCTGCGTCCTACAGGGCCAGGGACTGGGAGGCCTGGGGCTTTGTCCCATGTCAGAAGAGCAGGTTTCCTGCCCCAGACCTGTGCAGACAGGTGTCCCATTGAGGCTGGTCTTCCCTGAGGATGAGGGGTTTGGGACACGGAAGAGCCCTTGGCACTGCTGACCCACACCTTCAGGAGAGGAAGCGCATGGGAGCTTCCTTGGGACCTGAAAGGTGCCATGGATGGGGACATGGACAGTGGCGGCTCATGACTCTTGCAAGGCAGAGGCTTGCACGCTTCTCCCGGCCCTGGGTGAGACCGGCGGCCAGGCCCCCTGGCCTTTTTACTCAAAGTTTCCAGTTGTGCCTGTGGGACAGAGGGTCTGTTGTGAGCGCAGGGCGCGGGGACAGCCCCCCCGGCATTTCGGGGTGGTGGGGGGAGAGCTTTGAGACAGCAGCGAGGCTGGCGCCCACGCCACCACTGCACGCTGCTCTATTCCCATGGCCGCCCTCGCCCCGCCACGCCAGCCGAAGCTCCAGCAGCCAGGGCTGGGATAGAGGACATCACCCTGGGTTGCCCTCCCCAGGGCTCCTCCATGCCAAAAACATCGATGTTGGCTTACAGCTGCCTCCTCTCCCCACCTTGGGCTCCCCCAGCTCTCCTTGCACCCCAGAGCTTGGCGCGGGGGGCTCGGGCTGGGGGAGATGGAGGCACAACGTGCCGGAGGGGCGGGAGCTGTGCCGTAAACTGGGACTGAGACAACTTGTCCGGGCCGTCTCCAGCACAAGCCCGTGCATAAGCCCTTCTGAATCTCCGTCTTTGTTCCCCTCGGTGGCGTCAGCGGCTCTTCGCTCCCTCCAGGAGATGATTCTGCTTCCGTCGCTGCCGTTTCCTGTGTTTCTCTCTCCCCCCTCGCTCCTGTAGAGCCAGGCAACACCGGCACAAAAACAGGATTCGAGCTGCTGGAGAATTACTCCGATAACAATGACCAAGGAGACAGTCCGCTGGACGGGACCCTCCCAGGAACCAGACCGAGCGGGGCCCCCGGCCGGCTCATGCCAACCTTTGGCACCCCCTCTTCCCTGTCCCCTGGGGCCGCTGGTGTGCGGGGGGGATTTCAGGCAGGGGAATGAGCAGCCAGAAAGGGGAAATCCTGGGTGACCCGCTGTCCACCAGCAGGTCTGTCCATCCCCACACCTTGGCCATGGTGGCCAGGCAAAGCAGTTCTGACTGTCCCCACCACAGCCTCTGTCCCCACTGGTGGTCAGTAGAGCAGCGGGGACCACGCCATGCTCTCCCTTGCCAACCCAGCTCCATTTTCCAGGGGACAGTATGTTTTCAGGGAGCAGCCAAGGGCAATTGCAATCCGGCTTCATCCGTGAGCAGAGGTGAAGGCAGCTCTGGCTTGCAGGCAGGAGACGGAGGGATATAATGCCTGCAGACATGCTCCTGTGCAGCAGTAGCCCTGGACCTGAGCGTCCACCCATCCACCCTGGGCATGCCAGAGGGAGACCTGGGATTGCCTAGCATCCCAGGTGGATATCTGAAATTCAGGGAACCCTCGCCCATGGCCCAGAATCCTCTTCTGGATCTAGCTGTGCTTCTGGAGGAGGTCCCATCCCTGGCTGCTTGCCACCACTCCCTGCCGAGGATCTGCCGCCCTCCCAGCAGGCTGGTGGAGCCATGGAGGGAAGCATCGCCCGCTTCTCTTCGTGCAAAGCCGGCCGGCACCGCTGAGGCAGGAGCAGAGGGGGCCTGAGCGATCCCGGCTGACGTTGCCTGAAGCGAGGTAGGAAGCGCATGCACGGACCGATCCACTGGCAGGTCTGGAGGCAGCAACAAACGCCAGGAAGGAGCTGCAGAGCAGAAACACAGCTGGGCCATGAAGAAGACACATCTGCAGCCTCGCACTGGCTTGTTGAACGAGCCGGGTCCGTGCAGGCGAGGGAGCCTCCGCCGCCCTCCCCCTCGCAGGTGCTCGCTCAGCCCTAACCGAGGGCTGCCTTCGCCTCGCATGGCAGCGACCTGCCGCTTGCGGGGGGACAGAAAAATCTGGCTCTGGGTGGCAAAAGCCACCCGAGTGACATCCCCAGTGGAAACCACACTGCCAGGCCCCACTTTAAAGGGGGCATCTGCTTCCCAGTGGGGCTGCGGGTGTCTTGGAGGTGGTGCAATGCAAGAGATGTCCTGGGGATGGAGGAGCTCATAGTAGTCCTGGCGGCTGCAGCGTTCAGCAAATGCCAGCCTGGCAGAGCAAAGCCAGAGCAGGACGCTGTCTCCAGCCTTACTGAGCCTTCCAGCCTTAGCCCTGACCCTGCTGCTCCAACGGGAGATGACCACAACTCTACCCTGTAGATGCCCAGCAGATGCACACAGGACCTTGAAGCAACTGGTGGGACCAAGACCCACTGTAGGCCTGAGTCTGTCCTGCCAGGGCCGGCGGGTTGTGATCCCCCGGTCACCAGCAATGCTGCTGATCCGTAAATTCCCGAGGAGGGAGGAAAAGCTGACTTTTGGCCAACACAGGAGGTCTCTGACCAACAGAGGCAGGAAATAGCTACGGTGAGCGAATAAATAACTGGTGCAACTGTAGCTCTGCCTTACATGGGCTTCATGGGGAGTTTTCCTTTGTTTTTCAGGTTGGCTATTTATACCATGGAGTGTGAAAATGATGTCAGCGAAACCTCTGCTCTTCGCCATGGAGAAAACCAGCCCCAAGAATTTCTGAAGGGCTGAGAGACCTCCTTGACCAGCAAACTCAGATGCTGTTCGCAAGGCTGGCAGAGCCGGCAGGAAACCCCAGCTGCTGTACAATTCCCAAGGAGTCTCCTCCGCTTCCACACACCCGGCTTGGGTAGGGGGCAGTTGTCCCAAACCCATCTAGGATATGGCTCTGCCCCGTAAATGTCCATCTTGTCTCCCATAACCCCCTCCCAGAACATCTCCAATTCCCTCCCAGCCTTCCCTTTCTTGCTGTCTTTATTTTTTGCCCCCTTTTTTTCTATCCCATTCCGCATCGCAGCCCTTAAAGGTTTCAGCTCCAGCCCGCTGAGCCCAGTGGTGTTGCCCCAGGTCTGCCCTGGGGGACAGGGGAAGAGGGGACAGGGTGTCCATTTCCTTGTGGGGCTTTGCTTCTCCCCTGGGAAAGCCCAGGAGATATTTTGGAGACCTGAGCTCCCAGCCAGGCCATCCCCACGCTCGCATGGGATGGGAAAGCACAGGTTCAGCCCAGAATAGGAAGGTCCACCAAGTTCAAGCTGAGCCTGCTTGGCAGTGGGTGGCAGGCAGCAATGGTCACGTTTTGGGAAAGGAAAGAAGGAACAGATCCTTTCTTCCCACCGTGTTTGTCCCCTGCAATTAGTAGTGGCGGTGACGAGCCCACATGAGCTGCTCGACAGCCAGCGAAGCCTCAGCTGTCGGCCCCGGTGCCCGCGGGGTGGGAAGGGAAAAGCCAAAATGAGTTCAAGGGTTGCCGGTGTACTTGAGACAAGAAAAACTCCTGCTGGTGACACATGCATCAGGTGTTTCCAGACGATAACAAAACCTGCCTGAGGTCATCGATATTTAATTAGCAATGGGCTTGGTTAAACATTATCCCGGGGGCAGGAGGGAGGGGAAAAGTGCTGAATTGAAGAAAGAGATTTAACTCTTTGCAGAGAAAGGAGAGGAAGAGGGAAGGTTGCCTACAAGGAGAAGGGGGTCTCTCCATGGTTGGACCCCGTTGGACTCTGACATTAGGCTGGATGGAGGGGAGGAAAATCTTTGGGGCACGCGCCTCTGTCGGGGCTCTGAGAGAAAGCGGAGCTTTGCCCCGTGGAATCAAAACGGGCTAAAATTGGAAGCTCAGTGCTCCTGCAACCCAATGGCCCCAAGGCGGCTGAGCACAGCCGCTGGAGCAAAACGCTGGTGAGTGGTGAGGCTGGTGGCTTGTCTGGTTTCCCTGCTGGAGCCCTCTGGGCTGCGGCCGTGCCGGCAGCTGAGGCGCCGCGGTGCGTTCTCTCGGATGGCTGAGTCACGGCCCTGCTACCTGCGCGGGTTCGCACCTGGGTGCCGGCCTGGCCGCCGTCTCCCCCATTTCCTCTGGCGGCTGAGCCCCTGGCGCCCATCCCATGCCCCCGCCCCGGGGAGACCCGGCGCAGAGCCCTGGGGTGAGGAGATGGAGGAGGAGGGAGGCATGGGGGGTGGGCTTACCTAGGGTTTCCCCTTGTGAGTAAGGCTTAGGTTGACGAAGAAGGGATGCTGAAGGCTCGGAGTGGGTGGGATGTGTGCATTTCGATCCTCCATGCACAGCCTGAAACCCCGGTGCGCTCCAGGAGGAGATGCCGTGAAGGTCCAGCTCGCTCTGGGGCGCAAGAAGCAAAGCAGCATGCGATGGAGGGGGAAAGGCGCCATGTTGCCAAGGGAAGGGAACCACCTTGGGGCTGCAGCTTTTGTACCTTCACGCTCCTTCCCCAGCCCTGGCTGGTGCCAGGTGGGACCTGCCAGTGCACAGCAAAGGAGGGGGCCGGGCTCTGCACAAGGAGCTGGATGCATCCCGGTCTCCGCAGGCGCTGCGTATGGTTGCGAGGGGGAAGCTGCGGACCCTGAAACAGGTAGCCAGCACCAAAATGCATGGGGCAAAGGACTGCCGTGGCACCTGGACACAAAGCAGGGCAGGACCCAGGTGAAACGACACAGAAATCCCGCTAGCACTCACCCCGCTTCATCCTTCCCCAGCCCCTCGCCGTCCCCCTGCTGCTCCCTGCCACCTCCCCCCCTCCAAAATCCCCTCTTGGCTGCCCCGAACCTGACACCCGTAATTACCCCCAAGATGACAGGGACCTGCTGAAAGAGCCAGCATGAGCCAGGCCGGGGGGGACGACATGAAAAGCAGCCGCAGCCCCTGCCCGCAGCCGGGCCCCCCTCCGCGCCCGCAGCCCCCGGCACCGGGGACACCTGGGGAAGGTGCTTGCTGAGAGAGGGGAGCGGGAACCTGCCGGAAGATGGAGAGGACAGCACAGCCCGGCTTGGGATGTAGCCAGCCAAAGCTCCCACTAACACACCAGCATCCCCGGGGTCTGCTCCTGCCCCAGAAGGAAGCCCCTCTCTGAGGGGAGGAGAGCGAAGCCAGGCCAGCGTTCGCCCACTGCCCCCTTTGCTGGGCTCCAGGGGGATGGTCCCGCTCTGCCCCAAGCAGAGCCTGGGGACAGTCGGCCTTTGCTGGTGCTCGGTGTCACCTCGCCGGGGCTGCTGCACACTGTCCCTCCTGCATCCCTGGCAGCGGTGGCGGTGGTCTCCCAGCGGCGAACCCCCAGGAGGGATCCACAGAGCAAGATGGCCTTTGGGGAAAGGGTCTGCACAGACCCCCATCGCAGCAGCACAGCAAGGGCCTGTGGCTGGGATGGGGTTAGCAGCAGCAGGTGCCCACAGCAAGGATGTCACCCCCACCTCTGCATCACCACGACCCACCCAGCACAGCCGTGCTGCGCTCCTGGGACCTCACCCTCCCCTTATCCCTGCTCGCCACCAGGGCCAGGCACCAAGGAAGAGGAGGGAGGTGTGGGACAGAGAATTAAACTCCTGCTGGGTATCATCCCCTCGCCAGGAGCTTTCTCGTCCCCAGCTGCGGTGATATCCATGGGCACCGCCCGCACTCCCTGCACCAGCACCATCAGACCTCACACGGGTCCTCACTGAGGCCCCTCAGAAGCGGGACAGGGAACGAAGCCAAGGCGGAGAAGGTGCCGCAGTCCTGGTCCCCCTCCGCCCCTCACCCACGAGCTCTGAAAACGGAGGAAAGTGGGAAAAATGAGCAAATCCCTCATTTTGAGGTATAAGAAACAGCAGCAGCGACCCCCTCAAGTCTTCAAGTGAAGGAAGAAGCTGCAGCCCCGGGCAGGGCGGAGCGGGACGGCAGATGCAGGGATTTCATCTGCGAGGAGCGAGGAAATGTCCCGGAGCTGTTTGATCTTATTGTATGGAGGGAAGCGGGAGTGGACGTCCAGCCTTGCTGGAACCAAACAAAGATTATAAATACCTCCCATCAACAGCTCCTCGCCGACCCGGCCCGCTGGGGCCCCGGTTGCTGGCTGATTCCCAAGGGGAAAAATGAACTTTGGTGTCCATCCAGCCCTCGAGCACGGTGGGAGATAGGAGCAGAGCGCACGGCAGACGGCTCCGGCCATAAAGCTAGGGGGAGGGTTTGTCTGTGCGGGAGGATGCGCGCGGGGGGAGCCCGTGCCACCGGCCATACACGCAGCCGTGCACAGCGGGAACGGCCCTTCTTGGCTTAATTCAGTCTCTACCGCCACTGGTGTCAATAAAGAAGTTAAAAAACTTATATTCATAAAGCCCTGTGATGTGGCGGGTGGGTGCAAAATGATGCCTAAGCCTAGTGATGGCCTCTGAGAGGTGTCCCCATGTCCCTTAGGGCACCGGGCTGGATCCGCTTCAATCCTTGAGTTTGAATTTAGTGCCACACGTGCTACCAAGAGTGCTGCCCGCTATCGGGATGCTTTGGGGATGGGGGGGGGAGGCAGGGGGGAGCCCTGGCGCTGTCTCTCGAGCGGCACCTGGGAGTCCCGGGGATGTCAGCACAGCAGCTGTCCCCTCCGGGAAGGGAGGACAGCCCTGCGCCACATTTTGGGTAAGCTGGGAGGAGATAAATTTAGTCTTTTCCCACTATGCCCAGTGGCCGCTGCAGAAACACGTGATTACCCAGCGCCGCG
>VYZM01022222.1:107276-123652 GCA_013398915.1 Dromas ardeola | reverse complement strand
TTCCCCCCCCGCGGCTCACGGGCTGGACCCAGCACCGCCGGGGCGCGGGATCTTTTCTGATGGGGAAGTCGTTGGCCATTTTGAGGCGGGGGAGATGGGGGGAGACGACTATGCTGAGCAGAAAAAGCTCTATGTTAAGAGAATGCGGATTAAAAAAAAAAAAAAAATCATAACCCCCCACTAAAACAAGTTTCTGGTGTCTCAGGAGCTTCCAGACTCACGCGTGACCTGCACCGGTTGCTGCCTGTTGCTCTGGGGACTGTCCCCAAAGCAGAGGACGGAGGCCCTGCAGGATCGGGAAGGCCTGGGGGGGACGACACAAAGGCTGCTGGGCAGAACCAGGCATTGGGAGCAGGAAGCTTTGCCAAAGCCAGGCTTGGCCAACCCTTGGCTTTGCCACCCACCAGCATGACGTTGTGGGGACCTCCCAAGCCTGGATCCCCAGAGCTCCCCAGCAAAGTGCCCATGTGGCTTCAGGGAGCCCTTGGAGTGGCCGAGAGGGACCACGTAGCCCCAGGTGACCTGGCCTCGGCTACAGGGGTTTTTCTCCGGGCCAGCCCCGCCAGCCAAGCCCTTGGGGACAAGTGTCCTGCACACCATCTACAGAGGGAGGAGCGCCACCTCCTGACGCCGGGTACCCTTTTGTCCCCAAGATTCCAGGATGGATAAAGGATTAAAAAAAAAACGCTTTTGTGTTTGTTTTTTTTTCCCCCCACCATCCCGTGCTTTATCAGCCAGCAATCATCACTTCAAGAAGAAACAAACCCAAGTCTGGCACTGGGTCTCAAGCCAAAGCAGCTCCTCCTGTTAGACACGTGGTAAGCATCTTCAACAATGACAGCACTTCTTCAGGACTGCTTCCTTCTAATTAGCTGCTAATTTGACTAAAAGTTCCCTCAGCTGCCATTGCCACTTCCAAATACATTCACCAGCTCCCCAGCCTCCACCAGAGCTCCTACCACAAGGCGTGATTTGGTAAAATGAGGTGTTTTTACAGATTTCCATCAAGGCCTTGCATAGCTTGCCATGGACAGTCATCCCCAACACATCCCCGTTTATCCGCATAATCCCAATTCCCTTGGATGCATCTGACTGGTTTGACCAAAGCTGCAGCAGCAGGCAGGGCTGGCCAAGAGCCACGCGCTTACTAGCCCAGCCACCACATCCATGCTTTAACACAGCCACCTCACCCCCAGGTGAAAAGGCCACCTAAGGGTTTCTAACAGGCAGGAAAACCTCGCTCTTCAGAGCTGCTCACAAAACGGCAGCCTCAAGATGGAGAGAGGTTGGAAACTCCACTTTCCTGTATCAGAGGAAGACTAATTTAAGGCTCTTCCGCAACCTACCTGCTGATTTGATGACTTGGGGGTGGGGGGGAAGAGAAAATAAAATTAGTGGGTGAGACCCCTCTTGTTACACTTGGCTGAAATCAGCCAGCAGGTTCATGTGTTAAATGAGGCTGACAGGGAGCCAGCCAGCTTGTGCGGTCATCCAGTCTGGTTTCTAGGGAAACAAGGTAAATGTTTTTCCTCCTCCTCGCCACCTTTTAACTCTTTGAAGGTTCTTAAGCATCACCACAAGAAATATTATCCACATCCACCTTTCTCTGTTTCAGGTGAAAGCAAATAGCATCAAGTTGGGTCTGTCTCAGAGCAGCGCGTCACGTCGGCGCATAGATCTGGAGGGTTATTGCCTCCATCGCCGCCGTGTCTCCAATTATGGTCAGTGAAGGCTACGCCAGCGCAATTATCTAAATTTACACGAGCCTTCAGCCAGGCTACGGCCCCAGGCGCGAGTGATCTCACTATTGCGGCTGGAGGCAGGCGAGTACCCGGGGCCACCACTGCCTTTCTTGGTATAAGGTCTCAGCTCTCCGAAGTGCAAGGCTTCCGTCGGGACCGGTGCTGTGCATGGAGCCGGTCCCACGCGCGGGCGCTCCGTCTCCTCTGCCCTTCACCAGGAGACCAACCAGGCTGGGAACGCTGGCCAAGCCGTCTCGCCAGGAGCAGAGGGAGTATTTTGAGCCATGCAGTAACCCAACACCAGCATCACTCATGGATCTCCCTCCTCCCTTGGAGGTTGAGATGCAGGAGTCACCCTCCTTCCCTCCCAGGGGGAGCAGGCTCCTGTCACCAGGCAGAGCCTTTGGATTCAGGAATACCCAGCTGCTGCAAGGTAGGAACCTGTCACCTTACCTGCTGCTTCCTGCTGCTCTCAAGAACAGCAGCAAGCTGCATTTGCCGACAGTGTGCAGGGTCACATCCCCTCCATCATAGAGAAACTGCAGGGTTTCCATGGCAACAGCCACCTACCTAAAATTCAGTAATGTTTCAACAATCCTAAGTAGTTTCATTTATTTCAAAACCAGTTTGATTCAAAGGATCTTAGGATTAACATGTGGAATATCATCTCAGTAATGGCAAAAACATCTAGGGCTCCTGCTGCTGCTTTACCCTTTCCCACAACCCGACAGAGGAGCCTTGCTCTGCCCCAAAATCTTTGCGCTCCAAAACCAGCAACGGCAGCTTCTTTCTCCTTACAGGAGCCCTGCTAGGAGTTGGACGCTCATGAATTTGAGTGTTACTTGCTTTTTTTGGTTTGGTTGGTCCCACGCATAGTGAGAGTACTGGACTTGACACAGCTATGTATAAACCAAGAGGCAAAATTAATTTCTTAAAAATATTTATTTTTTGGTCTGAGAGCACACAGGCCACAGGACACAAGACCATTCCACGCATTAAGCTGTCTCCTCTTTTGCAATACGATCTTTCTTGAGTGGTCCCTGGAAAAAAAATAAATAAAAAGAAACTACGTAAACAGCAGTCCGCACCAGAGACCACATCACATCCCAATTACAATGCTGTAATTGCAGCAAAGAAATTAAGGCAAAAAAAACCCCAAAGCCCTCAGTATTACAGGCCATTGGAAATTCCAAGCCCCGTCCCCACAGCGACAGTTTTCAGGGAAAACTGGACGCAGTGCAGCCATGCTGCACCCCACCAATGGCTTCAGCAGGAACTAAGAAGCACTGGTGCCACCTTGTGGGGAAGCTCCTGTGCAGCCCCCGAGCAGCCAAACCACTCCCTAATTCGGCAAGGACCTCACACCCAAGACTCCCTGACCTGCTTTCTCCAGCAAGTGACAAATTAAGAATGCCACCCACAGCCTGCTGAGCAAGCCGTCACCCGGAGCTGCTCTCAGAAGAAGCGAGTACAGTGCCACTCCCCGCGGGTGTCAGGTACTGCTCAGTGCTTGTTCCACGCCTCATCACCGAAGGGCTTGTGCCCAAACATGGCAACACCCCTCAGGCACCAAGTGCTGTCACAGGGGAAGCGAGACCCCAGCCCCTCCTGTGGTGATGATGAAGCTGGCAGGACAAAACCTCTCGACTGAAGCTATACACTTGTTTCACAGAAATTTTGGCCCTGTGGCAGCCCAAAGGTCAAGCTGACAACTGCCATTAGCTGAAAGACAATACAGAGGTATGCAACACAAAGCTGCCAGCTTTAGAAAGTGTCCTTACCATGAAAGCCTTCTTCTCTTCAGCTGTCTGGAAGCGGCCATGACCAAATTTGGAGGTTGTGTCAATGAACTTCAAGTCAATCTTCTCCAGGGCCCGGCGCTTGGTCTGCACAAGCAGGGACTACAAGAGAGGCAGGAGGTGAGCATGCAGCACCAGTATGCTGGCTACTTCTTATCACCCCCACGGCTAACACCGAAGTTGCTCTGACCTCGTACTTCAGCTGTTATGACATGCAAAGAGCACTTGCCAATAAGCCACCCTGCACCTTTGGCACTCAAGGCTGAAGACAGGTCAGATGAACACCAGCAGGTGAGACCCAGTCTGCCTGGCAGTGTCCTAAAGCACACCCAACAGCCCTGGACCAAATTAACTCGGGAAAGGACCTCGTGCTAGGCAAGTGGTTGTCCCCCTGCACTCGGCACTGGTGAGGCCCCACCTCAAACACTGTGTTCAGTTTTGGGCCCCTCACTACAAGACAGACATTGAGGTGCTGGAGTCCTGAGAAGGGCAAGGAAGCTGGTGAGGGGTTTAGGGGACAAATCTTACAAGGAGCAGCTGAAGGAACTGGGCTTGTTTAGCCTGGAGAAAACGAGGCTGAGGGGAGACCTTACCGCTCTCTACAACTACCTGGAAGGAGGCTGTAGCGAGGTGGGGGTCGGTCTCTTCTCCCAAGTAACAAGTGATAGGACAAAAGGAAATGGCCTCAAGTGGAGCCAGGGGAGGTTTAGATTGGATATGAGGAAAAATTTCTTCACAGAAAGGGTTATCAAGCATTGGAAGAGGCTGCCCAGGGAAGTGGGGGAATCACCATCCCTGGAGGTATTTAAAAGACAGACAGACACGGTGCCAAGACATGGTTTAGTGGTGGTTTTGGCAGCGTGAGGTTTATGGTTGGACTCAATGATCTTAAAGGTCCCTTCCAACCTAGACAATTCTGTGATTCTACTCCCAAGGTCATTAATACAAGGTGGGTTTGTGTGCATGTGTCCATCAACAGTCTTCTAGGCTTTTCTTTCTAGCTGGCTATGTGAATCCCCATGGAAGCAAGCAACACCACCTGTACCAGAGGCAGTGCAGCTAACTTAAGCTGTTCCAGCCCATTAGGCAGCAGACTGTACTACTCACCTTGCGCAGGGTTAGGACCCTCTTCTTGGTCCCAACAACACAGCCCTTCAGCATGATGAAGTCATTGGTCACCTCACCGTAGTGGACAAAGCCCCCCTGAGCAAGGAGAGAAGAGTTAGTGCTCTGTACAAAGCAGGACCAGCGATCACACCTGCCTACAGCTTGGTGTTCTCACAGCATTTCTGGGTCTCCACCACTCCCTCGTTCATCGAAATCCCATTTCCAGTACTACCTTTTGCTGGTCAAGTTTCTCAATACAGCAATTTACTTGCTGCTGAAAGACTTTTGCTAAGAACAGCAGCAACAAGAAGAGGCCGACAAAACAGCAAAAGCTGCTCTCCCTGCTAAGTTACTCCTTATTTACAAGTATCATTTCTAGGTTTGTAACATCTTCTCTATACTATTGCCACATATCAAATGCAATTAGCAAGTTGCTCAAGTCAATACTGAGAATGACTAAGCAACACCACCTCCCACAGCAGCCGCGTTTTATCTCGAGAGCTCTTCATTCAGTAATTTTGCAACTCATACCAAGCGCGTTTGCCTCTTAAGATTGCAGCTCACAAGCAGACTCTCCCCAGAGAGCTGCAGCAACTCACCAGAGGGTTAATGCTCTTGTCAGACAAGTCGTAATCAGTTGATGCATTGTTTTTGATCAGCTTTCCATCCTTGATTTGGTAACCCTGGCCGATCTTGTAGATCTAAAAATGCCAAGAATTTCTACTTAGCCAGAGGCAGGAGAAAGGGCCTGCCATCAGCCAAATTGCAAACAATTCTACGTTAAGTTGGAGAAGAGTGTTGTACTTTGACAACATGTGACCATACAAGAATTTTATGGTTACCCAACATAAAGGACTACAGTTACTGCCCCCAAGATAACATTTAAACACAGCAAAACATCCAAAGCACACTCTCCACTCTATTCACTGTCACGCAGCGAATGGCCGTGGCCAGCTCCTGTTTCCCCCCAGCAGTTCCGAGACACAAACCTTCTTATTGATCTCAGTCCGATGGTGATAGCCCTTCTGACCAGCCCGGGCCACAGAGAAAGCCACACGAGCAGGGTGCCATGCACCAATACAGGCCACTTTGCGCAGACCCCTGTGAGTCTTGCGGGGCAGCTTTTTGGTGTGCCAGCGGCTGGTAACACCTGAAACAAGAAACAGACAGCGTTGCTAACTACTCTCAAGCTGAGATGCCACCAAACTGTTCCACTTGAGTTTAAGCCACCTTTCAAGCCACTGTCTCCAGGCAATGAAAGGGAAGCCTAGACTCAGTACCCCAGGAATTAACCACATTTCCAGGTGGAAATCCAAGAAATGATGTGGTTAAACCGCATCACCATGCCCCTGACCCACCCACACGCCTTTCCCGGCTGTCCCTGGGTTGTGTTCTCAGAAGGAAGGCAGCATGGAATGACTCCTCACGGATGTCAGGCGCTGTGCCCAGCGCTCATTCCATGGTCTCATCATTGAACGGTGACAGCAGTATGGATTTACCTCCTCAGCTCTTAGCCCTCACACTTGTGAAAGCTCAAGGCTAGGATTTTATTAAAATCTGTATCCTAATCACAAAAAGGAGAACTTCCATGCGTTTACCTTTATATCCCTTGCCCTTGGTGACTCCAATGACATCTATCATCTCATCCTGGCCAAAAACAGTTGACACAGGCACCTGCTGTTCCAGCTTCTCCCGGGCCCAATCCACTTTCTCAGCAACAGTGCCACCATTCACCTGGATCTCCATCAGGTGAGACTTCTTCTGTCTCAGGGGAAGCAAACGCATCTAGGAAACAAAGGATGAAATTTAGCTCCTGCTCTTCCAAGACGTACCTCATTAGCTAGCCCAGTATTGTTCCAGGCCTGGCCTAATCTGTTTTTCTAACTAAATACATCCTTTTCCAAGAGATACAACATCAACATAGTGAAGTAAAAGGCCCTACAATAAGGGGAAAGGCTGTTCTGTGGTTTAAGTGACAAGTCACAATATCTGGAAGTTATATGCCACCCACAGGAACACAAGATTAACAAGTGTTTCTAACCCCAGAGCCTCTAGCCAAACTCCATCCAGGAAGGACCGGAAGTAACAAGGGACAACGGTTTTAAACTGGAAGAGGGTAGACGCAGGTTAGACATCAGGAAGAATTTTTTCTATGATGAAGGTGATGAAAGGGCACAGGTTGCCCAGAGAAGCTGTGGTTGCCCCATCCCTGGAAGTGTCCAAGGCCAGGCTGGATGGGGCTTTGAGCAGCCTGGTCTAGTGGGAGGTGTCCCTGCCCAGGGCAGGGGGGTTGGACTAGATGATTCTTTAAAGGTTCCTTCCAGCCCAAACCTGCCACGCTGAAGGACACTTTGGGTAGGGCCACATTTACAGTTACTTCTGCTGCGTTTAGCACGGAGGGACTAATAAGAGTATCAACAGCTACTGCAGCACTACCTTTGCTGTCTAATATGGGAAATTAATTCTAGTAAAATAAGCGATGTCATAACTAGACATCTTACTGCACTTACAGACAACTCAAAGATTTAAATGCATCTCCCAAGAAAGTCTAGCAGGGCACTGATGGCCAAGGAAGACAACCACCGCACCACTCCGCAGTACACCTCCTCCAGCTGAGCAACAGAAGCCACCAAAAGCTTCTGAAGGTTTGCAGTCCCTATAGAACGCAGCCTGAAATGATGCTGAACACACAAACCCCAGAGTTAAATGTTCGGCCTGCTAACTAAGAGAGCCCAGGTCTACATGGTATCAGCACAGGACTGAGTTGAAGAAGTTCCCATTATGGTGCTGTCTTTTGAACACGGCTTCGGAATTGCCAGCGGTTGCCACCTTGGCTCCTGAAGCATCTTGTGGGCACAGGCTTTGTACAGAATGAAAAGTACTAGTATTTGCATCATGCTTAACAGATAGCATGAGGGCGCAGGGGAGGGCAGAAATCTCCCTACAGAGATGGATTGAGCTTTACGTTTGCTCTTTTAGTTATTTCCACTGCACACTCAGTCCGGCAGACACTTACCTGAGTGTGAGCCATGACTCTAATAACCTGGCAGTATTTCTTCATGCTATTGAAATCTTTCTCCAACTGCTTTTTGCCTTCCTCATCTTGCCATTTCTTGCAGTATTTGGTGAAGGCCTTCTTCTTGGACTTGTGCCTTCAGGAGCAGAGCAGAGACAAGGTTTGGCTAAGCCCTTCTTCGATCCCCTGGGAACTGGGGACGAGCGGAAGGAGCTGCCACCTCAGCTGGTTTCGGCTCATTGCCAGCTTCTAAGGGCTCTTTTCCACTGGCAAGCGGAGCCTGGAGCTCATCAGACAAAGGCAAAGTTGCCAGAGCTGAGCGGAGCTGCCATGAATTCCAAAGCACATTAACATTCATGTTACAGAAGACAAAAGACTGTAGAGAGATGTCGAACAATAACAGAAAAAACAGATCTTTAAAGCAATTGTCAACTGCTATCTGCTTCAGAACACCGTAATTTCCCCCCTTGCAAGCCCGAGCTATGCCCAACAGTCAGGTCGTTACTGTAACACCCTTGAGATCGTTATTGCTCTACTCTGACGTCTTCTCAGCCTGCAAAGTTCATAAACAGGCTGCAAGCTCTAGACACGCTGGAGCCACACTTGGGCAAATGCACATACTCTGAATCACAACAACAGTGCCTGGAACAGTAATCAGAAGTAACACTTGTCTTCCCATTTCCTGAGAAAACCAGGCTACAGTCAGGACTCGACACTCAACAACAAGCGCCAGAGGCGATTTCCTTATGTCCGCCCGTCGAAGTATCATCATGTGTAGCCCGTTAAGGAGATCCCAGGCAAAGCCTAACACTGCCTCCCCTGTGCCAAGAAGTGTGCTGACTAACATTATTCTGTCACCCTGCCAGAACCATTCCTACCGCCTATCCCATTATTAGGCCAGTTGATCAAGGCCAAACACTGCTGAAAAAGCAGTGAAATTGCTGAAAAGCCTCTTCAAAAAGCTGTACCAGCATAATCTGCAACCCAGCAGGAAAAAATAATCCACGGCACGAGATTAAGGCAACACGCAAAAGCCCTGCTGTCTTACCAGTTCTTGTAGAAGCGACGCTTACACTCATCGCTGATGTGCTCAGCAAAGATGGTCTTGAAGCTGCGGAGACCGCGAGGAGTCTGCACGTATCCCACAATGCCCACAATGACCATGGGAGGCGTCTCCACTATAGTGACTGCCTCGACCACCTCCTTCTTGTTGACCTCTGGATGAAGACAGAAATACAGCATAACAATTAGCACCAGCATCAGCTATTAAACCTCATTTGTTCTTTCTCACTCATAAATCCTTCACATGAAAGGTTACATGACTCCAGTTCTTTTCACAAAGGCAAAGATGATGCATGGTAAAGCAACCTACTCTTAAAGTTATAATTCAATGCCTTGAAAGATTTGCGGCTGGCTCAGTAGGAAGCACAGACAAAGCCCGACAAGCACAATGGATGGTAGCGAATAACAGAACCACATTCAGGACTTAACAAAAAAATGCCAAAGGCAATTTACTTATGTCCACCTATCAAGAAGAAGTCATTCTAAGTAGCCTGTTACAGTACAGCTAAAGCCAGCCATCAGGTCATGGCGCATCTCAGAACCAGGACCATCAACAAGACAGATACCACTATACGTGCACTCTTGCTGCCGGGACATCACTCACATTGAAGTGGGAGGGGTTTGGGTGTTTTATACCCCATCCACTCTATGACTTCGGGAGGGCTGAAGTCAAACTAGGACTAAAATCCAGAGCTGGTAACAAACAGGTCATCTTTTGCCATTCATAAGGAAAAGAGAACTACCTCCTCTGTTCAGAGGAACGTTAATACGTACTGGATCCAGGTCTGTCGACTTCACGGACAATGTGGGTCATGCCAGCTTTGTACCCCAAGAAGGCAGTGAGATGGACAGGCTTGCTGGGGTCATCTTTGGGAAAGCTCTTCACCTTGCCCCTGTGCCTGCTACTGCGTTTGCGGGGCAGGAAGCCCAGAGACCCGTGCCTCGGAGCTGAGAACTTGCGGTGAGACTAGAGAAAAAGAAAATAAAACATTTAGTGTTTGCTGTAGAGATTCAATTCTACCATATACAGGACATTTTGCATTCTAGAAATTCTTCTCATTATCAGCCATTTGGCTTCTGAATTCCATTAAAATGTTATAAGAAAGTAATCCTCATGCCCCAACCACGTCCTTCCTAGATTTCCTTGATGGCCTCTCCCTTTCAAACTTATTTTAAGACATCACCAAGTCCCACTCTAGTTAAGGAACCACAAAAGCTGTAGTTTGGCCACAGCACGCCACCAGAATCTCAATGCACCCCAGAAGCCTAGAAAATAGATGCACAGATAACTTTACAATGTTTCAAAAATCAGTAACGCTGAAAAATGAGTATAAAAGCAATTTCAGTTTGAAAAGCTGCAGTAACACAGTATTTCAACATCCACCTTTGAGTCAGTCACTTTAGGTGGAAACGCAGGGGTTTTTTTTCCTAAGCTGTTCTCCTCAACTACCAGCCCTGCAGCCTCCCTCTGCAACCTGAAAACCATGTAAGGCTGGGCTCTATATACAGGACTCTCAGCCCAAAAAAGAATTACCCACCTAATATCACCCCCAAATTTAAGAAAAATACTGTAAAGCTAAACATGAAGCTAACAACCAGTAGCTAAGAAGCGTATCTTACTTTAAAAAAGATTACTCGACACAAGTTGCCTGCAGCAGACCAAGTCTACCAGCCCCAAAAAGGGGCTTTTTTCTAAGATTACAAATCTGCGGCAGGGCCCGGCAGAACTAAAATCTGACACCTCCGCCAGGCCTCACGCACGCGTGCCATAACCAAACACGAAACGCGACCCTGCGGAGCCAAGTGGGTCGTCAGACGGACTCCTCCGCCCGCCCGCTCGCATGCCCCCGCCCGCTCGCACGCCCCGCCACGGCCTCACCGCGCTGGTGGAGGGGGCGCAGAGAGCCGCCAAGCCTCACCCCCACCGCGCTCCCGGCCCCCACACGCGCCCTGCCCCGGCCACCTGGGCCAGCAGACGCTGCTCTAACAAAGCCGCCCTCCATCCAAACAAAAGAGATGGCAAACCCCGTCGCGGACAAAGCGCCCTCCCGGCCGCCCGCCGCCCAGACCCCGGCCACCCAGCAGGCCCGGCCGGCCTCCCAGAAGCAACGCCTCGCCCGAACCCCGAAATAAGCCCCGCGTCGGTCCTCTGCAATGGCCGAGTGCGGCGGCAGAGGGGCCGGGCACCGGCCGAGGGCGGGATGGCGGCGATGCCCGCGGGATGCCGCGACCGGGCCCGTGCGGCGGCAACGCCAGCAGCACCCACCATCTTGTCCCCGCGCCGGGCCGGAAGGGCCGGAAACAGCCGCGCGGGCGGCTTTTCTAGTCGCCCCGCCCCTCACCGCGGTGACGCATTGCGCAGGTGCGTGCCGCGCGCCGGCGTCTCGCGAGAGCCCGGTGGCGCTACGGGTGGGGAGCGGGGCCAGAAAGGTTCGAGGACGGCGCGAACCCACCCCCCGCTACAGATCGCGTTGTGCAAAGCCACGACGTCCCCGTGCCATCGCTCAGATGTGTATGACGTCATAAAGCGTGTGTCCCACCGCAGACCTTCTCCGTGAACAGGCTTTTCCTCCTTTTTCGGCGGAAATAACGGGCTGGGTCCGGGCTGGGAGCGAGCACTGGCCTCAGCGGAGCATCCCCATGGGGGGATTAGTGAGGGGTCTGGAGAAGAAGCCCTGCGAGGAGGGGCTGAGGGAACTGGGGTGGTTCAGCCTGGAGAAAAGGAGGCTGAGGGGAGACCTTATCGCTCTCTACAGCTACCTGGAAGGAGGATGTAGCAAGGTGGGGGTTCGGTCTCTTCTCCCAGGTAACAAGTGACAGGACAAGAGGAAACGGCCTCAAGTTGCGCCAGGGGAGGTTTAGATTGGATATTTGCAAAAATTTCTTCACAGAAAGGGTTATCAAGCATTGGAAGAGGCTGCCCAGGGAAGTGGTGGAATCGCCATCCCTGGAGGTATTTAAAGGACGGGTAGACGTGGTGCTGAGGGACGTGGTTTAGTGGTGGTTTTGGCAGCGTGAGGTTTATGGTTGGACTCGGTGATCTTAAAGGTCCCTTCCAACCTAGATGATTCTATGATGCTATGATTAACTGTTTTTATTAAGTAGCTCCGGAGCCATGGGCAGCTGTAATGCTCCCTGAGCCAACAGGTACCTGGCAAACCTTCATCGCTGTTTGCAGATGTTCGGCAACATGAAGAAATCACACGATCACAGAATGGCAGGGGTTGGAAGGGACCTTCGGAAATCATCTAGTGCAAGCCCCCTGCCAAAGCAGGGTCACCTAGAGCAGGTTGCACAGGATCACATCCAGGCAAGTTTTGAAAATCACCAGACAAGGAGACTCCACCGCCTCTCTGGGCAGCCTGTTCCAGTGCTCTGTCACCCTCAAAGTAAAGAAGTTTTTCCTTATGTTCAGATGGAATTTCCTGTGTTCCAGCTTGTGCCCGTTGCCCCTCATCCCATCGCCAGGCACCACTGAAAAGACTCTGGCCCCATCGTCTTGACACCCGCCCTCTACATATTTATAAGCATTGATGAGATCCCCTCTCAGTCTTCTCTTCTCCAGGCTAAACAGATGCAGGTCCCTCAGTCTTTCCTCCTAAGAGAGATGCTCCAGTCCCCTGATCATCTTTGTAGCCCTCCGCTGGACTCTCTCCAGCAGTTCCTTGTCTTTCTCGAAGTGGGGAGCCCAGAACTGGACACAGTGCTCCAGGTGTGGCCTCACCAGAAATGCAGTAACAAGTAAAAACCAAAGAATTTTAAAAATAAATAAGATAAAATAGGTTTCACTGCTAACACTGGCACCCATTACTTTTGCATATATCTCAAAATAGAAAAAGACATCACATAACTTCTCAGCTTTCATGCAGGGACATGTACTTGGGCCGACCGTGTCTTCTTTAGGGGCTGCGTCCTGCTGCGTATTCTCATAGCGCTTGGTACAGCGCAGCCCCAAACTCAATCAGGGCCTCTGTCTGCTGCTGTTGAATTCATAATAAACAATAAAACCCAATGTAGATGCTAGAGTTACGCTGTGAAAGAGGAACTGAAAATAAGACTTGCCGTGGAACCCGTCTGAAGCTGCTGTTGTTCGCGCCGTTATTTCTCTTGCTCCATTTACTGCCGTTCTGGCACATGGATAAGCACCGCCAGGACCAGCCGGGTCTCTGGGAGGTGTTGGCTATCTTGACCCACGTCAGAAACTCGCACATACAGGAGCGGGCACTGGAACATCTCTTCAGGGTAGGGGCGAAGCAGAGCTGAGTTGAAACCTGAATGGGGAGGGAGCTGGAGGACAGGAGATAAATTATTCACTCTCCCTCCATCCACGCTGGGAAATCAGATAGGACCCAGCTGAAGAATGTCCCTCAGACTTCCCTGGATCGGGAACTGAGTACCTTTGCGGGATAACTGATGTGATGCACGGCTCCAGCTGAAACATCCCCTGAAGCAGCTCTAGTCCTCAGCCAGAACTCCTGCACCTCCTGGCCGAGGAGGGGGAAGGAGGACCGCCCCAAAGGATCTGGAGTGGACCCACGTCTAAGGGGCAGGAGAGGGTAACAGTGCTGGGCAGGGCTTTGCCCAGCCACCTGCACGCTTGGGCTGGGCTGGCTAAAGACCAGGTGAGGAGATACCAAGAAAACCATGCTGCCAGACACGGTCCCTCCTAGGACCACCACAGGTTAGTATAGGGACAGACGCCCTCCTGGCCTCGTGAGCTGAGTACCGAATTTTTCACATCACTGGAGACACGGGACACGCAGCCGGTGGGCTGGGAGAGCCAAGGGCTTCATCCAGCCCAACCTCCTGCAGCCGAGAACCGGTCCCTTTGGAGGAAGGAACAACTCCTGGCTGGTCACTCAAAATGTCGGGGTGTCACGGTGCCTCTGGGTCAGCCTGAGAGCCTCAACTGAGGTAACATGGGCTGAACCCCACCTTCAAATAACTGACACAGCATCCGGCATCCGGGTGGCTGGTAAAGCTAAGAGCCCGGCCAGCTCTGCTGATGGCCACATGCTGCAACCTACAGCCTCTCTCTGGGGCGAGGATGCAGGACGTGAGAAAAGTGAGGAAGCCGAGGAAGCCGCTGGGTGGTTGAGCTGGTGTTAGATACATCCTTGAGGTTATCTGTGGAAAATAACCAAACTGCTGAATAATAAGATCCACTCCTACCACATCCAGAGGCTGAATGTATTTGGAATAAGTAGATAATTTTGCGTTATTATATGGAACGTGGGCCTTAATCCACCACTACCTGTGGTACGAAAGGGGATGCAAACCCAAGGCCACAAAGGTGATGGTGCCCAGAGATGGGTGGGCTGGAGCTTCCCACGCACGGGGCACCTGGAGTTTGCCCTCAGGTTCACCTGGGGCTTACAGAGAAGGATGTGCGTGACAAACACGACACTGCAGGGAGACCCGTGCCCCTGGGGATGGCTCCCTCCCTGGCGGGGACCCCGACACCACGCAGAAGCCATTCAAATTTCCACTGTGGGGATGCTGACCTGTAACGTGCCGTGTATGTGCTGCACATTCCTGCAAACGTTAATTAAACAGTTCAAGCAAACACCTACCTATAGAGCCAAATCACGCCACCAGCCGTGCAGGTGTAACACAGCTAAGCTATTCAGCGCAGGGAGGCTGGTGAAATAATAATTCAGCTCTCATGAAATAATTAAGGAGGGCATATCCAAGGGTTAAACATGCTTAATCAACTCCCAGAGACCTTCCACCGCCCCTCCCCAACTCCCGTCCCTGCAGGTTAAGTGAAACCCAAGGCTGGAGGCTTTACTGGAGGGATTCTGTGGGCAAACCTGCATGAAAAAGCCTGTACAGACCAAGAGGTGCTTCATTTGAAGGACGTTTCGTTGCCCACCCTAACCTGGCAGACGGTGGGAAGGGACCAAGAAAGAACTGGAGGGCTGAGGGTCCAGCTGTGCTGGCACTGGAGCTCAACTTCCCACAACAGAGCTGTCCCCATCCCTGGAAATATTCAAGGTCAGGTTGGACGGGGCTTTGAGCGACCTGATCTAGTTGAAGATGTCCCTGCTTATTGCAATGGTGGTTGGACTAGATGACCTTTAACTTCCAACCCAAACCATGCTGTGATTCTACGGATGGATGCGATGGGGGAGCGTCCATCCCCTACCTCCAGCCTACCCCTCAGAAGTTGTCCCACTAAGGACGGGGGATGACTGCTTCCTGTTTAGGGTGCTACTCCTAAGGGATGACCAAAAGTGGGCTTTAAATGTTTTTTTTTTTATCTCCCCCAAACATTTCCCTCTCACTCCTGCACTGAGCTCTTGAGCTGCGGAGCCGATTTTGTAGATTATGCCAAGACTATGGATTTGGACTCGGGCAGATTGAAATGGTGCTAGAGGGGGGGTCAAGCACGTTCCCCGTCCCACTGCTCTGCCCTTTGCTCCCTTGCTGCTAACGTGGCTCTCTGCATAGGTGTGACCCGGAGGCGAGTGGGACATAAGCCATCCAGCCGGTCATTCTGCTTCGTCAGCCTCCCTGCTCACGGTTGGGTGCAGCACCATCGCTCCGCCCGGGTCCAGAGCAGAAGCAGCTGGTTTTGCTGCATCCCTGGCTTGTTTGGCTAGGTCCATACCCTGCTCATCCAGAACACTGGAGCATTTTGGACACCTATTTATCAAAACCAAACCTCTCCCCTCTTCATTTATCTCCCCCCTTTCATCCATCTCCCCCAGTTCATGGGGATGTAGCTTTCAACATGGGGACTTTTGTATTTCTGGGCCCTTTGAAGATGTCCTGGAGCTGTAAGACCTTACAGAGTGCTCACAGCGTTCCCACCTCACCCTTCGGCTGGCTGCTTCCCGTTTGCATGCTGCCTGGTTTCAGTTGAGGATCTCCATAATGAAGAGCTAGAGATGTCCCGTGGTGCGCCTGGTGGCAATGTGGTGCAGAGCATCTCTGCTCAGCTGAAGCTTCTGCTGTGTTCAGGCTGAAGTGGACAGCCAGACTCAAAACGGTTTTGGCTTCTGCTGCTGAGCTTAGGGAACCACGATACAACCCAAGGGCTTGCTTTTAATTCCAGACCTATTCATGTAGATGATCGGGGACTCTGCAGAAGCCAGCGCACCTCTTGGTACGCGGCTACTTTGCGCAAAAGGCACAGGCCAAGGAGCTTGAGCTGCCCCTAAGGTTGGATGGCTTCTCCCCAGGCATCCCTTCCTGGCTGTGCTGGTGGCCATGGTGGACGCTGGGGAAGCCCAGGTGACCCTCAAGGCTGCAACCTCCGGCATGCCAGGTGCGTATCTTGCAGCCTGTGCCACCTGGAGTCAGTGGGTCTCCCCAAAATCTGGGCTCCCCATTTTTGCAAAGGGCCTTTTTCCTGATGCCCCCTCCCAGGGACGTGGTGTCCGTGGGGTGAGGGACGTTGGCAACGAGAGCCCGAGGCTTTGCTGCGGAGCGATTTTGAGGCTCACCGGCCACCTCTGCTCCCCTTGGACACCCGGGTCTCGCCCACGGGTGTCCAGCCTGACCCCTCCGGGGGGGTGCTGGGCTGCGTGGGCGAGGGGTGCCAGGGGTCGAGGGTGTGAGGGGGTGTGTGAGGGGGCTGGCCCCACACTTCTGCCAAGCCCTACCAAAACAAAGCAGGGCAGCCCCCCCGCCGCCCACCCCCTG
>VYZM01022222.1:90037-105798 GCA_013398915.1 Dromas ardeola | reverse complement strand
AGGGAAGGTCTCTCCCTCTTCCCGTGACGCCGATCCCATGGCTGCCCCTGCAAGAAGGTCATTGGGATTAAGGGAGCGAGAGCTGCAGCACCGAGCCGGCGGGGAAAAGATTGAGGTCTTGGCCGGGAGCGTGGAAGGGAGGGCAGGGAGAGGGAGCGGAGGAGACACATGCGCACCGGAGCAAGGAGGAGAGGCGTCAGGCTGGCTTTGGGAAAATAAAATAAAAGCAGTGCCAGGCAGGGGAAATGAGGAGGGAGAGGGAAGGTGGCCTGCTGCTGCTGGCGGTGGGGAGGCAGCCCTTGTGCTCCCGGCCGGGCGGGTGGATGATGTCCCCGCTGGGTGACGTGACTCGGAGGGCGGCCGGAGAGCCCCGAGACAGCTGAGGATGTGATTAATGCAGGCGGTCTCTCTGTCCGTCCATCCATCCGTCTGCCCGGGTTTGTTTACAGTATGGCACATCACGCCAGGAGCGGGTTTGGCCGCACCGGGACTGCCGCTGGCTGCCGGGCGAGGGGGTACGTGTGCCCCCCCGTGCCCGGCCGGCTGGAGCAGGGCCAGCCTGCGTGCCTGGGGATGATGGACGTGATGTGACCTACAAAGGCTCTCCCGCTGCTAATCTCTGTGGCAGAATTTCCTCTTTCTCCCTCTCGGTCTGGTGTTTTTTTTCCCTCCCCCCCCCGCCTTCATCCGAGCACTGCGGGATTTTGGCTTCCCAAAGGCGCCAGGTGAGGGAGAGAGAACAGGAAATATGTTTATTTTTTAATTAGGCACCTACTCTGCTTCAGAGTATCTCAGGCGCTGTCGGCTCGCTCTCCGAGCTCAGCTCTGCGCCCTGCAAGGTCTCCCCAGGCAAGGAGCGCTTCCTGGGGACCGGCATCTCCTTGGGACCCTGCGTTGTTTCCCTGCTGCCGGTCTGACCTTGACAGAGGACAGGACGGGATTTACCCCAGGCACTTACTCTTGACCGTGGAAATTAAAGTCCTTTTGCAGGAGCTGGATGTGCTCCAGGTCAGTGTCCAGCAAGAGAGGCTGGCCTGGCCATCGCAAGGCTACGCGTGCACCTCTTCTCTCCCAAAATATGAGTTCCTTCTCCTGCATTTCCGCCGGCTTGGTCTTGTCTCTCCTCCTGAGCATGTCTCCGCCTGCAAAGCCCAGGAGCCACAAGCTCCCTCCAGATATTTAGTTGTGGTTTTGTTTTGTTTTGTTTTTTTTCTAAACTTGAGACCAAGAGGGGTCCTCATGGGCACTGAAGTCCTATCTCAGGCTATCACAGGCATCAGACCCTTTATGGCCCCTTCCATAAATTGGTTGAACTTTGCTGGAAAAAGACTAATTCATGGAGTTTTTGCCCTTCTCACTCCCTCTGGGAGAGGGTTCAGCGGCTTCGACGGTCGAGGCCTTCCACTGTAAATCTATTCATGGCTGGGTTTTTATCCATTTGCTCTTGTGCCCTTCAGTTTAAATGGCACTTTCCCCTCCCTGGTGTTTTCCCCTGGGTGTATTTATAGACTGCAATTGCATCCGCACTTAGCCTTTCTACGGCCGGGCTCTAAACTCTTCTGGTGGCGAAGGGCTCTCCCTCCCCGTGGTCTCTGAGAGTCCTTCCTTTCACCCACTCCGGCATGCACTGGAAGCACCTTGCCTGCCATCTCCCGAGATCTCATTTGCCTTTATCCTGCTCGTGGGCCTGGGTGGTCCATCGTCTCCCCGGGGCAAGCTGGAGACTCCTTTCGGCCCATTTCACGTGATGAGCTTTCGCTGAGAGCAGAAATTCTCGTGATTGCTTCCCCAGGCAGTGACCTTGTGCTCAGGTCATGCTGCCTTTTAGCAGACTTTATGGTGGCACGGAGGTGCGTATGGCTTTCTACCAACAGGCAGCAAAACTGGCTCCTGCCCATGGAGTTTGCAGCCCAATTGAGATGGCGGCAAATCTCCAGGGAGAGCTGCAGGATCAGGAGCAGACGGGGTGACTGAAGGTTATTTATGTTGCTCCTTGCTGAGGAGGAGATGGGATGGGTTTGACAAGGAGGATGCTAAGCTATGGAAAGAGGTTAGCAATTCTGGAGCATCTGTCCACTGTGACAGTGTTGTGAGGCAGCTCAGGTTTCTTGGGTGCTTTGGAGGTCAGGCGCAGCGGAATAAGTATGCATCTCCCTACAGAAAAGTTGCCTGGCATGGGTGCTGGCAAGTGGTGGTGGTCCTGCGGAGTGCCCATGTCAGCTTTGGATGTTGAGCCTCGGCGTGAGCCATTTCTCTGCTGCTGCCTGCCCCAGATATGCTTGCCTGGATGAAGCAGCACCTTGTAGCGCAGGGAGGCAGCCAAGATGGGCAGCCAAGATAAGGGCTACCAAGATGATTAGGGGACTGGAACACCTCTCTTATGAAGAAAGACTGAGGGAATTGGGTCTATTTAGTCTGGAAAAAAGACGGCTGAGGGGTGACTTTATTAATGCTTACAAATATTTAAAGGGTGGGTGACAGGAGGACGGGGCCAGGCTCTTTTCAGTGGCGCCCAGTGACAGGACAAGAGGTAATGGGCACAAACTTGAGTATAGGAAGTTCCACCTAAACACGAGGAGGAACTTCTTTACTTTGAGGGTGGCAGAGCACTGGAAGAGGCTGCCCAGACAGGTGGTGGAGTCTCCATCTCTGGAGACATTCAAAACCCGCCTGGACGCGTTCCTGTGCAACCTGCTCTAAGGTGACCCTGCTCTGGCAGGGGGGTTGGACTAGATGATCTCCAGAGGTCCCTTCCAACCCTACGATTCTGTGATTCTGTGATTCTGTACCGAGCAGTCCCTCCTCAGCATGTCTGATGAGGGTGCCTCTAAGGGCATCTGGATCTTGCAGTGAGGGGACTTGTCCAGCCTGGCTGGACTGAGGCATGCACAACGAAAGCAATGTGCTGCTGGAAGATCCCAGAGGCTTCCTCACCTCTCTGTGGGAAAGGGCAGAACAGCTCTCTCCCTATTCCCAGTGGTGGTGAAGAGAAGACAAGCATCTTGCCCTGTTTACAACGGGTGGCTGCGGTTTACTCTGACTCCTGGTCTTTCAAGGTATTGCTCCACACTGTGCCCCTTCACTTGCCGTCAGCTGCAACACAGAGATATGCTCTGAGCTGAGCTGCATCGCACAGCTGGTGCCCTACAGCAGGTGGGACATGGGTGCACGGGTGGTTTTTTTGCCATCCGTCATGGTTTAACCCCAGCCAGCAGCTAGAACCATGCAGCCGCTCACCCTCTCCCCCCAGTTTGGGTGGGGGAGAGAATCAGAAGAGCAAAAGTGAGGAAAAAAACCCTCATGGGTTGAGATAAAGACAGTTTAATAGGTAGAACAAAAGCCACATGCACGAGCAAAGCAAAACAAGGAATTCATTGACCACTTCCCATCGCCAGGCAGGTGTTCAGCCATCTCCAGGAAAGCAGGGCTCCATCACATGGAATGGGTTACTTGGGAAGACAAACACCATCACTCCGAACATCCCCCCCCCTTCCTTCTTCTTCCCCCAGCTTTATATATTGAGCATGATGTGATATGGTATGGAATATCCCTTTGATCTGTTGGGGTCAGCTGTCCCAGCTGTGTCCCCTCCTGACTTCTTGTGCCCCCCAGCCTACTCGCTGGCGGGGTGGAGTGAGGAGCAGAAAAGGCCTGGAGAACTTAGCAACAACTAACAACACCAGTGCGCTACCAAAAGTATTTCCCACCCCAAATCCCAAACATAGCACTATACCAGCTGCTAATACAAAAGTTAGCTCCATCCCAACTGAAGCCACGACAGCACCCTGCCGTATAAACCTGGTTTCACCCCGCTTAGACGACCCAACAGCTGGAGATGGTGGAGCTACAGATGGAGATGGTGGAGCCGGGTGACCCACACTGAGCTGGAGCTGTGCGGCTCCGGGATCCTTCTTGCAATAAAGCAGGCGAGCGTGGGCACATCCCTGTGTAATCCCATCGCACCCTGACCCACGGTGCTCTCTGCAGCCGGCGCGGGGGAGCTGGGAGGCTCCTTTTGCGACCCGCGGGCGTTGGATGTAGCGCACTGGCTCCATAAATAAGTAAAATGCTAATTGAAACAGGTTGTTCCAGGCGCTCCCGACTGCTTGGAAACCTGCTCGCTGGAGAAACCGAAGCGCTGCTCGATGTGAAGGCCTAACAAGGCAAAAGGAACTCGCTTTTTGGAAGCAGGCCCAGCTAGGTGGCTCGGGTGAGAGCATTTCTGCCGCGCAGGCAGAGCAGCTCATTAAAACTTGCCACACGGATTGAGACACCAAATCTCTCTCTGACGCCAAGGGCATTACCCCTCCAGAGGGAGGTCCGGTGAGGAGAGGCGCTGCCTGCCCTCTGTCTCCTCCTCCATCACCGGCTGCCCTTGCCATCAGGTCCCCTGGCTGGTGGGAGCAGGCAGATGTTTCCAACTGGGATGGGAAGTGCTCTCCCCTGTCTCTGCAAGCATGTCCTGTCCCAGGCAGCTCCAGCTGAGCAGGCAAGGCAGGTGAAGGACAGGAACCATGTCCCTGGCCTCGCCACGATGGGCTGGCGCCTGCGAGCTGGAGGACGGGGACAAGCCCCAGCGTGGTAGGGATCCCCGTCTCCTGCCTTGCTGGCGGGTCCTGGCTCGCCACGCTGACTCCTGACTTAAAGCACCCCTTGCCTCTTCCCTCCACGCCACCCTTCGCCATACAGAAAGGACACCCGATGTGGGCTTGTGGTGGCAGTTAAACCAAGCCTTAGAGCCCAGCGGCCATGTTAGTCTGAAACCAGCTGTAACCACCACCTTCTTTCTGTCCCGGCTAAATTTAGCTGAGATGTTCCCCGTGTTTGTGGACCACAGCTCATGCTCTCTGCCTCTGCACCTCCACATGATCTTTGCCCCAGCCACCATGCTCACTGTTTGCGTGCTTGCAAGATGCTTTGGTACACGATCAAAGAAACACAGCGGTTGAAAGCATGTGCTTTGAGTCAAACCCTGGGTACGGTTCTTCATGGGGTCCCCTTCCTTGGGTCGGCTTCAAAAGGGTTTTTTGGGGATCCCCGTCACTGGGATTGGGTGAGAGGCCATGTCAGAAGACAAGCAATAGATGCGCAGAGACATGGGGTGATTCGGGGTTGGATACAGCAGGTCGTGTTGTTTCAAGCATAGCATTTCCAGGAGAGATCTTGAAGCAGGAACAAATCTCTTGTTAATGGCATTTACAGATAAAAATCTGAGAAATAGCCCCCAGGGACCAAAGGCAGTCAGAAATATGAGGAAAAAAGTAAGATAATCATATGTAATCTGATATTTCAAATCAGGAGAGGCACACAGGTGAGGAACAGAGAAACTGCATAGTGATGAGACATGGCTAAGGCAAACATTTGTGGCAAGACGAGGCAGCAGAGAGGACTAGTGTGGCGGTGAGAGGAGCAGGCACTGGTGGCAGTGGATACGATCCTCCACCTGGGTTGGTACAGCCAAGCCAAGGAGAGAGAGATCATAGAATCATAGAATCTTCATGGTTGGAAAGGACCTTTGAGATCATCGAGTCCAACCATACACTCACAACCCCCCCCCTACAATCTCTGCCACTAGAGCATGCCCTGAAGTGCGAAATCTACACGTTTCTTAAATACCTCTAGGGATGGTGACTCAACCAATGTGCTGCTAAAAAAAAACCCAAATTCTTCCTCATGGAAAAAGATGCGACTTTGGGGTGGTCACTTCGCTAAGCAGCAACCTAGTGGTGTAGGGACCATCTGGAAAACACAGAAGGACCTGGATAACACCATGGTGGTGTGGTCAGGGGGAGTTGTCACTAGTAGCGGTGGGACAGCAGATACCGTTTGACCACGGGAAGACCGTGAGACCTGCAGGACTGGATGGAGCTTCCTGAAGTCGCCCTCTGGGACACAGCCCCCTCTTTCACCAGTGGGCCCTTTCCCACGGGAAGGCTCTTCCTCCCTCTCCAGGGTGGCATGCACGGCTGCTCGGACAGAGCCTGGTTGCCATTGGAGGCTTCCCGGCTGCTGGCTCCTGGGGTGCCCCAGCATCACCCAGGGCTTGGTCTGCTGCAGAGGGGATTATCGACCCAGGCTCCCAAGCACGGGTCTGGCAGGAGGTGGAAGGGTTAATGGCCGGCCTGTCGGCTGCCAAGCCATGTGTGAAAAAAAAAGCTGACTGGCCAGGAAAGCCTGTCCCAGATCCCGTGGCAGGAATTAGGGATGCGGAGCCTTTCTCCCCTCCATCACCTGCTCCGGCTCAGCCCTGGCTGGGGAGCTGCTGCCACGTGGCTACTGGCCAGAGAGGGTGAGCTGGGAGGGAGGTGCTGGCATACCTGGGCTCTTCCCCAGTGCAAAGCTCAGGGAAATTGGGTACAAATGGGTACGGGGAGGCTGGCCCCCTCCTGCCCCACACAGGGCTGAGACACGCCATGGAGACCGTGGGCAGGAGTTGTTCGCTGCCTGCATGGTGCCGGCTGGAGGGAATAAATAGAGGCTGCCTGTTTCCAAGCTGCCAGTCCCATGCGTATCAAAAGCTGCATATGTTTCCTTCAAAATGAACTAAATACAAGTAGATCTAATGATGATAATAATAATAATCCATGTCTGTGCAGGGCTCTCCAAAGCTTTCCAGAGACTCCATTTGCGAGCGGCTGAATGAAAATGAAAGCCAGATCATCTCTGCCAGTTTATCGTTTGCACTCTCCCTCGCTCTTGCTTTCTTTTTAAACAGATTTATTCCTGGTCATTACCAGATCAGACACAGAAAGAGGTTATTGCTTCGTTCTGCCCGAGATGGATTTGATTTGAAGTCCCACGAGGAGTATTATGCGACGAAACTATTTCCTCTCTCTAATAAAATAAAAAGGGGGTTTGGGAGAGGGAGAGGCAACACGCAGCGCGACAGAGCCTGTGACTGGAGGGCACCGCAGTGAGCCCAAGCAGGCGGCTCGACAGAAACCCTCCTCAGCCTCATCCCTGCAATGACCATCCTGGGGATCTCGGGGATGAAGTCAGGAGGCAGCGTGACGAACTCCTGGGATGAGGTGCAGGAAAATCCTGGTGTACCGCCAGAGGCTGGCCATGCTGCGGCTCCATCACATGATGCTCAGGAGCATCTGATGCAGGGCTGGGGATGGGCAGCGTGGTGGAAAGCCTCACATGATGCTCAGGAGGTTTCGCCTTGGCTTTCTGCGGGGCTGAGCCTGCAGCGCGGAGGTGGGGAGGGACCAGAGAGGCTCTCCTCCGAGGGCTCATCTCTCACCTTTGCCTCTGGCAAAATCCGATCACCCAGTTCAGTGAGAAAAAAAAACCCAAGAGGTCTTTTATGGTGGGATGCAGCCTTTTGCCTGTTTTTCACTTTTCTTGCTGTACTGAGCCCTGGCACGCCTGTAATGGCCAGCAGGAGCCCCTTGAGAAACCAGGACAGGGAAACTCTCAGGCTTTCCCTATCTCCTCCTTGCAGTGCTTAGCATTACGTTGCATTTTGCTCGTCTTTCGGCAGCTTCCTCTGTCTCTGTCAGCTTTGCAAAGTGCCTGGCGCTGGGCTTTGCTTGGTGTCTCGGAGCTCTTTGGTGAAAACAGAAGTCTCGAAAAATCATTGCCAGAACCTGTGTGGATGCGATGTTTAAGGAGCGGTGAAGTGGAGAAAAGCCGGGTCCCAGCAGCAATGCTAGGTTGATCAGATCTTCTCCACATGCTGTTTTCTGTCCCTTTTTTTGAGCGTAGCTGAATATATTACTGCTTATTAAATGCGTGCCTCCAGACAGGCTGCACACCTGCCCAACTAACGTTGCTCTTGGGGGCTTAAAGAAACCCTCTCAACCTAAAAATCTCGTTACTTCAAGGCCTGTGAACTGACTTAAACAGCCTTGCTGAAGAAATGAGGCCACTGAGGTGCACAAAGCTGGGGATGGGTGGATGGTTTTTGTCACCAAGCGCAGGAAAGTGGCTAATGATCTCCCTCCACGGAGCAGAAGGATGGGCTGCATTTGGGAGCATCGGGATGCAGTGCTTTGAGCCCACCTCCTGTCTGCCTTTTATCTCCCTGCGTCTCGGTGCCCAGTCAGGAGAAGACTCCGGCCATCTTCTCACCTCCTCTTCGCGGCTGGATGCATAAGTTGGACCATTTTATTAGTGGCTCTAGGCAAGACTTTGTTCAGCGAGGATTCACTATGCCAAACGGGTAGAAGGAACAAGCAGCGGTAACGCAGAGGGGCAGGAGGCTTGTGCCAGTGCTGCTGGGAGCTGGCATTTCTTCAGAGGTGCTGCAGATGTGATGGGAACGGGAACGTAAATGCTTCATCCTTGCAAACTTGGTGCTTTGTTTATAATCCAGGCAGCATTCAAACTGCACCTGCTGCCTGGATCATCTCTGCGCGGGCACGGATTGTGGAATCAAGGAAATACAAAATACTTGCGCTTTCTAAGATGACTTGCTACATCAGTGAACTTCCACCCACCTGCCCCCTTCCTGACAAGAAATAGCTACCGTGGATTAAGTGTGCAATGGTTTCTCTTGAGGGCTGCGAGATCTGGGCTCTCGTTGTTATTATTTTTTTATTCTAGAAAATTGTTTGTCTGTGCCCCTGTCGCAACGGTTTCTTCGGATAGAATGGGTGATGCTGCCTGTCGGCGGCAGCAGCAATTGCCTCTTCTCCTGCTGTCCAGCCCTGCCTGTCGGTCTGAAACCTCTGGTTGGAGCCTGCCCGTTCTTGCCCGGTCGGTGTTATCCAGTCCAGCTCAAGGCCTCCTCTGCTCACAGTGGATCCTCACGGCATTTTGCTGTGCCATGAGGGCGGCAGTAGGCTGGCAAAGGGAGCAAGCCCTCTCCACTGCCACTGACTTTGCCCTCTCCGCAGCGCTGCGGAGCGGAGCGTGGACCAGAGGTGATGCCAGTGGTGAGGAAAACGCAGAGAGAAGATGACATCCCTTAAGCTACTGTGCTTTGGTCCGTAGAAAGCTTTCCTAAGGACAGAGAGTACTTTGGAGTGGCTGTTTCAGGACATAGAAGATAAGCATCTGCAGTGACTTGTTCTGCTCACGAGTGAGAGTACCTTTAGTGGAATCTTCCCAAAAAACTCCTAAGATATCTTAAATCAGATGCTTGCCAGTAAATCATACCTTGGGCACCTCCAGGCTGCCAAACAGGTTTCTCTTCATAGGAGAGAAGTTGCGGCATCTTGGCTGACCAAAGATGGAGAAAGGAAGTTAGGAATGCCACCTCTGCTTGAAAATGAGGGAGAGGGAGACGTCCCTCTGGTCTCATGTCTCTGAGCTGTGTCTTTACGGTGTGCCAGCATAAAAAGGTATGAAAGAGCAAATGCAAAAATGAATTGTTCTGCTTCTTTTGCTCGCAGATGAGAGGTCTTCCAGGCCAGCAGCAAACCCAAAGATAAGAGCAGAGGAAAGATCCATATCAGGATATGAGCAGAGTAAACAGAGGTGTCTCTGGGGAGGGGCCATTACAGAAGTTCATTCATCCCAAATGAGTAAGCAGAGACTCGCAATACAGCTCGTTGAAAGGGTTGACCTGACTCAGGGAATTGACATTTTGCCAGTTTTGAGCCCAGCCCGTTGTGAAGGTGTGCGAGACTTCCCACTGAAAGAGCCTGGCTGTAATGGTTTGCAATTTTGCTGCTTTCCAAACCACTCAGGATGAAATTTTGAAGACCAGACCTTGGCTTTAGGCAGAAGAGATTTTTATTTAATTTTCATGGGCAATTTCTGCAAAGTACGATCAATCTCAACTTTCAAGAAGAAGGAGGAGGAGGAGGAAGACAACTGAGTTGTTTTACTTCAAAGCTTAAAAAGCTCTTGTGCACTTTCAGAGAACCCATACAGTCCCCACGCTTAGGAGCACCTTAGGTTTTTAGTTTGCTCAAAAATATGCCCAATCTCAGCAACCCAAGTGTGACCCAATTATGAGCCTTGGGGTGAAAAAATAATATCGGTGTCGGTGGGTACTTGTTAGAGTTTGGCAGCTGAAACAGAGGAGGTCAGCACTGAGTGTCTACCCAAGGGCTGTTGGGGACCGTGAGTAAGGTTCTTCCTCTGGTTCGTGATGCCATACGTCAAATAGGAGAGGTCTGTGCTCTGGGTCTCAGGCATCCAACCCCACTGATGACAGATGGTCTATTGGGTTGGCATTAATCAACAGTTAATTTTCCTGCACTCACAAAGCTGTTTCTCTGCTTTCTAGGTTGCCTGCCGTGTCCTCTTCTGTTGCTTGGCTGGGTTAGGTGGGACTGGGGTCCTTCTGACCCACCTAGCAAACCCTTGACCTGCCTCCACTTCCCACAGGAGACTTGGCCACCTCCTCTTCTTGTGTGCTGCTTCTCCTTGGGGATTGGGTGGTGGTTCCAAGGGTGCCAGGCTCCTGTTGTGCAGACAACTCCCAGGCTAGCAGAGTGCGCCGGTGATGTCCTAGTGCACATCATATGTGTGTTCACCCCATGCTTGAGGTCCCGTTTCCCGTCTGCCTGGGGCCCTCGCTGGCAGCCTGTAGATGGACTGTTCCCACTGGGGGTCTGAAGATGCCCTGCAAAGAAAAATCTGTACATGCTGCCTCATGAAATCCTGGGGCTGCGAGGGGAAGCTCTTTGTTTGAGATGCAGCACTGGCGCTGCCGTAACTAGTTCTCTGCTGTGGTGAACCTGCTGTGTCAAAGAGGGACAGCCTTGTGGCAGGTGACGAAGGCTAAGCCCGTGAGCAAAGATTAGACCAGCAACTGCGGATTATGGCATTTCTACCTGGACTCACCCTTAATTCTACCTGATTTAAAGTAACATGCAGCGGCAGTGGCGGTGACAAGTAGGGAGGACTCATGGTGGCCCTGCCAGGGGGACCTGAAGGGGGAATGTTTGGCCCCTGAAATCTGTGGGGAAGGTTGAAGGGCATCAGCATAGGGGTGAGTGGGCAGAAGGATAAGTGGTGTCATGGGCTGGGCTGACGGAAAACTGGTGGAGAGGGGTGTGTGACCTGCGGGGAGATGGGGAGAGCAGAAGCCTGGCAGAATGGAGCTGCAGAGCAAACAGGACTGTGGGTTGTGGGAGGGTGGATGGGGACAAGAGCGTAGTAGCTGGAAAGATAAAATTAGTGAACAAATGCATGGTAGAAACAATGAATTCCTAGAAGGGAAAGGAGTGGGTGGGAGAATAAGTGCAGACTAAGAGGATTTCCACTACTTGGAGCCCTTGTACGCAGGCACCTGCACCAAAACCATATCCCAGTTTACATTCTGTGTCGCCTCCCTGTGTGTCTGTGGGAACCCACCCTTACTCCAGACTGCAACTGCTTTACGTTGCTTTAGATCAGTTGGATAAAAAGGCTCAATCTAAAAGTGTTCTATTTTAAGTTAATCCTCAGAAATAAAATGAGACTATCTCCCCAGTAAGTTCCCTGTGGCTTCGGCCCAGGCAAGGCAGCGGGACAGGAGCTCGGCCGAGCAGAGGGGTGCCTGCGAAGGGTGTCTGTCCCTGCAGAGCTCTGCGCCTTTGTGCTGGTCCAGAGAGATGAGGCTTGCCCTGACGTGTCTCCTGCCTCTCTCCCCGCCAGGTGTTCTCCATTGTGGTGTTCGGCTCCATTGTCAATGAAGGGTACGTGAACCGCCCGGACGAGACACAAGAGCACTGCATTTTCAACCGCAATCGCAATGCCTGCAACTATGGCATTACCGTGGGTGTCCTCGCCTTCCTCAGCTGCCTTCTTTACCTGGCTCTGGATGCCTACTTCCCGCAGATCAGCAGCGTCAAGGACCGCAAGAAGGCAGTGCTTTCGGACATCGGAGTCTCAGGTGAGTTTCCTGGCCGGTTGGCCACAGTGCCCCTCTCCTCCACTGGAAAGGGAGAGGGAGGGAGCTTCTGCCGCCTTACAGGCCAGGTCCCTGCTAGCAGGGAGGTCTTTGGGTTCCTTACTCTCTCTGGCCTTCTCTCTCTCTCTCCTTTTCTATCCCTTTGTCTTCTTCTCAGCCAATCTGGCTGATCCCTCTCTGCTGTTCTCCATAGCCGTAGCTCAGGGAGCCCTTTGGGATCAGCAGGTTTTGCCTCCCTGCATGTTTGTGCTTGCTAAGGCCAAGCGTTGATGCCTCTGGAGATGGTACTTCCTTCTTTTCCAGCTCCAGGTGATTGAACCCTATATATTTTAATATAAAAAAAAAAAAACAACGATGAGGGTTTCATGCAGGCTGACTAAACCAGTCCTCCTAGGTTACCTGGCACTCCCCATGAGAATAGCTGTGCAGGACCCCATCAAGCCCCGAGGCTTATTCTAACTTATAGTCAGACCTCTCCAGTGGTGTGCAGAAGTGACAGACAGAGTGACAGTGCGTGTGTACATACATGTATAACACCAGTTATACACCAGTATAACAGCAGCGTCATGAGGAGGCGCTTTGCTCTCGTGCTGTGACGCTGAGTCGCTCTCCTGGCGTACTCCGGCCATACAGGCAAACTTCTCCACGTCAGGGTTCCCCCACAGTTTGTCAAAGAGGCCACAAATGGAGCGAGGCCAGGATCATGTGCTGCACCTGAACTTGTTTAGGACTTTTCACGGTTAGCCCCTTGGCTAGCAGTCCTGTGTACAGCTAACAAAAGAAGGGGAAGGGGAAGGGCTGAGCCCTGTTTTGCTACAGCGTAGGAATGCCCATTTCCCTTGCTGCCGGGTATCTGGCTGCACCTGGCGGAGACAGTGAGTCCCACTCCTTCCCACCAGCTGCCAGTCTGGACTCGGGGCTCCCCGCTACCTTCACCCCTTTCCCGGGGGTGAAGTGTGTTAATGGTCCTTCAGCACCTTTCCTCGGTCTGAGTCCCTTTCGCCTGGGCTGTCCTGAGCAAAACCCGCTCTCTGTGCAACTGCAGACCGGCTGCTTCCCACTCTTCTGCAGCTCCCTTGGAAGGAATTGTTCTTCGCTTGTCCTTGCAGGACAGGGTTATGAAGCAGTGGCTGTTTCAGAGAGCCCAGGTGATCGCTCCTGCACTGGAAGCCCTTCAGGCTCCCTCCCAAGGCCAAATGCAAGTCCTGTGATCAATCCAAACACGAGCAAATGAACTCTCTTGAGGTACTTTCTGCAGACACCTATCGTCACCTTGACAATTTAGCTGTCAGCGAGCCTGCCAGCTCGCTTTGGCTTAGACAGGCTGCGCAGTCAGAGTTTGGCCCAGTCTGCAGCACACGGGTAGGGTTGAAGTTTCCAGAGAAACATGATGTGTTTATGTTTTGTTCACACATACCTTCTTGATGTCTCTCCCCTTCCCCTTTGGCATGCTGGTGGTGGTCCATCCCAGCCTTTTGGGCATTCCTCTGGTTCGTTGGCTTCTGCTTTCTGACCAACCAGTGGCAAGCTTCAAAAGAAGAGTACAACCCAATGAATGAGGGAGGGGATGCAGCCCGAGCAGCCATCACGTTCTCGTTCTTCTCCATCTTCACCTGGGTGAGTACTTCAGCCATGATGTTGGATCAAGTGTCCTCTGCACTGTATTAGCTTGTGGGAAATGGAACGTGACTAGCTAAGAGTGATTCCCTCTGAGATCTCAGTTGACGTGGCTTCTGAGAAGGAAAAGCAGGAGGGGAGGTGGTTGGGAGGGAAACTTGGGAAACAAGGACTTAAAAACTTACATGGAAGAAGGTGCTAGAGCATTAATAAGCCTAATGGGAAAGACAGTCCCATATCCTAGTAAGGAGTGTCCTTGACAAACCTGTAATATGACCTTGGACAAGCCAGCTCCTCAAGCATTTCCCTGTCTGTCAGAGGACTTTAACAGCATTTTCCCCTCACAGACGCTAAGCGGAGAAAGGAGCTCCAGGCAGGGGGTTGCACACATCTCCCTCCCTGCTTTGCTGCTTTGCTCCCATCATGTGAGATGTCATCAGTGGCCACGAGAGGCGGCAATTGATCGTTGTCCCTCTGGGCTCTCCCTCTGCACCCACGACTGCAGCACCGCCTCACTGCGTCTTGCCTCTTAGGAAGGTGATGGTGCCGTCTCGTAAGACTGCCCTTTCCCCAGCAGTTCTTTATTGCTAGTTTCCTGGAAAAACTGTGTTGTGCAATATAAATATCCCGCACGATTTCCTCCCGTCTCTGAAAGCACCAAGCCAGAGTGATTTTTATCTGAAGTGACAGGATAGTGCCAAGCAGGAAAGCATTTTAAGCCAGTCTCCATGCATAAACCCTTGTGGCTTTATCTTCTCCCCTCCCTGTAGGCCTTAACGCTGGGCGGAGGATGGATAGGAAGGGTGCTGTAAGACCACAAAGCTGTCAGAGAGGAAGGGGAGCTGCAAAGAGTTGGGGGGTCAGCACCCTCGCCAAGGTGACACCAAGCAGGGGCAAGGGACAGCAGCGTGCGTGCGTCCCCCCACTAGCTGTGTCCTGCACTCGAGTGCTGCCAAAAGCCCCTTGCAAGCTCCAGCAGAAAGTGTGACAAGGAGCAAGGCTTTTGCAAGAGGTCTCTCAGGACACTTTTTGAGGTGCCACCACCTGCAGTGGCCCTCCCCAATGCACAGGCTTGCAAGTGGCTAAATAGGATGCTCTTCCCCAGGTTCCTTGGGGTTTTTATTTCAATCAAATGCTCAGGTTTGCTCTTCCTTACTGATTCTCCTCCCCACACCCCTCTCTCTCCCCACAGGGCTCCCTCACCTTTCTGGCTTTCCGGAGACTCAGAGACATTACTTTTCAGGAAGAGTACAACACCCTGTTCCCCAACTCCCCGTCCTTGCTGCCTTAGGGCCCCTCGCTGATGGGGGAATTTGGGGGAAGGGGCGGAGGGATGCAGCTGGAGGAGGTTACTGAGCAGAGACAGTTCCAATGCACCGACCATGGGTGTGTGGTCACTGCAGGGCACGGGGTGGGAAGACATGGGCCATTGAACTGGAGTGAGGTTGTCCACTGAACGGGGGATCTCCCTGTGGGGAGTTGGAATTGGCAATTTCTTCTCCTCCTTCTCTGCTCCCTTCTCTCCCTCACCCGTATCCGTACTAATGCTGCGTAACACCGCTGTGCCTTTCTTTTGATGACTGCTCAGACCTAATACTTCAGCCAGGAGATGCCCTCTTCCCCCACCACTTTATCTCCTCCGTTTCCTCACAGCCCTCACTCCCCAAAAACCTCTCCTCCCGTCACCTGCTAGACTGCTCACCTCTGTCAGGGGTGCTCTGGGACAACGAGCTATGCCTGCTGGGGTTCTGTGATTCTGAACCCCGTGCCCGGGCTCCCACAGTTCACCGAAGGGTGTCCTGCCTGCAGTGCCTGGGGCAGGAGGTAGCAGTACGCTTGCTAACTGTCCCCTGGTCTGGGAAGCAGCCGCCTTGCCTCCTGCCACTCTTGCCCAAGGTCTGTGCTGCACCATGCGGATGTTGGCCGGTGAAGGGGTTATGGTGGGGGACCACTACCTCGCTACACTGGGTCAAATCCTGCTCTCCAGCCCGGCAGATGAACCTTCTGCGGTGATGCTGAGGCAGATTACCTTCCCAGGGGCCGGAGGGGCTGAATGGGATAACCACACGCCACCTGAGCCTCTGCGACCTGTGCCATGTCACTGAAACCCCACCGCCAGGCAGCAGACCCCAGAGACAGCGGGGAGACCCGGCAGGTTGCACGCAGCCATCCGGGCTCGCAGCCATCCCTGCCCAGCCCTCCTCTCTCCCGGTGGGATCATGCTTTCTGTGGGGCAGCCTGAACCTCCATGCTCTCGGGGGTGTTTCACCAGCGGTCTGCCAGGCGGGCCTCGCACACTAATCCGTAACCACTACTAACCCCACTTTTGTTTGTTTCTCTTTCTCGGTAC
>VYZM01022222.1:64215-79336 GCA_013398915.1 Dromas ardeola | reverse complement strand
TTGTCCTGGGCGAGTGTACTCCAACGGGGACCCGGAGCCTGCCCTGTGCTCCTGTGGCAGGGGTGCGTGAGGGTCTGATTCACCGAATTCACAGCTAGTGCTGCGCTGCGCTGCATCGAGTGTAAAACTCGGGTGCAAATTTCACTTCTGGTCTCTAGTTAGCAAAAGCCAGAGGTGCAACCAGAGCTCAGCTTCAGAGGGAAAGGAAGTGGTAAGTGGTCCAGTTCTGCAGCAGGGAATATGAAGTTATTTGCTGGGGTGGTGTGCTACCCTGTTAGCAAAGGGAGGAGGCTTGAGAAGAGGGTGGAGATGGACTTGTAACCCGCACTGGACAAGGATCCTTACTTCAGGCTGCTTGGAGTTTACATGATCTCTTTCCTTTCTGTCTCCCAGGAACAGCAGCCCAGTTGGACGGACGACTTACCATCCTGCCATCTCTCTGGGGTAGGCTCAGCTCCAAACCGTTCCTACAGTGCAGATGGCAAGGGGACAGAGGGTCACCCCTTGGAAGATAACTGGTTAAAATTCAGGTAAGTGGGTTGCACCTGGGACACAGACTCCTGTAGACACAAGGGCAGATAAAATTGGTATTTAGTTCGTCACGCAGGACTCGGAAGAAGAGGGTGGGGCGCGGGCATGCAGGAGGTGTCTGGAGGAACTTGTTACGTATGTCTGTGTCTCACAGACATCTGTGACCTCTTTGCTTTTGCCCTCTTTGACAGGAGTGAGAACAACTGCTACCTCTATGGTGTCTTCAATGGCTATGATGGCAACCGAGTCACGAACTTCGTAGGTCAGAGACTTTCTGCAGAATTGCTGCTGGGCCAGCTACATGCAGATCACAGTGATGCTGATGTGCGTCGAGTTCTGCTGCAGGTAAAGAAGCTTTGGCTGGGAACGGCTCCTGCTTCTCACAGTACCCACCTCCTCTTTTTGCCACTAGAGGAGCAGCATCTGGTTTCTGTGGGGCTTGGAAACATCTGCCAATGGTTGCAATCACACTCATCCTGAGCAGCTGTAGCGCTTTGTTTCACTCCCACCTCATACCCATCTGTTGCCCTGGCTCTGTCAGCACAGTGCTGAGAGCTCTCCAGGAAGCTGCAGCTGGTCTTCGCTGGACATGTAGGAACAAGTCAGCTTGTGAAGAAGATCACAATGAGTGAATGGAGGAAGTTAATGTGTGGGAAGATGGATTTGTGAGTGCGCTTTCTTGAGTGATAGACAAGTTCTTACAATCAACACACAAAATCAGATAGGTCTCTGACATTGCTTTGAATGTAATTTTTATGGTTTTGTCTCCTGTTTTCAGTAGTTGCAGATTGTTTTTACAAGCTGTTAACTAGTTGCGCTAAAATAATTGTGTTTCAATGTGCTGCAGAGATCCTTGAAGGTCTGTATGTACAGTGATCAACCACTATGAGCCAGTTTTAGGGAGGTGCAGATGGGTAGCCTCAAAGCTGTGTAGGTATTGGATAAGAACTTAATTTCTCTTTATGGCCTTTTTTAGGCTTTTGATGTGGTAGAAAGAAGTTTCCTGGAGTCCATTGATGATGCCTTGGCAGAGAAGGCCAGCCTGCAGTCCCAGCTACCAGAGGTAATGTGGCCTTAAGAACAGAGATTGCTGGAGGTCCCACCTTCTAGATTGTTGGATGAGGTTTGGGCATATTACTCAGTCTGGTACAACGGAGGCTGTAATTGAAGACTCTCTGTGGCTCTCTTCTGGGAGCTTGTGTGAAGTGAAGCAAGTGTCTTGAGCATCTTGGTCCATTTCCCAGAGTTCCCACCGTTCATACTGGTACTACGTAGGCTCATTGTTGGTTATCTTGGTAAGGACTGAACACATCATGGAGAGGAGTTCAACCTGTGCCTGTGGCTCTTCCAGGACAAAGCCATATGATGCAGATGAGAGGCAGAGCCTCAAATTTGCATGGCATCTGGGCAGACGTGGATTCTGTTCTTCAGGTGAACTGGCCAGTTGTCTCCAGAACCTTACTAGAGCCATGTCTATTGTTAGGATTGAACAAATAATTGTACATCTTGCAGTCTTGGCATGAGGCTAAGACATACCAAGACGAGTCCCCTCCCTTCAGAATTTTGATTCCAGCTGTGGTTTCTATGTTGTGTTACTGTGTGTTGTGTGTTACTGTTGTGTTAAGCTTCCCTCTCATTTTGGGTTCCAGGGTGTCCCTCACCATCAACTGCCGCCTCAGTACCAGAAGATTGTGGAGAGATTGAAGGCTGTAGAGCAGGAGATTTCTGGAGGAGCCATGGCTATTGTGGCTGTGGTTCTCAACAACAAGCTCTATATCGCCAATGTGGGTGAGTTGTTTTTTGTCAGCTGCTCAGTCTAGGCATTTGAGGATGGCTGTGGTTCTAGAAAGTGAAAGAAATTTGAATGTGGGGGACAGGTTTGGTCTGTAGTCAAGGAGCAATATGCCTGTTAGTCACAGGAGCACTTGAAATCAGCCTGGCTCTCTGTCTCTGCAGATGTTGGCTGATGCAATGCGTATGACCAAAGAAAAGAGGGAAAATGGGTTGAGAGGCAGTAGTGCAAGTTCACTGAGAAACGGAGAGCTTTCTTGTGAGGTACTGGCTCAGGCCTGGATGAAGAGCTGCCTAGCAGGCCTGCTATTCTGCTAGCAAGGCTACTTTTTGGAGATTGTGATGAGACAGTACACGAGCCTTTCTCTTCTTTTCTGTCTTTATTCTCCGCTCCTGTTCCTTTTTCCATTTGGGTATGTTCTCCCTCTTAATGGCAGAGCTATGTGGTGCCTCATCTCACTGCTCCCGCTGCAGGTACCAATCGGGCACTGTTATGCAAGTCCACGGTGGATGGGCTGCAGGTGACTCAGCTCAATGTGGACCATACGACAGAGAACGAAGATGAACTTTTTCGCTTTTCCCAGCTGGGTGAGTGTTGGGTTTCATGTTCTTATCTGAGAACACCGTATTCCTCTGTTTATCGGGGCAGCGGGAATGTCTCGAGCCACTGGAAACAATAAATGACCACAAAAAGAAGCTTACTGTGGTTTCAGATGACAAGTTCAGTGCCTTCTTTCTAGCCCTTGTGAGGCTACAGAGTGAGTAAGTTCAGCTCACTGAACCAGCAGAAAACTATCGTTTTCTTTTTTTTTTTTTTCAAGTTTTGAGAGTTAGTTTTGTGTCCAACTGCCAAACTGACATTGATTTGCCCTCCAGCTGTGTGATTGCTGGAGTCGATAGGCAGGCAGGAGTGGAAGCACACAGCCAGAGGGTAGAAGCGGGATGGACAGTATATGACTGCTTCTTTAGAGGCAACCCACAGTTATGCTGGGTTAAGTTTTGTGTGATGCCGCACCCTCGGGATGGTGTGTTTCAATATGCCTTTGTACAAGCTGCTGCTGCAAAAAAAAAGCAGCTACGCTTCAGACAGAGCCAGGCCAAGCACTGGTGTTTACTGCTCTCACATCGTTAACTATTGAACCCTTAATGCTGACATTTTGCTTTAGGCAATTTGCCTTTTCCTTCACAGTATTTGACATGTTTTCATTCTTTGTCTAGAACTAGCCCAGACCACTTGTGTGATTACTAGTGCTGAATTCTTCTTATTGAGATACTTATGTTCTGTACCCTTGTTTAGGTAGATCTAACTTGTCATTCTTCATCAGGTTCACCTGGTACATACATTCTTATCTGTTGAGGCTGTTGATGTGGTAACTTTCTGCTGCTGGGCCTTGTTTTGTTCCATTTCTCTTCCATTTCCTCTTTTACTCATACTCCTGCAGTAGCAGTATGTGGTGTGAAACAGAAGACTGAATACAAGAATCCAGGGAAAGAGACCCTTTGACTGCCTTTCTACTGCCAAAAATGCAGAATTTAGCTATGGTCCATAGCGGAACAGGGATGTGCTGGATACAGTGGTGCAGCAGTGGCTCTCCTGCTGGCGGTCACAGCAGAAGAGAGCGCATGTGAACAGCGTGCACAGGCTGTTTTGGGGGCCCAAAGGAGGTTGGTGTAGGGCTAGGTTGAAGCATGATGATAAGAGGTAGTGGGGATAGTGTTTGTTGTGATGGTGCCTGTGTCACACCTCTCTGGGGGAGGAGAGGGAGAGGTCTTATGCCTTTGTGGCTCTTCACCCCAAACACTGCGGCTTTTTCAGTGCTCCAGGAGAGTTGCTGTGATTTAGACACAACCTCTCTGGTGTGCTGCGAGCCTCCCTGTGTTTGTGTCTGTCGATAGCATGTATCCCCCTGCCAGGAGCTGGCAGATGAGCCAGGCCATGTTGATGAGTCAGGTTTGGTCTGCAGCAGATGGCAGAGTTGTGTCTTACTGCTGGGGTAGGTGTGGAGCCATCTGTGCAGTGAGGCTTGGTTTGACTCAGAGGGAGAGTTTCAGTTGGACCCCTGTCTTCACCTTGTACTAAGGACAGTCATCCCTAGATAAAATCTCAAAATAACATTTTCTGCCTGTTAGCTCTAGGTATAACCAGGAAGGGTGAATTGCCAGAACAGACCAGGTAAGTGGCTCGTCTGTTCTCAGTCCTGCCTCAAATAGTAGCTGCACCCAGATAGTCCCTGTTAGGACCTTCTTCAAGATGGGATTCCTTCGTAGCCCCTTCCAGATTTGAGTTGTACACTGAAGCAGAGGTGTATCACCTTAAATTTATTTAAATACTTGTTTGGTCATCGTCCTTCTTTTAGGAGTAGCCAACACCAATTTAAACACTTGAGCAAATTGAGCCTCTTGTAGATAGTTCTCCTTTTCTCCCTCTGCAAACAAGCATATTAGTGAAATCATCATGTGGAGTTCAGGAGCAGGGATCAATAATAGGCGGTAGAAAAAGCAGCATCCTTCACATACGTTTTCCCCCTTCCTGCCTTCATCCTCCCATCGTGCAGTCCAGAGCTGACAGGCACAGATGTTCCCCTGTCTTTCAGCAAATGCCTGTGCATTCAGGCCAGCTGCCGCTGGTGGCTTTGGACCAGGATGTGGGCTTTGTCTTAGGGCCAACAGTTGCAGAGTGCGAACGTCAGGCTGTGTGCATCTCTCTCCTTCCTGGATTACAATTAATGGGAAGGTGTCCCTTGGAGCAGAACAAATTGCTCTTCCTTTCCTTCTTGTTGGGCTCCCAATGGTTCTTTGGCATCTTGTTTTGTCTTACAATTCTCTTTAGCTGTGGTTATTTCTTTTCTCATTCCTGACTGAGGAAGTCCTGCAAATTTCCCAAAGTCAGTTAAACTTCTTTTTCAATCTGGCAGGTTTGGATGCAGGGAAAATAAAGCAAGTGGGAACTATTCGTGGGCAGGAAAGCACTCGGCGCATTGGAGATTACAAAGTCAAATACGGCTATACTGATATTGAACTGCTCAGGTCAGAAAAACTTAACTTTGTGGTTTCAAGCCCTCCTTTTCTTCATGATCCTCCATTCTCACCTACTGTGTCACCATTAAATACTAAGTAACACCATCTCTTTCCAGTGCTGCTAAGTCTAAGCCCATCATAGCAGAGCCTGAGATCCATGGAGGGCACTCGCTGGATGGGGTGACTGGCTTCTTGGTACTCATGTCTGAAGGGCTCTACAAAGCGCTGGAGGCAGCTCATGGGCCTGGGCAGGCCAACCAGGTGAGCCTGCTCGCAGGGAAAACGTTCCCTTTGCTGTTGACCCGCTCCAGCGGTGTCACCTGCTCTCACACAGATTTTCCTCCTCGTCTGTCCTGTGAGTGCTGGCCAGGTTGAATGCCTATGCCACCTCATTCCAGTCCCTAATAATATGGGACCTGCTTTGCCAAGCCAGTTTTTCTAGGCAATTGCCTGTCCCTTAGGAGTAGCCCATTAAAGGGAATGGGATGATTCAAGGCACAGGAGCACATATCAGCACCTGAGACTGGCAAGCAATGCAGTCACATGAGTTGCCGTAAAAACCCTGAGGTTAGATGGCTGGAAAAGGTTTCCTCCAAAATCTCCTAAACATCCTCTCTGTCCGCCCCCTCCCTCTTTTTTTTTTTTTTTTTTTTTTTTCCTTCTCGGCTCAGGAAATTGCAGCCATGATAGCCACAGAGTTTGCCAAGCAGACGTCACTGGATGCTGTGGCACAAGCAGTAGTGGATCGGGTTAAGCGGATCCACTGCGACACTTTCGCCAGTGGTGGGGAACGGTCCAAGTTCTGTCCCCGGCATGAAGACATGACGCTGCTTGTGAGGAATTTTGGGTACCCCCTGGGTGAGATGAGCCAGCCCACGCTGACACCAACGCAAGGTATGTTGGGGAGAGAGTGAAACAAAATGCAGGGTGAAAGATAAGATCTCTTGTTCAATCCAGCACTGACCTAACACTGGGAGAGGAGATACTCAGTGTAGAAGGAATTTTCGTATTAAAGGAATTACTGGCTTCTGAGACCTGGAGTCTGGTAATTTGACAGAATACAGTGCAGCATCTAAAACCAGCAGTTTAATATAAATTCTTGGGGTTTTTTGGCCCTTCCTTTGACTTTCTTTGCTGCTGTATAGCTCCAGTCACTCATGTCTCAACTGCGGTTTATAACTCTTATTTTCTCCCTCTCAGGAGGCCGTGTCTACCCAGTCTCGGTGCCGTATTCCAGCTCCCAAAGCACAAGCAAGACGAGTGTCACGCTGTCTCTCGTCATGCCTTCCCAGGGCCAGATGGTCAATGGTGCCCACAGCAGCTCAACTCTGGATGAAGCCACCCCCACCCTCACTAAGTAAATGTCCTGCTCTCTTGCTACCTACAGTCTTCCCCAGCACCTCACACTGTGTAAAGTGGTTGAAAAGCAGAGACACTTGTCGGTTACCTGTCAGTCATTCCCTTATCTGGAGCGTTGCCCTCCTGACTGCAGTATTGACAGCCAGCTTAACGTGTTAGCTGGAAAGTCGTTCTGTGAGGAGTGGGAATGTGTAAAGTGAGCAGCTCTGAAGCCAGCTCTGGGAACATGCCTTGGGAGCAGCATCTGCTGCTGTTTGCAGAGGGCACTCTGGCAGCCAGCAGCCCTTCTCTTTGGCTCTCGTGTGCCGAGTGTTTTGGGTGCTGTGCATGGAGGGAGTGCGGGTGCCATTCATTTTAATGAGGGGCTGTGCACGTCACCTGTAAGGCTGCTGGAGAGGCTGCGCTGCACAAGTTGGCTTGCTCAGAGGCCAGGATAGGAAAAAGTATGAAGGTTAGAGTGGAATCCTATTTGGACCCGCTTTACAGGATCATACTAGTTAGTGGCTCTGGTTTAGGGTCAGCCTTCGGCATGGGGTGGCATGTGAAGTAGCCTCTGCAAAGTGAAGATGCTCTGTAGTTATTGTGTTCTGGTAGCTCCAGAAAACAGTGAGGCTGACGCACTAGAGCTGCTTTGGCTGCAACGCAGGTCACGCAAGAATAGCTTTCCTTGCTGCCAGACTCTTCCCGTAAAGCTCATACTGTATGGGTATGAGGAGGCCAGCAGAGTGCATGCCTCCTCTTTTTTTCCTGCTTCCTCTCCTCTGTTCCTCAGATGCCTGGTTGTACTTAAGGCCTTCCAGTTAAAGGTGCATCAGATATGTTTGGCATTCAGTTCCAAGCAGTTCTCAACACTTCTAGTGCTCTGAGAGAGCAAGAGACTGCAACTTCTTTTACCTGTTTGCTAAGGATAGCTTGATCTGTGAAGAAGCTGGCGCTTGTTCTGGTACTTCTCTTATCCAAAGCGTCAGATGGGGGAAAAATAAAGATGTTTGTGTTCTCTCTCTCTCTCTCTTATCTCTTTTTCTCTCCATAGCCAAAGCCCGACTGTGACGCTCCAGTCCACTAATACTCACACGCAGAGCAGCAGCTCAAGTTCAGATGGGGGTCTCTTCCGCTCCCGACCCACCCACTCGCTCCAGCCAGATGAAGATGGTCGCGTGGAGCCCTACGTGGATTTTGCAGAGTTTTACCGGCTTTGGAACATGGACCATGGTGAGCAGGGCGCACTGACTGTGTCCTAACGTGGAAACGTGCCTCCTCCAGACACCTTGCGCTCGGCTGCATAAGCAAAGACTGAGGCAAGACTGAGAGCGCTCCACCGAGGGCTGTGTTCTGCCAAGAGTTAACTCCTATCCGGGATGTGCTGAACACTGGGCTGGGGAGCGTGAGCAGCGCTCCCTGCACACGTGTTGCCGGTGCCATGCATCCGATCCTGACCGACCTCATTCCCTCAGAAGCCCTGTGAATAGGGGAAGGGGTCTTGAATGCAACCCTCGCTGCAGGTTTTTGCAAATAAAAGTTGCAGAGAGGGCTCCCTCCAGATAATGCAAGAGTAGGGGCCTGTACAAAGGCTTGTGTGTGTGTGTGCGCGCGCGTGTGTAGGTGTATGCGTGTGTGCCTGCGTGTGTGTGCGCTGTCATAATGTTTCCACAACTCCATTCATAATGCTGTGATTCCAGTGTTCAACTCCATAGAAGATACCTCTATTTTGCAGAATAAATAACTTATAGCTACACTCATTGGCACCTATGTGGCTTGCTCTCTTCCTTACAATGTCGTGTGTGGGTGTGACAGCTTTTCCTGGTGAAACCCTCTATTCCTCCAGAATAGGGGATTGCACCTTGCAGCAGGCAAGCTTCTGTTGCAAAAGTGGCCTGAGCACTTGCAGGTGACTTAAAAGCCTTTGTCCCCTGCTTGCTTATTTGCTGAGTTTTGGCACTGGATTATGGCTTGGAGTTAAACTGTAACTCTGGGGAGACCTTATAGTAGCCTTCCAGTATCTGAAGGACACCTACAGGAAAGCTGGAGAGGGAGTTTTTCCAAGGGCATGTAGTGATAGGACGAGGGGTAATGGCTTCAAACTGGAAGAGAGTAGATTTAGATTAGGTATCAGAAAGAAATTTGTCACTCTGAGGGTGGTGAGGCACTGGAACAGGTTGCCCCTGTTGTGGGTGGCCCATCCCTGGGGCTGTTCAAGGCCAGGCTGGATGGGGCTTTGAGCAGCCTGGTCTAGTGGGAGGTGTCCCTGCCCAAGGCAGAGGGTTGGAACTAGGTCATCTTTAAGGTCCCTTCCAACCCAAACCATTCTGTGATTCTATGAAATTCAGATTATTGGTTTTTGTGGGCAAAATGCACGTCATTTACCTTAATGCAGACCATCTGTGGAGTTGTAGAGGGCAGGTGGGGTTTGTAACGCAGTTTTTCTGTGCAGGCTTCTGGTAGTGCACAGCAAGAAGTCACACGTGGATTGAACCGAAACTACAGTGCGATGCGGGCAGCCTTGAAGATGCAGATGTGCACCCTCGTGTCAGAGCAGAGGGGTGGGCAGCGGGGAGAGGAGGGGTCCTCTTGCTCTGCTGGCTGCCCACTGGGTCAGCCAAGGCCTGGGCTAGCTGGCGGAGGCGTCGGGATTGCAGCCATCCGCCTCTTCAGTTCAGGCTTCTGACGGCAGGCGGCAAGCGAGCCTCTTCCCTCCCGGCTCCAGCCTTCCCCTTCAGCCTGCCTCGCTGGCTCCCCGGGGAAGGAGCCTTTCCCTGACAAACACGGGGAGGCCTCGGGGGTGACCGCTGTGTCGCAGCGCCTGGTGGCTCCGTGGGGACATGCGATAAGGCACCAGGCAAAGCCGAGAGCGGGCTAGAGATTACAGGAGAAAGGGCAAATGAGGGAACCGGCCTGGGTTCGATCCCGGATTTATTTTTGTTTCCAGGCTGGTCACCTTAGGAAGGAGAAGGGGAATGGGAAGGGATCAGGCTGAAGCAGCAGAGGATGCTGCTGTCAAGGCCAGTGTAGCCAAGCCCTGGTGTGTGCAGGTTCAAGGTGCTTGTGGCGTGCCAGTTTAGAAAGGAGCAGAGTGGGACTTATCCCTTTGGATAAATCGAGTGGCACTGAGTGCCACGAGGCAAGATCTGAGTGCACTGAGAAATACCCTTTTCCTTGGAAGGCACAACACGGATCCCTTGCGCGTAGGTGGGTGACTCTTGGCCACCGCCCTCTCCAGGTCCTGCTGGCACGGCTTTGCCCTGTGGGGTTTCCTGTGAATTGTGTGGGGCTCTTGGCTGCTGGGCTGCCTGCAGAAGCTCGCATTTCCCTGCCCTCCTAGAATTCCCAGGAAGGCTGGGTGTGCTGAACGTGCCGGCACAGGACACCTACTGTCGAGACCCTTCCAGCTCTGCCAGGGAAGTGGTGTGGAGGGAAAGGCAGTAGAGTTGTGTGAGGTTTGGTGCCTTGTCCCCACGGCTGGCTGAGGCAGGGGTGGCAGTCCCTCACTCGCGTCCTCTGCCCTGCAGGGAGTTCAGATATCTGAGCCCAGCCTGGCCTTATTGTCCAGGTCCGCTCCGAAAGGTCATTTGAGCCGGGGATCATAGTCCTTTCCTCCAGGTTGTTGTGTGGCTGTTTAATAGGATGGTGTGATCCTGGTACGGACTAAAATGGAGTTTAAGAGGTTTTCTCTTATTCTGCATTCCCTAACCTGGCACGGATTTCGATAGCTGTATAAACAAGTCTTTCTTGCTTATTCCCTCATCCCATTTATCTATGGTATTTGTTAACTTATACCGAGAGCAGTTCCAATGGGAAATATTCCAGCATGTGGATGCTCCAGATAAAAGTTTAAGAATTGCCAAACGCGCTTATATTAAGCAGATCACGTAAAACCAACTTGTCCTTTGGCATAATTACCAGTCTGTGAAGTACGAAAAGACAAAGTGGGTAGGAGCGGGTGGATCACGCTAAGCTATGCCTGTACAGCCACTTGAAAAAAAGAAGAGGAAAACAGGTTTTCTGTACGTGGTATGTACGCCATGGCTTTGGAGTCTGGGTCAAAGAAACAGCCTGCGTGTTGTGTACAGGGGAAAGAGGCTCATAAGCGAATATCGGTATTTAATATTGTCCTTAGGGAGTGATGGGAAGATGCAGGCTGTAACAACAGTGGAAAAACCTCCCCTCCCCTGCCCCTTTAAAACGAAGGAGTGGATGGAAGAGGAGAGAACTCGAGCGATCTGGAGAAACAAGAGCAGGGGCCTTTTTGCAGTGTAGTGAAATTCAAAACCACCAGAAACGTAAAGTCCTAGGCAGAAAGAGAGAAAAACAGTGCAGCTATGCACCACAAGGCTGCTGGAGCGGAGCTGGCAAATTAAGATCCGAATATGCCTAATAGGTCTGCTGCAAAGGCAGCTAATCTTATTTTTCAAGAGCTCTCCGTCTGCGAGACGAGGTTAGAAATGAGAAGCCCTGTCCCTGGAACGGGAGCAGCGGGGATGCTCCGCCCGTCCCCGAGCCGTGGGTGCTGGCTGAGGGCTGTTCGACTCGCCCGGGCCGTGGCTGGTGAGACAGGCTGGGAGAAGGTCCTGGTCCCAATGTTCATGGGCAGGCAGTGACCGGACAGCCGAGCTGAAGCGGCGTGCTGAGGATTCGGCAGGGCTGAAAACGATGCAAAGACTTTGGGTGCTCTTGGGGAGGACGGAAGCCATAGGCACCTTGCTGTCCGCTGGGGGCAGGGAGAAAACCCAGCAAAGGCTGGAAAGGGCTTTGTAGACTCCCTGCTGACTTAGAGGACCTCCAGAAAGAGCTGACCGAAAGAGGAGACACTGTCAGGGCTGGTTTCAGCATGGAGCTGGGGTTTGCCTTGTTCTGGAGTTGAAGTGGTTCCTCCGTCCTGAGCCGTCCCCAAAAGCCTTCTCTTGGCTTGCACGCGTGTTCCTCCCCAAACCACTGTTACCACCTCACCAGGTGAACGAGCCTGGCTGGGAGACAGGAGATGCCCCACCATCCCTCCCATCCCTAATTTTCTGTCCCTCCTTGCTTCTCCTCCGCTGAGAAACCTTTCCAGCAGCCCGGTGGGGAGCACCCAGTGCTGGTGGAGGAGGCTCACCAGGTGTTGGTGAGACGCCCTTGCTGGCAGCTGTGCGTACCTTCTGTCCCCCCCCCTACATCTTGTAGTCCCAGGACAACCAGAGGGGCCTTTGCAGCACTGGGAAAGGGAGGTTTCAAAAAAAAAAAATGCTTGGCAGGGTCACGTCCACCCCAGCCTGGGGTGGAAATAAGCCATCAGAGGGAGACCTGGAAACTCTGGGGCTGCCTTGGGATATGGGGGTCTGCAGCCACGAGAGGCCCTTCGATGCCGCCTAAAACTGAGGTCCTGACCGTCTCTGCCACTGAAGGATCACTGGCGACTTTTTTATTTTAAGCTCTCCATTAGCTGAGCAGCACACCCATTTATAACAAAATCTTTAAATAACGGAAGGATGGCCAGGCAGGGTCACGGACAGCAGTTAGTGCTCAGCTCCGGCACACGGTCTGGGGACAAGTCGTCCAGAACTTGGATTTTCTTCAGCAGCCGAGGCATCAGCTAAAGCTAACGTGGGCTGGTTTGGTCCCATTCGCCTCTTAACTTTGCACTCGGTGGCTCTTGGCACACCTGGACTTTCCAATAGGGAAGAGGCACATGGTGAGCGAGTGCTACCCGGTGCCACCAACACTCCCTGGACCACGCAAGGGAAATGCAGCATCCTCAACCAGAGTCTCTGCTCCCTCAGCTGCCATGCTCTGAGGCAATGTGTTCCTCTCCCCCTTTTTTTTTTTTTTCCCACCACGTGAAGGTTTGGAGAGTGTTCGAAGACAGCAGAAGGGTTTGTGGCACCACTGAAAAAAATGCCGCAATTGGCCTCCTGTCATCGGGGGGCAGAGACAGCCATAGCTGAAGGGTGAAGCTGCCTAAAAATATACGAACATTTTTTTAATTTGATAGCTAATAGATAGTTGTTCATATATAATAGTCTGATTTTTTCCTTTCCCAGAAATTCTGGGGTTTTAGAGCAACCCTGTATAGTTCATCGCTCAAGTGACTCGCCTTTCTCCGGTTAAGAGCATCGCTGGCATCCTAAAACGTCAGTGGCGTTAACATGAGTTGTAAATAAACCACCAGGGACAGGTTAGGTATTTTAAATCCTATAGCTCTTTCTGTAAGCATAGGAATGCTATTCGGAGTATTCTGGCTAAAATTCAGCACAAGTACTTATATTCTGCCAACTCCAATCCCCTCCTGGAGTTTCAAATGGATGCGATATTTATCTCCACTTCCCGTCTTAACTATTGTGTGTTGTCGCTGTAGGTTGCTAAACAACTGCTGTCTCATCGGTGGCTGTACTTTGCTGGCGAATAAAGCGAGCCCCATGTGCATATGAACCATAAAGCTATTTGGAGTCCTTGCATAAGAACCCCAAGATACATGTAAGCTGTTAATATTTATTATGTGGAGCTGAGAACATCACTGAAGATGGAGGGATTAGAGTAACTGAGTTCAGGCTGTTGAACAGCCAGACAGAATGGAAGAGAAAACAGATGCCCTGGAGGAATAAGAGCAAAAAAAGCACGAGGAATTTTCTGCGTGCAGGATTAGACTCTAGTGGAGCATGGAAAGAAAAAGCCTGGGAATGCTCCGGAGAGCCAGGGCGGATAGGATGGATGCAGCGTTACGGCTTCTTGCTCGGAGGTGAATCTTATCCTCTCTCCGCTTCAGTGAAACAAGCAGCAGCTGAACCACGGGCTCGCTGGGCTGCCAACAGCAGGAGCCCCGTAAGAAGGGACCTGGCCACAGTGGGCGGCAGGTCGGACAAGGTGTTTCCAAGGCGCCTGAGAGAGGACTTTGACTTCTGGGCTGTGCAATGCTTGGGCCTGGCCCTCTCTCCACGTGGTGTTTCGAGAGTTTCCTAACCTGTTTTCTCTTTTTGCCTCATCTCTCAAGAACAGCGTGACCTAGAAACTCTGCATTTCTTCTGCGGTTTTTGCCTGAGCCGGGCAAAGAGCTTTTTCTCTGCCTTACAAAAACTGAGCGACGGTGGGGAGCAACACCAGCCCCTTTCCGCAGAGCAAGGTCCTCAAACCAGCTGCTTTGATATCCAAAGGACTGGTAGCAAGGAAAGGCAAAGCTCGGAGAGACAGAAGCTCTGGAAGGGCGGCCAACCCTACACCTCTCCATTCGGGGGCTATGGAAACACTTCTGCATGAAGCCCTTCTGGTTACTGTGGCACTGAGGCAGCCAACAGCCACCAAAACATCTCAGGAAGCCGCTGTGGTTTGTTTCCAAAAGCAGCCACAAGCCCCACTCATCCAAAACTGAGGTTCCTTAGAGGTAGTTGGGCATTTCCGAACACGCAGCGCGGAGCTCCCAACCGAAGCGAACTCGGGCAAACGCGGCCGCCTCCGATGTCTGATGAGAGTCGGTTGCTTTGGAAAATTCAGGACCGGTTTCAAAGTACAGGGATCAAAGCCGAGCTGTTAGTGGTTTCATGCATCAGCGATTCGGAAAGTCCCTTGCTCCAGCCAAGGGCAACTGGCAGCCAAAGCAAAACAGGTAGCCGCTCTCATTTGCCTGTGCCCTGTGGGCTCCTCCTGCCCTTGTCGGTGCCTGAGCTGCTCAACCCCTGTCCTGGCTGCAGACCTGCTCAGCAAAAGGGCCAAAAAAACGGGTGAATCCACCACTTCCGAGGCAGCTGGGCAGGGTCTCCCTCCCATGGCCAGGGAGAGGCTGATTTCGCATCGCCACCATGCAGACAGGGACCGTACGAGGGAGGGGGAGAGCCCTGGTGCCTTGTCCCCACCAAATCATAGAATCATAGAATTGTCTAGGTTGGAGGGGACCTTTAAGATCATCGAGTCCAGCCATCAACATTGCACTGCCAAAACCGCCACTAAACCATGTCCCTAAGCACTACATCTACACATCTTTTAAGTGCTTCCAGGGATAGTGATTCCACCCAGACTTGCTGTGTGGTCCCCGTGCAAGGGCCACCAGCTGTCGGGAAAAGGCCACCTCTGCCCCTAGTTTGAGGCAAAGAGGAACAACCCGGCTGGGTCACCCCGTTTAGCCTCGGTTAGAGGTTTGCTGTGGGTGCCCGCCGCAGTGTGGATGCAAAATGAAAACCAATCTCGCCACTTGCTGCTTGTCAATCCAGCGTGGAGACCGGCCCCAGCCAGCCCTCCCGCGACCCACAGCGTCTTTGACCTGCAGCCATGGGCTGTATGAAAAGGGAAGAGGATCTTCCCCCTGGTTGAACTAAGAAATAAGCAGAGAAGCAGCTTCAGAGCTCATCCCTAGAACGCTTACAGCTCTTAAATGTAAATGAGACTTAGGCACTAAGGCGAAATAGCTTTTGGATATGAATTCTTCATCCAGGTAGTTCAATAATTTACTGAACTCCCCCCC
>VYZM01022222.1:48429-64195 GCA_013398915.1 Dromas ardeola | reverse complement strand
CCCCCCGCCAATCCCAACATATTCTGGAGCCAACTCTGCTTTTCCTTATTGCTCCTGTCATTAGCTCTTCCATCAGCTGCTGTGATGAGAAATATCCAAAACAGCTCCACAAGGGACTTCTCAGAGCCTTGAAACAACAGAAAAAAAAAAAAAAGGCTAGATGGGAAATGGAAAAGGTGAGGAGACAAAACCAACATGCAGTCAATAAAAGCTTTCAGAGAAGAGATAAGAGCAACAAAACACAGAATGGCTTACTGCTCGCTAAAGGTGTGATGGGAATGAAAAGAGCTTTTGCAAATGTCTGGAGGGGGAAAGAAATTAGAGGAGAAGTGTATCCATTAGTAAATGAGTGTGTGAGTGTATTATTCATGGCTGCAAATATCTGAGCCGCAAAAGTGCGACATTTTTATTTCTATCTGCCTTTAGTGGCAAATTTAAGAATTCTGGATAGCAAGGAAGTAATTAAGACCTAATAAAGCAACTTGTGCCTGCTGCTGCAAGCGAGGGACATGGCAGCATCCCTCCCGAACTCTGCAGGGCTGCTCACCTGGATAAAGTTCCTCCATGCTTGCAGAACTGCAGCTTGACTCAGCATGAAAAACCCAAGCAGATACAGCACCTTGACACAATATTCAATGATTTAGCTGAGATCGGCATATCAGTGGGTGCCCTTCACCATGGGACTTCTTTTTCGGTAAGTCACTGAGGTCTTACAGCCGTTTGGCACCAAGGGACCCTCGCTGTCATCTCCTTGACCCCCAGCATTGCCCCCCGGAGGGGTTCAAGGGGACTATGCTGTGCATGGAAGCAAGGTGGGCGGCCGCAACGTGCCTGCGATTTGCAGCTGCCATTGCCAATCCCACCACAAAGCGGCTGTTAATTGTTATGCTTGGCATCTCCAGACAGCCTGGCTACATCTGGTCGGCCGCCTGCCAAGCGTGTGAGCAAACGCGTAGTTCTGGGGAGACACGTTGTCGTGCTAATGGCCTTACGCGGAGCTTTATGTAGGCTGGGGACCTGCGTCTCTCCGAGCAGGAGAAGCGTTTCACTCTCCTCTAATTAGACCAATTTCTCGAACTGGGGCGTTGGAGGTGGGGCTGCGATTCCTGTGATTCCCGGAGAAAGGGACGGCTTCGCAGGCTCTTTGCCAAACCTGCGGTGGGTGAGGGAGGGATGCGACTTAGCAGGACCCCCCATGCCGGGGAGATGGGAGGCACGCTGCCGCACCGAGCCCTTCGCTCCAGCCTCTCCCACACCCCACGGCCGGACACGTGCCGGTTTTGTGCTTCTCAGGACAGCCAGTACTCCGTGACACAAACCAAGACATGGGACAGGGGAAAGGTGTGAGGTCCAAGTGTTTAGCCAGGCGCCGCATCCGCTGGGAAAGCCAACTGTGTGGCCCAGGCGTTTCGTGGCCGTAGCAGAGAAATGAGGGTGTTTGCAGAAGAAGAGCAGCCGCAGCTAGCGGAGATCAAGGGATGAGAGAAGGATATGTTGTGACAAACTTCGCTTGAAAGGTGGCTGATGTTTATTGAACCACAGGAGCGTGGCAGCTTCGATGATAGGAAATTTCAGCAGAGAACATAAGTATTTATGTATTTCTGAAAAACGAGGAAAATTGGCATGGCTATAAATGCAGCCGTGAGAAAGCACGCTGCCTGGAGGACCCAGACTGCAATGATAAATGACTGCTGAGTGCTATTTAGGGCACGGAGGCCTAAAGAAGTGCCAGCGAACTAAATATCTAGTCAAGTCTTGGCATCTTCACTAATGAGTTCAAAGGCGGATGGCAAAGGGAGCTGCTCCAGACTCCCTGCTTCTCCGGGGCGGGTGAAGTCCCCCATGCTGGAAAATGGCTGCGAGAGGCACGAGCTGCAGCAGCGTCGCTGCAGAAACTCCCCCAGGCGGCAACGCCGGGGTTGTGACGGCCTCATTAGAAGGCACGTTCACTGAACAGCGTTAACCAGATCGTCTGGAGAAGGGACGTGGCCAGGAGGTAGCAGAGAAGCGAGATGTGCCACGTGGATTTGCTGGGGAGAACCCACCGAAACGTTAGGAAAATATAACGGGCATCGAAACAAAAAGGGTTTGGTGGGACACACCGCATCGGACAGCCTCCGTTGGGAAAGCCCTACGGAGCTGGGGTGTCCACGCAGCCTGGTCCACCACTCGCTCCGTGCCCGTTTCAGTCCCTCCATGTATTTCTTCTAGCATGATTGAAAAACCAAGTCACAGAAGTGTTTTCAAATCAGAAGGATTCCCTGGACAAACACCAACAAAATTTTGACTTTTTATCCCTGCCTGGTATTTAAACACATTTCTAAGGGCTGCAGCGGCAGTGGGGAAGGAATGTCTGCTCCAAGCCAGCTCCTGTTAGCCAGGAACAGTGGCCATGCTCCCCGGGCACTAGCCCTTCTGTGGGAAGGTGCTGCTTCTGGTCTGTGGGGAAGAGAGGAAGGAAACGGCTCCAGAGTTTGGTTTATGAACTGGCCTCGGACTGCTGGTGTTGCACCTTTACCACCGGTGGGCTGAGCTCTGTCGTATCCCTGTCCTCCCGCCTGCCCCCAGGCTGCCCTTCGGCTCTTTTGGAGGAACCAGAGGAAACCAGGTCGAGGAGCTGAGCTGGATTAAAAAATAACCCAGGGGAAAAAAATAAATTAAAAAAAAAAAAAAACCAACCAAAAAACCAGAAATTTTTTTCAGCCAGATGAGTTCGCCAGCTGGGTTCAGCGAATGCACTCAGGTGCAGCCGAGCTGCTCATGGTTTTGGAGCCGTTCCCACCATGGGGGTTGTACTGAGGACGGCAGGCTGGAGGGGTGCAAAGTGGGGCCTGGGAAACATGAGCGAGGCGCAGCTAGCTCTGCTCGGCCAGGCGGAGCTGGTACCTTGCAGGGACCACTGTCAGGAGGAGGGAGAGTAAGATACACATCTCCGAGGACTGGGGAAGCTGGAGAGGAGCCAGCACGTGTAATGGCAGGGTTGTGATGTGGCCAAAACTGGATTTTGCTACCCTGAGGGTAGGAAAGGGCTGAAAAGAGAAGGGTAGAGCAGGATAGCGTGGGCAGAGAGAGCAGAGGAGGGCCAGAGTGACTGCCTGTGCTGCTTGCCCTGGCCCTGGCCACTCATGGTGGTGGCCAAGGTGCCCAGAGCTTCCTGCCATCAAATGCCTCTGAGAGCCAGCGCTTGCCCGGCAGCCGCGGAGGGCTGCAGTGTGCTAGCATGGGCTTGGCAGGTCAAGGACTATAACATGGATTCAGATCCCTTCTAACAGCTGAGACCTGAGGAAAGACATGCGGACCGCCTCATCAGTGGTGTCCCTGTTTCTGCAGAGACAAGGATGGGGCTCCCCGGTCTCCTGAACTTCTGAGCTCCCATGCTCTGGGCTGTGTCTGTTCGCAGAGACGTACAGCAACATCTCGCTCATCCCCAGCTCCCTAACTGTCCTCTCGAAACCCCAAATGCCTCTAGTTTATCACTCTGGCAGCAGTGGCGTTCCCACGAGGGAGCCAGCGCCATCGTTCACTAACCGAGGCATGTCAGAGAGACGCCTTCGCTCCCCGCTTGCTCCAGCGACGCTGAGCCGGGGGGGCTGGCTGGAAATGAGACGGTCCAGGGGAGATCGGCCCCGTGGGAAGTGTATCGTCCCCACGGCATTGACCCAGGGAGGATCGGCAACGGGGATAGAGGCAATTCTCCATTATTCGCACCACGGGGAAGGCAGCTGAGGCTCGCGGGGAGCTGGCAGGAAGATGGAGGAGCTGAAGGGATGCAGCAGAGTTTGCACTACATTTACTAAATGCGTCTAAAGCATGAGGCCAAACCATTTATGTATGGTCTGGCTGATAGGCAAAATTTTGACCATGGTGACTGCTGCTCGAGAGAGACCAGACGCCCGTAAAAAGGCCGCCAGCCCAAACCCGTTGCTTGCCACATTCCTCCTACACCGGTGCAAAAGGCCACAACAGCCTTACAAGAGCAGCACACAAAAGCCTGGTGAAAAAGCATGAGGATGCAAAGGGAAACCGCACTCAGAGAGCGGCTCTTGGCTGTTTGGCAGGAGCCTGCGCCTGTATGCGTGTCCCGCCCCGAAACATCACGGCTTATTCCCAAATACCTGCAAAACACCATACCTGGCCACTGCGTTAAGCAGATACCTGAAGGCAGGAGAGGACTATCTACATAAGGGGGTATGCGGGTGGAATGAGGTAGCCATAAAACCACCACCACCACGAATCTTGCTAATTTAACTAAGCCCCTATATTTATTCACTGATCCATAAAGCCTTGATTAGAGATTGGCTAGGAGGACATTTGTTTTAGATTATATGCAGGGAAAATCTCGTGCCTGTGAGAAGGCTCTGCTGTGTATCACTCCCAGGTGTTCAAACACCATGAATCAGATCCCTTAATATTCTGGTGTTTGGCTTAAAATAAAAAGAAAATAATACCAGCTCCTTTCCATTTGTGCCCTGCTCTTCCAACCCCTGAGGTGCCTCGGGTAGCTTCTCCAGGAGGTTCTTTGCAACCCCCATGGGCCAAAAGCTCCCAGAAAAGCCAAAGGGGCAGAGCCGGGGGGGGAGCTGGAGCCGGGGGACGTCACTTCCTCGCCTTCGTCCCCAGCTTGGCGCTTTCCCCCATCCCACTGACGCTGAAGACAACCTCACCAGCCTGAGCTTGTTCTGTCCTTAAGACATCTGTGGTATTTTGGACACATGCATGTTCCTCCCACCCTCCAGTTCCCGGGATCCACCTAAGGGGACTGGGGAGGGGGCTGCAGCCCCCACCAGCAGCAGCTCCCGCAGATGCTGCTTGGCCCCGGGTGGGCAAGCGCTTGCCCTCGGCACCGACACATCTGCTCAGCCTTGGCTGCGAGCAACGGGCTTCACATGAGCCATTCGGCAGCCTGGGGGGGACACAAACTAAAACTGAACCACAGGATCATCCCTCTGCATCCCCACCAGCCGCAACTGGGGAAGCAGGAGCCGGGGAAGACCTTTTTTAAATAGAGTCGGCTGATCCCTCTTAAATCTGGAGGAAAGCTCCATCAACATCTAAAACCTGCTTCCTTTCACCTGCGAGGATTGTTCACTACAGGAAAAACAGGTTTAAATAAGCAAAAAGAAAAATAAAAGAGCACTCAAAAGGGAAATAGTTCTGCAAATTGAGACCCAAAGAATCCCGGAGGTATTTGATGCTTGAACGGCTGAATGAGATGCCATTCTGCAAGGCGAAGCATTCGGACTCATTTATTTATTTAAATTGGCATCGAGACGCTGCTGAAATTTGCTGCCTGCAGCTATCCATCAGCCAGGATCCAGCGGGCTGACAAGGGCTCTGTGGGCATGGGGAGATGCCGAGCTCTCCTCGCTCAGCGCCATCCTCAGAGGGGTTTTCTCCCACGTGGTGGGCACAGCATTGAGGGTAGGCAAAGCAGGGGACCACATACCCCCCAGCACCCCACAAATGCATCGCCCTCTACTGCAGCCATGATTTCCCAAGCCGGATGCCATCGCATGGGTGGCTCTGGGGCGACGCGCAGGGATGGGACCATCCTTTACTCCCCCGAGCCGTGACATTTCTGTTACCGCGTCGGATGGCATTAAAACAGCCCAGCAGCAAGGAGAGCAATAATTCACTGAGCGGTTTGGCCCTCGGCCGACAGCGCATACGCACACCAGGGAAACCCAGCTCTGGGGCACCCGTGAGATGGGGCGGCCCGTGGCAAGTTGCCCCAGATGAGTTTGGGAGGGGGAGTTAGCAAAAGGCAGGAGTGACCTGTCAAACCAGTCCCTCCTAAAGGTGCCGGTAACACCCCTACGTGCCAGGACAAGTCGTTGGCAGGCTCCGGGATGGGATGTAGACCCCATGCAGCGATGCGGAGCTGGGGCTGGCAGCCCAAACACGCCTCTGTCTCCTTACAGGAACTGCACACAACTTGGATAACCGCTTTTTCTACCCTGTGGCAAGCAGGGACAGAGCAGTTTTGGCCCCGGCATGGAACAACAGCCGAGGGAAGGAGTCAATAGCTCTCCTGAGCATCCTTGTCTCCCAGGCGGAAGACCCTTCACCAGGCAGGAGGGCTCCCACACAAACATGCAGGTGGAAAAGTTGCTGGTTTGGAGGGGGGTGTCCTCCAAATACAGGACCCTCCTTGGAGGTACCCGCCAGCCCCTCTCCTGCTCCGTGACCCAAACACAACCACTGCAGCTGGTGGGGACAAACGGCTGTCGGAGCAGGAGGCAGCAGGAAATGGGAATTAATTGCATGAGGTTTGACAGGTCCACATAGGACCAGACCACCTCAGTTTTGGCCGCCAGCCTCTTCCTGGCCTCTTGCAGCTCAGGATGTATAAAACAGCCTGTGGGTTGCTGCAGCCTGTCAGGACTGACCCGCAAAATGTCAGGCAGTTAGGAAAGCAAGGAGAATTTTGTTTCCCATCCCCAGCAGGCCCTGAGCTTGGCTGCATTCAGACGAGAGGTTTGTTGGTTCAAGGTGGAAATAAAGGTGAGCTAAACCCAATCCAGGCTTTGTTTAACCATGTTACGCTGCTCTCTCTAGGGCTCTGCTGACATTGTACGTTGTTTTCCAGACTAGTGCCAGACATTTTCTGTGGACACATTCCCAATGGTTTTGCAGATGGAGAGCTGTGATAAAAACCTAACCTGTTATGTTGTAGGGCACTTCCTCTTCATCCTCGCATAATCCAGGAATGGGATTTATTTGGGATATTTACAGCGTCAAAGGATCAGCACCCGTGTAGAACATCTCACCAAACAAAAAGGAAAACCCCACAATTAAAATGCAGCTAAAGAAAACATGTGAAACCCGAGATATGGAACAAATCCCAGCTTGAATCATCTGGTTCCAAGACCTGCGTGGAGCCCATTGAACTTGAGCTAATATCTATTCACAACATGCAAGAAGCAAAGACAAATAGGAATGGCCCAGAGCTAAAGTTACAGGGCGCTGCATCCGGAGAGGATACCAACCCCCTCTTCTGCTCCGACACCCGCTCAGGGCACCATCCCCGCTCCCCACGAACATGCCTCTGTGGTGCTGTCACCGCGCTCTCCTCGGAACCTCAAAGCCCTTCTCCAGGGAGGGCGGGAAGACCACCAAGGGAAGGACGCAGCCCTCTGCAAACTGGGGAGATTTTTGGCAACTGGACCTGGGGCTTGGAAAGCGCCTCGGTGTAACTCCTGGCCCTGCAGCAGCACGGCGGTGACGGTGCATGTCACACTGGGAGGGACGGTGGTTGCATGGAGCACTTTCTCCTGTCCTGACCCCCAGCTCATCCCCACCAGGGAGCCAGCTGTGGACCTGGCAGCTCCCACCCAGGTATCCCTCCCATGGGAACAAGCCAGAGGGGTAACATGCAGCTCTTAGGTGTAGCTCCCACAGAGGTGCCCCCAAGCACGCCATTTAATTCTGGCACCGCACCAAGAGGGGCGAGATGGGGTGAGCCCTGTGTAGCGCTTTGGAGCACTTACTGAAGCCTCCTTTGCAACCCCAACTGACCCACAGGACCCTATCTGTTGGCAGCTGCGCCCCGACAAAAAGCCACCATGTCCTCCCTGTCCTTGGGCCGGGACGGTGATGCTCCTGGTCACCCACCTCACGCGAAGCCCTGCCTGCACCGTCACCGACATGGCGAGCTGGGCGAGCGAAGGGCGGCTGATGGAACGGGGTCACGCTTAACCTGAGTCACTTGAGCAAAACGGGTTACGGAGAGGCTGAGCCAGTAATTTTGGAAGTGCCCAGAAGGAGGCCGAGCCTGCCGGCGGGGAGGCTGGTGGTGAGAGCTAGTCGGGCTCCCTTACCTTTTAACCCCGCTCGGCTGCCGGCAGCTCAGATGCAATCAGACCTTTAGGTGTCATTTCCTTTCCAGGTCTCGTTTTGCTTTCAGGGTATTATCGTAATTTTGCATTTCTGGGCCATCGGGAGCCTGTCCTGGCTTGGAAGATGAGTAAATCTCCACGGAGGACTCCGTGCCCTCTCGCAGCTCCCCAGTGAGCTGGAGGGGGGAGCACAGAGGCCCCACACAGGGAAAGACCCTGGTTCTCCACAAAAGCACGCCGGGCTGGGCAGAGCGAGCAGCTCGCTGCAGCGTAACCACATCAGCCCTGCGATAAGCTGTCACCCCGAGCAGGGTTTAATAGTTTATTTTAGATTAATGAGCCTGGGAGAGGCGATCCGGTTCCCGCCCCAGCCGCCTGGTTCAGTCCCTGCAGCCAGGGTGAGCATCATGGTGACCAGGTTTGAGCCTGGTTAAGGCAATGCAGTCACATTTTGCCAAATAAGAGGCTGCAGGGTCAGGGCAGTCCTGCCAACGGTGATCCCACTGGGCTTCCCGCCTGTTCCTGTCGCCCCTCCGGAGATGGTCTGAGTGGTTCTCTCTGGGATACTTTGATAAGCCTCTCTATCTCAGGGGTACTTCAGAAAAGAGCAATAAAATAAGATGAAGGGCTGACAGGACAGGCACACGAGGGGAGAGCAAATGGCACATGTGTTGTAGTTGCCGGTTGCCACATGTAGACAACAGCCCCCTCCTCAGGGTCCCCTTTGAAGGGACAGGCAGCTGTTGTCATAGAATCATAGAATCGTAGAATGGTTCGGGTTGGAAGGGACCTTAAAGATCACCTAGTTCCAACCCCCCTGCCATGGGCAGGGACACCTCCCACTAGACCAGGCTGCTCAAAGCCCCATCCAGCCTGGCCTTGAACACTTCCAGGGATGGGGCATCCACAGCTTCTCTGGGCAACCTGTTCCAGTGCCTCACCACCCTCACAGTAAAGAATTTCTTCCTGATATCCAACTTAAATCTACCCTCTTTCAGTTTAAAACAGTTACCCCTCATCCTATCACTCCACTCCCTGATAAAAAGTCCCTCCCCATCTTTCCTGTAGGCCTCCTTTAGGCACTGCAAGGCCGCTATAAGGTCTCCCTGGAGCCTTCTCTTCTCCAGAAGAACAACCCCAACTCTCTCAGCCTGTCCTCATAGCATAGGTGCTCCAGCCCTCTGATCATCTTCATGGCCCTCCGCTGGACCCGTTCCAACAGGTCCATGTCCTTCTTGAGCTGAGGGCTCCAGAGCTGGATGCAGTACTCCAGGTGGGGTCTCACCAGAGCAGAGCAGAGGGGCAGAATCACCTCCCCCAGCCTGCTGGCCACGCTTCTTTTGATGCAGCCCAGGATGCGGTTGGCTTTCTGGGCTGCAAGTGCGCATTGCCGGCTCATGTTGAGCTTCTCGTCTACCAATACCCCCAAGTCCTTCGCCTCAGGGCTGCTCTCACGCCATTCTCCGCCCAACCTGTATTTGTCCTCTGGGATGTCCCTCTGCTCCATGTCCCCACCTTCTCCCGCAGTGGAGGAGCCATGAGTGAATCAATATGACTCAGGTGCAAGCAGGGATCAGGCAAACAGCTCACCAGCACAGTGTGGGACAGGCTGAGGTCTCCCCCCTTGTCCCAGCTGCCACCCCAGCCCAGCCATGGGGCACGGGGCTGCCCTGGCTGCTCACTACTTCCAAGGGATGTTTTTTGGGTGCTGTAAGCACTTGCTGGTACCTGCCTCCAGCTCCCCTCTGCCAGCAGTGAGGGAGCCATACCTTCAAGACAGCCCTATCCAACATCGATAACTCCTCTTCGCAATGTTATCAAAGGCCTTATCAACACATGCAGCAGGCGCTGCTTGCAATGAAATTGGTTTCAAGCCTGTTTTCTTTACAATTCCCTAGCTGGACATGCTTGTTTCAGTCACAGGGGCCGGGAAAATCGATCCAGCCCGAGTCAAAGCGCATTCACTCAGCAGCGTTTTAACTCGTTCGGCTGCAAATCCCACCGCGCCTTTGCTTGTGTCAGAGGTTGGATGAGGGAAAGCAGGGGTGGCAGCGCCCGCTGTGCCCTCAGGAGAGGTCAGCTGCAGTGTGAACCAGCCTCTCCTTGCATGGGGCTGTGCTCACTGAGGGCTACAGAGCTCCTGGCCCTACCCGAATCCCCTCCCCGAATCCACTTGCCACGTCTCTGCATGGCTGGGTGGGTTAAAGTCCAGCCTGTGGCTTTCCAATAGACGTAATCCCAGTGAGACAAGAAAAGATGTTGAAAAAGATGGCGAATCAGGGGAGCCTCAGAGCAGCATCAAGGGCTAAGAGGGGAGGGCAAGGGAAAGCAGAAGGGGTAGCCGGACTGGTACCTCACCTGAGAGCGCCAAGGCAAGGAGGTGGTTTCAGGGAGGCTGTGGTGGGAACCATGACATGGGGAATATTTCAAAGCAAAGTCCGGAAAACACCATCCCAGGAGCAATTCTGTAAGTGGATGGGGATGGCTGTGGTTTAATGTGACTCCCCAACCTTTGACTCATGGGAGGAAAAGTCACAATTCAGAGGCATCGTGGCCATCCCCACGCAACAGGCAGCCAGAGAAAATCCACCAGCTGAGGTGAGCCCACCTGGTCCTGGCCAACAGTCCCAACTCCTGCAGAAAACACCCAGGATCCTTTCCCGGATGCCCCGACCTCCCACTCTCTGTGCCGCCGGCGAGCACTTTATTTCCGTACAGCATGCACCAGAGTTAAGTGCTGTTTCGCCGTAGCCACAGCGAGCTTCCTGTGGTTGCTCGCACCGCGTGCCATCCATCCCTTCACTGCTTTCTCACCCGCTTGCTGCCCCAGCAGCTCCCCGCACCCCTCGGGCTGCCGGCAGAGAGCACGCCGCTCCCCGAGTGGCTTTGCGGCTCAACGGCAGAGCTGCAGGTATCAGCGAGAGTTTCTCTACGATTTGGGCTTCACATAACAGGGAGGACGTGTGCTCCGGTATTTGGCCACGTCCAGTCTGATGGCACCTTCCAGCATTTTCCCAGGTTTCTTCCTTCAGCCCCAGCAGCTACTGACTGCGGTAAACACCGAGATCAATCCCCAGCCGCAGGTCAGAGCCCCGGGACTTTTCCTCCTCTGTGGGTGCTGGATGTGGCCAGCATCAGCAGCACCGGGGGTCACCCCAGGAGTTGATGAGGGTGAAGATTCCTCCGGAGTGAATGGAAACAACAAAATAAAACCCCTCCAGACCACGGCCACCAGATAAAACACACCAGCGTGCCATTTTCCTTCCCTGCCTTGCTGGTAAAGGGACTCTTAGACACATCTCAGTACATGGCTGCTGCTGTGCTGGATGGGCCTTTGAAAAAAGAAGGTGTTTCTCAACATATCCTTGTTTTGGCTGTGGTTATTGCCTAGGGCACTGTTGTGAGGGAATGGTGTGCCTGGAGACACTGTGTCCAGTGAGTTATGTGACATGGAGATGCTGAAACTCAGGTCTGGAAGATGCCCTGGGGTGAGGATTGAGGCTGACAAGGCTGAGGAGAGCATGTGCTGGTCTTGTCTTCCCCCTCAGCGTCCCCGGGACCAGGGCTTCCTTCTCTGATGTGTCGGCACAGCTCCATTTTAGGGCATTTGGAAACCATACCCAAGTGGCAAACGAGAAAACCCCCTTTGCTGCATGGTGCTGCCCCTGCCTTCCCCACGGTACTTCCCAGCCCTCCCGCGGGAGCTCCCAGCGGGCCAGGGCCGCAGGAAGGCGGATGTGAGGGGCAGGGGAGATGGGGAGGCAGCGGGCTCAGAGAAGCGGGGAGGTGGGTCGGTTTGACCTGGGCCTGATTAAACGGGGAGAAATACAGTGTAGGTGTCTGCAACAGTGCGAATTGGGGTCCGGGGAGGGGTGACAGGTGACAGCTGAGGGATGCGGTGTGTGAGGAGGAGAGGGAAGCGCGGTTCGCCTTTCTCCAGGCTTTTTTTCCCCCTCATGTTGTGATAATTATGTTTGCAAGACCAAATTAACACTCTTAAGTGTGAAAAGCACAACTCAGCCCTGGGAAGGAAGGTGCAAACAGCCTCCCCCCAGGAGGACAACTGCTTCTCCTTGACCGCAGCAACAGCTCCGTGTATCCCCAAAGGAGGGCTGCTGCGCCCAAATCCATGCAGCCAGCATCTTCCCAGAGCCCTTCCACGCCCTGTCGTCACATCACTCGTTAGGGATGCATTCCTTTTGACTTCTCCTTTATCTTTGTTTTGGCCAACTATTCGTACTGCAAAAAAATAATAAAAATCCTCTGGGTTTTGGGGTTTCCAAGTCTGAATGATGATGACTTGTTGACTCGTGCATCCACCACTGGGAGAGCTGGCAGGTACTGACCCCCCTGCAGTCTGGAGGGTGCAGGCTGACCTGAGCTCAAGCGCTGCCAAGAGCTGGAGAAACGAAGGCAGGCGACGTTCTCCTTTTCTGTTCACCATTGCTCCTGAGGAGAAGACACCAGAAAGCTCCCAGCCAGGCAGCGTTTCTTCCGCAAGAAGAGGTTTGCTGTCACACTCAGAACAGGTAACTCAGAAGAAGAGCACCCAGCGACTCCCAGTGCCCTCCACTGCTTACGTGCCATTGCTGGTAGGGACCTCTTCAGCCTTGCTGCAGAAATGCCTCTGAAGCCACTTCTGCATGTGCTTTTTCTTGACTGCACGGTGGGTTTTTTTTTTATCAAATCTATGTAGAAAGATACTCTGTTGGTGCCAGGCCAAATTTCTGCTCAGCTTTTCCTTCACCCTTCTTCCGACAAGCCATCACTGACTTGCTGTTATTTCTGTTTCAGTTGTTCTTAGAGGAAGTGATGGAAGCTCCAATACAGCAAGTGGTCTAAAACCATACAGCAAAACATAGCCCCACGCTGAAGAGTTTGCAGGCTTGGAGAGGCAGGGCCTTAGCAGGAACAAGTGGTGTGGCCTGGGTGGAAAGATCAGATTTTTCATGCTGCCCAGAATCGCTCTGTAGCGGGAGATGAGGATGAAACTCGATCGCTTTGCCTTTAAGATCGCAAGCTGAAAAAAAGCCAAATGCATTTCAGCAAATAATCCAAGGAGCAGGGCTGCCAGAAAGCCCTAAGTGAGAGCAAACAATCCTTATCTGGCAAAGTTCTATGTTACTTAGCACCAGTGGAAGTTTAAAGGCATTTGTTTGTTTCTGTTACACACAAGGCATCTTTTCTGGGCGGATCCCGTTATTAGGGTTAGTCCCTGAGTATTTGTACCGGCACTTGTTCATCTTGCCACTTGCTCCACTGCAGCCTGATTGCTGGAAATGGTGATTGCCAGTGACTGTAAAATTTTTTTTCAGATCCGAGGCCTCAGAGCGCTCGAGGAGGAGATAAATATCATTGTCTTACGCCGTTTGCCTCGAGACCGAGGATAGAAATGTCACTTTGTTGTTTTCCTCCCCACCACCAGCAGTGCAAAATGAACAAGGGCATCGGATTTCAAGACTGGTTGGCTCAAAGGAGGACTTTGTTTGCGGAGTCCAGCTCGAAAGGGCATTAAAAGGACTGTAATCCCAAAGAGGGGGAAAAGAGGTGACCTTTTGGTGATCTTCTGGGGAAAGGGCGACAGTGAAAGTTCGACTCTGCGACCATTAACTCTTCTCTGTAAATCAGTGTGAAGGAGTTAACCAAATGTCAAATGACTGGCACACAGGGAGCCCGAGAGTCGCTTATCAGCAATAGCTACACGGTGAAAAAAAGATTGCATGATAGCGACCCAGCGGGAAGGGGTTATAATTCCTCTTAGGAAAGGGACTGGCAGGGTGATTACCTCTTTCTGCAGGAGCAAAACCCCAGGCCCAGCCCCTCAGATGGACGTGGGCCAGGATCACCCAGGAGTGATGGAGAAGAGCCTTTCCACCCTCTGCCTTTGGCTGGCGTGTCGGAGCTACCCGGCTCTGCTGGGGTTGGTAAAGCCCAGCACACGCCTGACACCCAGCCCGGAGGCTCTTGCCCACGCCACCCACTTCTGGCGCTGCCCAAGAGGAAGAAGATAAGGCCAAGTCACAGATCCCGGCCACCGAAACTTAAAAAAAAAAAAAGAAAAAAACAACAAAAAAACCCACACAGGGGTTTTGCTTCAAAGCCTTGTACCTGGCAAGGCAGCAGCACGGTGTTGGGGAGGTGCGAATTGTCACGGGGCTGAGGGCATCACGGAGGAGTCCACCTTGGCTTCCCGCAGAAGTGTCCCAGTTGGCAAACAGGCTGAGCCGAGGGCTCGGCTGCGGCTGGGCGGTGTTTTATCTCGCTTCTTCCATCAGAACTCATTTGCATGCAGAGGTTTGGATTTTGAAACCATTTAAGGTTAACTCATTGCAATATGTTAATAGGCTGCGTCCCGGAGGAGCAGCCGGCGGGAGGGTTAGGGAGCCGGGAGAGCAGAAGTCACTCTGCCGGCGGCGGGATGGACGGTCTCTGACACATTCATGCTTGGGGCTGCTGCACGCCCGGGACATCCCTACAGCGTGCTCAGCTCCTTCCCGGCCTCGCCAGCCCCACACCGTCGTGCCCTGAGCTCGATTCCTCTCTCTCGCCCTGGAGAGGGGCTGGAAGCACCACACGCCATGCCAGGAGTGGTGTCCGGACGTCCCACAGTACACAGGGACGCTCTCTGCTTTCTCCCTCTCTTCCCTCTCCCTCTTTCTGCTCATCAAGGAGCTCATCCGAATTGCTTTGCTGTAAGATCCCTTCCTTGCTGCCGGCTTCGGTTGAAATTGGCCGGTGGATTCAAGCCGTATCGTGGGCGGCTGATAGACAGGCAGACAGACAACGTGATTGCGAGAGCTTCATTTCTGTAAGAAATAGGGCTAAAAATGACTCCTTATCCCAAGGGAGCTTGTCCAGCTTGTCTCCAACTGAAGTATGCAAAGCAGAGAGAAAACACTACACAGACAGCAATGGTTAGGGTGCTAATTCGAGATCCATAGTCCAAATTTCTCCCCTACCACAGGGTCTCTATTTGGCCTCTAGCAAATGACATTATTTTTCTGATCCTCTGTTCCTTTTATGTAAAACAGAGCCAAAGGCTGGGGTTTTTTACCTTTTAGAGAGGGCATGATGGCTAAGTAAATTAGAAATCATGAGGTGCTCGGATACTTCATCTAAGTCTACTGCCTCAATCTGGTGCCACCAAAGCACATAATACCATTAAAAAAAATATTAAAAAAATAAAAAAATAGACTTCTGCTGTCTGAGCCCACAAACCCAGAACCACATGGGTTTGGAAACAATGTCCCACTCGGGAAGAGGTACAGATATGGCTGCGCTGGTGTGAAGGAGGTACCAGCATGCTATTGCATCTGGAAACGTACTAGCACACACTGAAATAACAGCCTTCTGCATCATTCTGCAGTGGGGTTAGCCTGGGGAAGAAGAGCCAAATCTTGTCTTTCCTCACAAAAAGATTGAAAGGCGAAGCTAAAATCCCCCCTCCAATCTTTCCAGGGCATAACAGAGGGGCAAACCCCTCCAGGGAAGCTGCGGGAGCCTGTGTCTCTAGTTAGGAGTACTCAGCGTGGCAAACCCTGTTTGTCACAGGACAGGGGAGCTGTGGTATTGCAGCTGCCGCTCCGTGCGCAGGGATGTTATTCTGCCTCTAGATTTGTGGTCTGATGTTCCTGAACATTTGCAGTCTCCGGGTGAGCCCGTAAGCCTTCAGTTTTATCACATTAACATGGAAAATTGTTGGCTGTCTTCAAACCGCTCTGGGGATAATATTTGAAGCAAAGGGATAACGTTTTGCGAGCGAAGGAGGTCTGAAATAGTGATGTTTTCTTCCCATTAGTGCCAACCAGCCCTTCTGTGATGGGTGTTCGCTGGCTGGGGGAAATGAATCGGTGATTGCTGCCCATCCCTAATAGGATTTATACTCCCAGAACTGAAATCACCCACACAAGCAAGGCTAATGCTGTCAC
>VYZM01022222.1:15436-39771 GCA_013398915.1 Dromas ardeola | reverse complement strand
TTTCTTTCGAAGGCCCATCTTGTCCTGCCGAAGTGTTTTTTAGCTTTGGCATGACACGGTCCATTGGACTTTACAAGAGATCATCAGGACCTGAAGACTTGAAAGATCAGGTGGTTGAGCAGCAAACTGTGCAGCTGAAGCTCCCGTTGTTTCTCAGTGATTAAATCCTGCAGAGCAGCAAGTTGAGGGCAGAGGGAGACTGGGGCAGTTTTTTTACAGGCTCTTGCAGCAGGGGAGCATCGTGAAGATGAGCAGAGCACCTACCCCAGCTACGTATGAGCTTAATGCCCTTTGGCCCTCTACCTTGCTATGGCAGATTGCTGTTCCGTGCAGATGGGCTGTCCTGCTCCTGCCTCGCATGTCCTGGTGACTTCAACATGACCGTGGTTCCCCACCCGGCGTTGCACATCCTTCTCGTTCACTGCCAATTTTCGTGGTGTGCTTACACATTAGTTTTGTCTTCCTCCTCTCCTTCCTTTCTGACCTGGCTGTGGCAGCTGACTTCTCAGAAATAATTAGAGTTCAATATAAATGTGTTACTGGAGACCTCAAAAGGGAGGGAAAGGGCTGAGAGTGGAGAGAGAAAGGAACTTGGCCTGTAATCAAGTGATTGTGGCAGTAAACGACTCTGTCTACTGTACTTTTGAGCAGAAATGCTCAACTTCCCTGGTTTTATCTGCACCGTGTTAGTTTGTGGCTTTTGTATTTGGAGAACAGTTGGCCAGACAATCACCAGATGTCCCTTGGACAAGCTGTGCTGTCCCACCTGACCATGATCTGGTTCTTGGGTTCTTCAGCCTGAAACAAAAACCCATTCTTTCATCGAATGGTTTTACCTCTTGTCAGGGACATCGGCAGCTGGCTAAATGCAAAATTCCTCCGCATCCTTCTCAAGAAATATGGCAATCTAAGGGAAGAACGTGAAGACAAATGGTCCCAAAACCTGTCTGATGTCCAGGATGGCATTTGATTTCCCTGGTGAAGACTAGCGCTCTCCCTCTTTCCCCATAGACCTGCTCCCAGTCCTTTTCCGCTTGGTTTAATCTGGAGATCAGGGTACTGCTTTGCTTAGTGAAAGGGAATGTTTGTACAGAAGAAGTAAACATATTGTTGAGACCCAGGCCTGCTGCAATGCCTGTAAACAAGATCCAGCCGTCTGTGGGAGGCAGAAGAGAGATTTATGTGACCCTGAGTTAAGTGCATTAGGAGGCTTTTGATTTCATTCTGGGAAACTGCCCCTTTTCGTGGTACCATATGCGTGTTACCGGCATAGAGCCGTGACTGAAGATTTGATTCGTGTGGATTTAATCCGAGGGGCTGTGATGCTGCAATCAGAAGGATTACATAAACAGGGGGTTGACTCTGCAAGCCAGAGCCTGAGGTGCTCTGCGGAGCCCCTGAGCCTGTGCCCTTTGTCCACCCCAGAGGTGGGAGTCCAGGCTGATTCACTTCTGCCTCGGGGCAAGGCACTGGAGAGAGCGCTCTGCCTATCAGCGCTTTCTTTCCGAAAATAATAACAAAGTGAAGTGGCAGCGGGGGATCCAGGCGGCACTGTGTCGAGGTCTTGCCTAAGTCTTGAAAGAGGAAGTGAAGAACAAAGGCAGAAGAGACAAATAAATAAGGGTCTGTTCTTGATCCAAGAAAAATTCCCATGGGTTCCTGTAACATTCGTGACACTCCCAGGGCTGGAGTTAGTTTTTGAGAAATAAAAGGAAAGGGGAAAGAGGCAAGAGAACAAGGAGGGGGTTGTGTCGGGGATGGGGAGGAGAGAAGGAGTGACAGACACCCTAGAGAAACCTCTCAACATGGAGTCAGGTTTCTCCGGCTGCTCCCGGTGAAGAGGGGTTAATGCTCTTTGCATGGGATTGGCTGGTCACCAGGCATTCGGAGAAGAGGGGGATCCGGGGGCTGCCAAACGGGACCCCTGTGGCCTGAAAGGAGGGGAGGAGGGGAAGGAAGAGGCTGGGAAGGCTCTTCCAAACAGTAATAGATCGGCTACTGTGGGAAAGTGAGTGCGCTGCCAAACCCCAAGTGGTTGGTGATGGATGGGGGAGGAAAGAGGGCGGGGATGGAGGGCCAGCTCTTCTCCGTGGCCGCAAGGATCTTGCTGCTGTTCCACGGCCTCTCTTTATTTATTGTCTTCCTGGGGTTTAATGACTCCCCTCCTCGATCCGTCTTGGAGAGCTTTTATCCCGAGGATGCACAAACAACTGCCACCCGCTTCAAAAATAGCTGGAGGCAACGTGGTGCCTGCCTGCGTGGGTCTGTGCGCTCTGCCCATCACCATGGCATCAAGCCTCCCTCCTTCTTTAACTGCCTCACGCTGGGCCCACAGGGCACCCACTTCACCTTCATCTGGGCTGTTCAACCTGCATCTTCCTGTTGCTTGGGCTGTCACCTGGTCCCCAGAAACCCTCCTGCTTTCATTTGCACAGGGTTTATGTGCGTGGTCTGGCACATGTCTACCATGTGCTCTTTGCCCATGGGCCCTCAGCTCCGAGGGTAATCTTGGTGGCCCATTTTGGTGCTCTTCTCAGGATTTGTGACTTCTACTCCACTTGCTTGGCATACTGCCTGCCAGGGTCTGCTTTGAAAGCAGTTACCTTCTGCTGCTTCTTCCAGATCCCTCCTTGAGATGTGTTCCTTCCCTGATGCTGCTGGGAGGATTTAGCAAGCTCATGGTAGTTGAACAGTGCTTAAAGTTCTGTGATTTTGAATGTCTGAGGATGTGTCTACGCGATCCACAGTTTTGGTGAGAAGTGAACTGGTGAAAGAATTTAGAAAGCTTCTGCTGGTCAGCTGCTTGTTCCAATGCCTAGGCGCTTTTCTTGAAGCTTATTTTTAACGCAGTTAGGTCTGCTGCTGGTTTGGCTTTACAAAGTAGACTTTCATATGATTGACAACTTGAATTTGTACAACTGAGGGGTGGTGAGCTGTGAAGGTGGTGATTGAGGGGAGAGAACCTAGGAAGCAACAGCCTGTGTTACCACACGCCTCACCTGAGGTTTCTGAAAGCATCATTTTCTTTTATCCTCAGACAAAATGGTTTTGTCCTGTCCCTCTCTGCAAGACACCGAGACTAGCTGGGAGTTCTCGCATACTTCTCTGATTACCCCATGGCCTGTCTGAGGACCTAAGTTGCTTTTTTGTGCAGTTTTGTCCCTTTTTCATTTCCTAGTCCTTGTCTCATGATGGAGCATTTCTTCCCTGTAAGACGCCAAAGTCAAGAAGCGGAAGAACCAGCCAGCTCCACTTTGCAGTGCTGTAGCCATCGCACGCTTGAAGCAGTGAGCAGCAGCAGTACCGTATTTAGCTGGGAGAAGGGTCTTGGATCCTTGGGGGGTGTGTGTGTACTGCAGAGTGCAGTGAGCAGTGCCTCCGCTCACCCTCTGATATCTTGAGAGACCCGATCTTGGAGCCAAGTGGTGATGCAATCGCCAGGGCCATCACAGCATTTTTCATGGAACCAGATGTTTTGAGGAGGCAGTAAGCAGGGTTGAGGAATAGTCCTTCCAAGATATCAGGCATGAGGAGAGAAGAGGATAGGAGAAGTGCCGTCTCTCCTCTAGCAGAAAGAGCGCTTAGACTAGTGGTGCTGAGAAACTAAAACTGTGGCTTCTGAGAGCATCTGAAGGATCAGAGTGTGCTGAGGCATCTCTGGAACCATGGGAATTCCTATGGTGAGGCTGGCTTTATCTGGAGAGAGGAGATTAGTTACAAGGGAGCCCAGTACAGCTTAAGGATGCTGAGAAGAATATTTGATAGATTCCAGTGGAGTTGGAAACCCAGCTTGAAGTTTTCGTTAGCATGCAGTACTGTGCTCTTGTGATGTCCAAGTGCTTCTGGGATAAGATTAAATTGGTGTCTTATAGGCCATTATTGGATTTTGGTAGACTTTTCTAGTCTTCTCTGAGCAGATCTTCTTTTATACCGGGGGCTGGAGAATTATATAATTATGCTGCTATTAGTATTATGGTAGTTACAGTAAGAACAATCTGTTCAAGTAGAGGGTTTTATAATGGACTCTGAAGGTGTTCAGGTGCTGGTCTATTCTGCTGACTTCTGGAAGATCAGTCTTGAGCCAAATCCTGTCTAGAAAAACCACTTTATCTCCAGGTCCCATGTGCTCTGTAGGGAGGGTTAAGAGCTGCTTTGCCTGAGAGTGTACAGCTATCTCACTGTGGCTGGAGTTGTGGCATCTAAAATAACCAAGGCTTAGTCCACCAAAAGAGCAGGACAAGACACTTGAGAGAGCAGTTGAGGCAGTGAAAGCCCATGGAAAGTGTGGAGTCCAAAGGTACTACGCTTCCGGGTGTTGAAGAGGAGAGCAGCCATGGTACTTAAAAAGCTGGAGGCTTTGTATTGCATCCATCTTAGTTTCTGTACGCAACAGATGGTAGCTACTGGCATGGAGCACTTTGGTTTCCTACAAGAGCGCATAGGAAAAGACATCTGTTTTCTTTTTGACCGCAGATGCGTCTGGTCAGTTGAGGCCTAGCAAGGCCTTCCGCAGAGTCCTGAGGTTTGTGGTTGATATGATGCGCATCATGAGTCTGCCTTCAGTGGGAAGGGGAAGGCAATGCCTTGGTTTCTCAGCTGATGCTCTAACCTTTCCCTGGTCAACCTCACCATAGCCTCGTGTAGATTCACCCTTTAGCTGTCTTTTCTTTTTTTTTTTTTCCTCCATCCAGTTTTCTTCCTGGCTTGATGACACCCATTAATGGTGTGTGGATGGCAGCTCTGGAAGTCAAATGGATGCTGTGGTGGCACCCTTTTGAGAGTGGTCACCTTCTATCTCAGCTCACCTCCCTGTTGAAAGGGAGGGAAGATGCTTAGGAGAAAGCCTGTCTCTCCCTTAGCCTGACCTTACTTGGAGAGTGGATGGCTTGCTCCAGCTGGTTGTGTTGGCAGCAAGTCAGTGGCACCTTGTGGTCAGTTGTCTCGAAGCTGCAAAGGAAACGCGTAGCATGAGGTATTGCTGTTTTGCATTAGCGCTGTGGGCAGCAGCTCTTGATGAAGGTCGTGAAAGAACGTTGTCTTCTGACCTTGAAACTTGAACGGAAGCTGATACGGACCTGCTTGCGTTCAAACTACCTTGTACTGTGACTCCGCCAGAACTTCTTGCTGACATCCTCCTAGCTTGCAGTCCCTGAGAACACCACGGCATCCTTCACGTGAGAGAAACGCTGAGCCCTAGCTACCTTCTGGTACATCCCGCTTCTCTCCACTTTCCCAGCTGTCCAGCTTTGTAGGATAATCTTCCCTTCCTATCCTTAAGCACAGTCCTGCTGTCCCTGAGCTAGTCACGCTTCAGTTGTAGGCAAGCAGCAGGTTTTATAGTTTCTCCTTACTTTCGTGGACGTTTGCAGGGCAAAATTAACTTGAGAATTTGGAGTGTTTTGAGGTACTGTGACCCCAATGTGTGTTGTGATGCCTAAGCCCTGTGGATGGCACGTAGACTCATGCTTTCAGAAGTGTGGAGCCTGTTCATTTGTCTCTAGCTGGAGCACAGAGACAGAGAGAGAGAGTTTGGCCCTCGGTGTGGAGTGGGGGATGGAAGTCCTGCTGGATTTTAATCTGCTGTGTGAAAGCGATTCTAATTTGAATTGTTGCCTTGTGGTGAAGTCTCTGAGTGATGGGCAAATATGTTACTGCATGGGTGTTACGGGATAACTTTAGGCAGAGGAGATGAGCATCTCTGTAGCAGGGGAAAAACAGAAGCTTCTGACTTGTCCTCCAGAGCAGCTTTTCTCCTATAACCACAGGAGAGGTCTACAGAGTCTTGAGTCCCATGCCCTAACAGGACTGAGTGTAGGATATCATGCGTCCAGCAGCCTGTTGCATGGCGTCTTGCCAGTGTCCTCCAGAAGAGAACATTAAGACTGGTGAATTGCCAGCACTTAGCAGAGCATATCTTTCTTTCTGGCTCCTTGAAAATCAGGATATGATTTCAGGATGGTATAAATCAACTGGTCACTTGATATAATGGCAAAGTAAAACAGTAACAGGTGCCTGGGGATAACTCAGATGCATACCACTTCTAGCTTTCCTCCTCTGAAAGCCCTTCCCCTGCATGGCAGAGACATAACTTCTTCAAGCAAGGAAGTATCAAAGGGATTCCTTACAAAAAGAAGCTTTCAGCTTCTCTTGCTGAGTCTGAATGTTGCTGAAGTGGTTTATAACTGCATGTTCCCTAAAGAGCTTTGTCTTAATGGAGCTGACTGTCCATTCTCCTCCTGGCTTTTTCTTCTACTTGAACATTAAAGCTTTTCTTGCTGTTGTTTTTAACCTGATGGCAACTTGATCACTCGCCCTGAGATCAAGTTGACTTCCCCCCCACCTCCTAAGTCAAAATTGTCAAAAGGGAAATATCTCTTCTTGCTGTTTTCTGTGTTCCAGGTAAGCGATGGCTGCTTTGTGACAGAGCAGCTGGGCTCTTTTACGACAAGCTGAGATGTGTCCCTGACTGGTACCTCCTTTCTCATTTCCACTACGCGTAAATGTTCTGGATGGGGAAGGTGGGTGATAACACCTCCCTCCCCTGCTGGCCTTTGTCTCCAATTAGCTACCACTCGAAAGACGTATCTTTCACTGCAGCACTGATCAGAGGATACGGGAAGGGATATATGACGGGTTTTAGCATCTCAGCCCACCCAAGGGTGTGTGAGCTCTCTCCACTCCCCGGCAGAGGAATCCCTGGCATGTGAGAATGGAGGTGGTCCCCGGGGAAGAGGTTTTTGAGGAGGACACGGCTTGCTGCTTTGCTTTCCTCCTTTTAGGAGGGGATAGGAAGTGGGTTCATGTTCCCACTCCCTAACAAAGACAACTGAGCGGTGAAACTTGCCTCCCGGGACATGTCGGCAGCAAAACAGCAGAGGGTACTGCAGGGCCAGCTTGCTTTGGCAGAGCCGCAGGGAGGGATGGCTGCACCAGCCCGGCTCTCCCAGGCGCAGGCTGCAATAACAGGGAGGACACGCAGCCGCCCAGGGGCCGGGTTCTGCCGGCAGGTGAAGAGCTGCGGGGCCGTCTGCTGAACCTGACATGTACTGGTGTATGCAAATGTCAGGCGAGGAAAATACGCTTTACTTCCTAGAACCGCATGTCCCGCTCCGTTGACACGGCACACCGCATCCCAGAAAGCGAAGCGGTTTGTTGAATGTCAAGAGTTGCGACCTTTTGTCCGGGAATCTACCGTGGCATGCGGAGCATGGCAGCCATCTGGGAAGAAGATGATGTGCCTTGTGTGACTCCTCCAGCACTTGCCCTCTGTCCTGGGCTGGCCCAGAGGAAGCTGGCTGCCCTGCATTTGTGTGTCCTGGAGCAACTGGAGTGAAACCAACATTACCTGGCAGCCATTGGGATTGCCTTATTGGAGCAGGCCAGCCGTTCATCTCCCCTGGGTTTCAACATCTGAGAGAGCAACCTGGTGTCTGGAGGTAACGCCTTGGAGAAGGCACAGGACACCTGACTGGAGGAAGCTGTGCTAATTTACCACCGAGGGACACTTTCTCCTGACAGCCAGTTGCTGCTAATTTAGTGTTTTCAGCTTCCTTGTGCCCTTCTCTTCCCCACACTTCAAGACAGAGCGAAAACTGATGACATGTAAGGAAAAGGCACTGGATACTCCTCTACCTTGCAAGTGATCTCACTGCTCCAGCAAGTTATTAACAGAGCCTTAAATGAACAAAAATAAGCCAAACCTGGACACGATGAAATGCTTCTCAGGGGCCTCTTCTTTTGCCCCTGTGAAGAAAGCTTGACAGCGAGCCCCAGGATGGTCCTCTATGGCTTTGAACAGAAGAGCATCCAGCCTCTTCATGGCTGGGCCACCACACAGGTGGCATCCCACCAGCCAGGCCATGACCAGCCATGCAAGGCCAGGCTGTGAGGCTGTGGCAAGTGGGTGCAGGAGGCAAGGGAAAGCCCCAGTGTAGTCCCGTGAGGAGAGCTCCCATTTCCTTCTTCCTTAATTTTTTTTCTCCTTCTCATGGCAATGTTGTAAGTTTTCCACCAGCTTCAGGCTTGCAGCTGCCCCTTTCAGAGCTTGGCGTGGGACTCTTCACCCTGCCACCCGAGCATGAGGGATGGCATCGGTGGTTCTCGCTAAAAAGGTGACCCCAAAGTCTCCAGAAATGCTTGTTGCTGAGCTGTAAGGTATAACCACAGACAACCACCCGCTCTACCAAAGTCCGTATCGGAGCCATCTGTAGAGTGCCAGATATGTTTTCCTTTGGGCAGTTGCCATCTGTCTAAATGCTTTATGGCTTTTCACTTTAGTATTAAATTACCTCCAAGTTAATCAGTAAACGCGCTTTGCTGTATTTTACTTAATACCTTCTGAAGCGGTGGGGGTGGGCTGGGTGCTTCTTCCCCCTGCTCCCACATGGGGACGCATGTTGGCTGTGAGGAGCCGGGGGGCAGAGGAGTGGGACAGCCCTGTGTGGGGGCTGATGGCAAGGGGTGGCTCCTTTGTGCTCCCCGCCAAGGAGGGGGGCACTGCCTCCTGCGGAGGCATCTCCGGCACCATTGCGCGCTGGGTGGAGGGTTTATAAGTGATGGCATGGGGTGTGTGGTGCCTCTCAGGAACTTTGGCCCTGGGAGGAGGAAGGTGCCGGGGTGGAGAGCCGCCGTGGGGGAGCGTGTTGTGGAGGGGGCACAGCGGTGGGTGTGTGGGGATCGAGGGGCAAAGGGCTTTGGGGTGACCTTGTTCTCCTGCCCACCTTCGCCCCAACCTTCCCTTCCCTAAACAGCAGAATTTGAGCGCCCCTTCTCCTTTTCCTTGGCAAGGCATTGGGTGAGCTTATTTTTTTTTCTTTCTCTACTTTTTTTTTTTTTGGGTCCTTTTTCTGGATTGTCGTCTTCAATCACTTCTCTGCCTGACAGCAGCTCTGCACTCCCTGCCTGGGCTGGAGGAGGGGAGGTGGCGTAGGGAGAGGATGAAGGCAATATTTCGTGTTGTTTGGAGGGAAGGGCTCTGCACCGCTGGCTTCTTGCTGGCCTGACATGAATCCGTCATGATGGCACAGTATTACCAGTGGAGACAGCTAGGCATTTATTTTAGCCACCTTGATCCAGATGCAAAAAAGCCTTCAGCATCTGATCCACAGAAAACAAACTGCAAAGGGCAATATCTGGAGGTACAGTGGACTTGAAAAGCACAGGAGAAGAGTAAAAGTGACAGCATCTTAATTGTTTTATTTTTTCCTGTTCCCCACGTGACCTTGAGTAGCGCTTCCTAGGAGCAAGGGTGGGTTTTAGGTTGTGTGTGAGCAAATACTGAAAAAATCTGGGGAGTGTAGGTGTTTTCCTGGTTCTGGCAGCCTGGCTAATGATCTCTGTCCTTTAAAATGGCCTCTTACACCGGTCATGTTTCAACTGTGTACCCCCTACTCTGTCTCGTTCCTCCTGCTCTCTGTGCTCTCTTCATCTTCTCCTAACCCTCTGGTGATGCAGGGCCCGAGGAGGCCTATGTTTATTTTGTTTCCATCAATGAATAGGGACGAATCTGCCAAGTGCGGTGAGTTCATTAGATCATGAATTCCTGTTATTCTGGATTTCCCGTCTTTCTACCCTGTTGCCAGTGCCTTTCTTATCTTTGAGTTTATAAGACTGTGACTGATCTAGAAGAGGTTCAGCTTGGTGTAACCCAGCTGAGGCAAAAAGCCCACTGAAGACGGCAGGGGGTGGAGGGAGTAGTTCTTGCATTCAAGTCTCAAAAGATGCATGCTGAATTTGGACCAGCTTTCTGCCATTCCCAACCTGTCTTTCTACCAGTGGTAAACTTTTTGCACCTCAGTAACTATTGAATGTGACTTTCCTTTTCATGGCTTTTCCACAGGATGAAGATGAGACGCCATAAGCTCTTTCTGACTCTCTGCATGGCTGGTCTCTGCCTCATCTCCTTCTTGCACTTCCTCAAGGCCCTTTCCTATGTCACCTTCCCCCGGGAGCTGGCTTCGCTTAGTCCCAACCTAGTCTCCAGCTTCTTCTGGAACAATGCCCCCGTCACACCTCAGGTCAGCCCTGAGCCAGGGGGTGCAGAGTTCCTCCGCACACCCCTGTACTCCCACTCCCCCTTGCTCCAGCCCCTGCCTCCCAGCAGAGCCAGCGAAGAGCTGCACAAAGTCGAGTTTGTGCTGCCGGAAGACACAACAGAATATTTTGTCCGTACCAAAGCCGGCGGCGTTTGCTTTAAACCAGGCACCAAGGTGCTGGAGAAGCCACCTGTGGGAGGGCGGCCAGAGGAGCGAGCAGATGGCGCAGCATCAGGACGGCCAGCTCGCAAGCCGCTGAGCGCCAGCGGGACCAAGCGGCGCAAGTGGGTGGAGTGCGTGTGCTTGCCGGGCTGGCACGGCCCCAGCTGCGGGGTCCCCACTGTGGTCCAGTACTCCAACCTGCCCACCAAGGACCGCCTCGTGCCGCGGGAGATCCCCCGGCGGGTCATCAACGCTATCAATGTCAACCATGAGTTTGACCTGCTGGATGTTCGCTTCCATGAGCTGGGAGATGTGGTGGATGCCTTTGTGGTGTGCGAGTCGAACTTCACGGCCTATGGAGAGCCGCGGCCCCTCAAGTTCCGCGAGATGCTCCTCAATGGCTCCTTTGACTACATCCGCCACAAGTTGCTCTACGTCTTCCTGGACCACTTCCCCCCCGGCGGCCGCCAGGACGGCTGGATCGCTGACGACTACCTGCGCACCTTTCTCACCCGGGATGGCATCTCTCGCCTCCGCAACCTGCGCCCGGACGACGTCTTCATCATTGATGATGCCGATGAGATCCCAGCCCGTGACGGCGTGCTCTTCCTCAAGCTCTATGATGGCTGGACGGAGCCCTTCGCCTTTCACATGCGCAAGTCACTCTACGGCTTCTTCTGGAAGCAACCAGGCACCTTGGAGGTGGTCTCGGGCTGCACCATGGGGATGCTCCAGGCTGTCTATGCTACCGACGGGATCCGTCTGCGGCGCCGCGAGTACTACACCATGCCTGGCTTTCGGCAGTACGAGAACAGCACAGGGCACATCCTGGTGCAGTGGTCACTGGGCAGCCCCCTCCACTTTGCTGGCTGGCACTGTTCCTGGTGTTTCACCCCAGAGGGGATCTACTTCAAACTGGTGTCAGCCCAGAATGGGGACTTCCCCCGCTGGGGTGACTACGAGGATAAACGAGACCTCAATTATATCCGGGAGCTGATCCGGACTGGTGGCTGGTTTGATGGTACAACGCAGGAGTATCCCCCTGCCGACCCCAAGGAGCAGATGTATGCTCCCAAGTACCTGCTCAAGAACTACCAGCGGTTCCGCTACTTGTTGGAGAACCCCTACCGAAAAGCGGAGGGCGCTGGGTGAGGCCACCGGGGCTCGTGTGGGAAATTAGGACTTCACAACAAAGGGAAAGAGTCGGATGTTTTCATCTGTTCCTTTCTTTTTTTGTTTTGTTTGGTTCCGGGTGGGGTGTGCCATTTCTCTGGGGTCTCTGCCCTCCCTCCCTTCCTTCTCTTCTTCCCTTCATCCCAGGGTGACCCTGGGGACGTGAATTCCTCAGTGGTGTGAAGGGCAGGAGGAGGAGAGATGTTGGGGACCTACTCTGGCAGTAGCATAAAGACTTTGCTGCATCTCCCAGACCTCTCCCGCTGGCTGGAGGGGATCTCTGCAGCCAGCTGGCGGATTTTCCTCCGGGGGAAGTTGGGAGGGTCCCATGGGGAGAGAGGGCAGCTGTTCCCGTCCACCCTCGTCCTTTGTGGATCGGAGCAAGCACAGATGCGAGCCTGGGCTATTCAGTGAGCGTGTGAGTCAGCAGGCACAAACCGATGCGAGTGGTCACGTGTGCAGATGTGTGTCACAGGCATTTTTTGGATGAGTGAATGTGCAAAAGCATCTCAGTATGCATTTATTTTTTTGTATACCTCTATATTCAAAGAATATTTTGGCGAGGGGAAGTCCTTTGCTTCCAAGGTTTTCTCCCCAAGATGCGTCCTCCTTCCGCAAGGCTTAACGCATCTGTCCTGGACTGTGTCTTGGCCTGATGCTCTACCAGTCCTGGAGCAGGCAGATGGGAAGCGGAGGAGAAAGCTGATATTTTTTTTATTTTTTTTTTTTTTAACTCCTTTGTTACCCCTGCCCCCACAACACTGCACTGGCTTGGTCCACAGAAGCTGAAGCATCTTCCCTGCAGTACGTGCTTCTGTTGGGGCTGGCATAAGCTGCAGGGGACTTAATCAGATGATGGGAGTGTATGTTTACAAGTGCATGGTTTCCTATGTGCATGAGTGCTAACATGCATGGTTTTGGAATGCACGTGGGCGTTCGTTACCAGTATTGGGGGGGAAGGGGACATAGGTGGGTTTGGGTGTGTGTGCTTTCAGGAAATGGTGGGATCCAGAAGCTGCGATCTTTGTCTCAGCGTGGATGACTTTTGGGGGAATTCAGAGGGCCAGGGAGAGCATTGGCTCCGCATAGCAGTGCTACGTGTGTGGGACTGTTGTGTGCCTCCCTGGCTGCCTCTGCAACCCTGCAGGCTGTGCCTGTTGCAGGGCTGCTGCTTACACATGTTGGCTATTCCTTCTTGCTGTGGGGTAAAAGGGAGAGGGGAAGGGCAAAGCTCTGAGTCGGCAGTGGGTGTTGTGGAGAAACGCAAAGCCTGTGAAGGCACAGGATCCATCTGTCTGCTCTTAGGGTGTGAGGGAGCTCATGGAGATATGGGCCATGGGCAGAGTCCGCCCGGGGCCAAAAGACTGTTTTGGGACCATCATGCAATCCAGAGAGCATGTGCAGCCTGGGCCAGGAAGACAAGACAGTGCAGAGGAGAGGGGATCTAGGAGGACACTACTTGCAGCTGGTTGGGCCAGTGTCTGCTCAGAGTTTGCCAGTGATGGGTAGTCAGGATCTGGCCTGTATTGGATTGATTCAGCTCCTTGAGGAAGCAGATCCATGTCTCCACCCTTACCCACCCTTCCTTGGCAGATGGCTTGATGGGGTGCCCAGAGCCTGGGCTGTAGCAGGCAGAGGGTGAAAAACATGATGAACGTAGTCTATTAGCCTTGCAGTGGAAAGACTGGCTCATGTTCTAAGCAGAGAAGTGGGGATCATACGGAGGAGGAGGAAAATGTTGGCATAAGGATGAGTGACCCTGACATCAGGCCAGCTGTGCTGAAGCAGGGGGGTTTCCATTGCTGTTAATTCACTCCATCAGGGCTCCATATTCCTGTGTTGTCCAGCCCATCCTTGTGCCTCATTCCTATCTCTGTCTCTTTCGCTTTTTCTTTCCTATTCCCCTCTCTAGAGAAGTGAAAAACATCAACAAAAATAACTTGATTGCCTAATAAGACTGAGACTGGAACAGAATGAAGATGAACACCTTTTTCTCATCAAACTGAGATGGAGTTCATCTTAGCTTCTTCCACATCTCATGTGCCATAATGCCTGCTTAGAAGAATTGAAGGACCCTCTTTTTTGCTGTTTTTGTTTGTTTTTAAAGCACTGCTCTCGCTTCTGCTATGTCTTCCCCACAGGCAGAAAAGTCCCTTTGAGGACTGAGTGGAGGGAGAAGCTTTGGTAGGCAAAATGTTCTTTCCCCCGAAGGGAAGCTGTGGCTCTTTTAAGTCCAGACTTGTTGATGCAGCAGGAGGGAATCTTGTCACAGTCACAGGGCCCTTGTGCCAAGTGGCTACATGAAGGTCTTGGGCATAGAAAGATTATAGAGAGATGGGGACCCAGCTGAGAAGGAGGAGCCTGCATTGAGCAAGGTGAGAGCAGTAGAACTGAGGCTGCAGCACGAGGGGACATGATTTCCCCAGGGGCAGCTGGAGGAGAGCAGGTATGTTAGCTTGTGGGATTCGGCAGCAGAAAGATATGGAAGGAAGGAGCTGTTTCTCATTTTTACTCTTGGAAGGGAACCTGAGATCTACTCTCAGACCTTTGGCTTTGCCTTATCTCAGTGGCAATTCCACAAGGCCAGTGCCAGGCCTTGCTGAAGACAGGAGAGAGAGAAGTCTGTCTTTGCATGGGTGCTTTGGTAACACCAGAGTCCCATGAAGCAGGGGCTAAAGTGCATGTGTGCTGGGGCTGCACCTCATTATCTTCTACAGTGGGAGCAGCTTCTCCTCTGATACTAGCCCTTCCTGTGCATGGTCGTCCTTGGGGATTTTTAGTGCGCTGCAAGTCACATTTTCATCACTGAGACATGGCCCTTGTCTCTTGGGAGTTTCAGATAAGCCCACAGCTGCAATATCTGGATCTCCTGTTCCTGAAGTATAGCCTGTTGCCGTCTCTCCCCTCTCCTCCATTATTCGCTCCATCATTTTCCACCTCTCCCTCCCAGTTGCCTCTCTCTTCTGCCCCCTTGGGCAGGAGGAGAAGGTCCTGCTGTAATAGAGGTGCTGGGGCTCCTCTACAGGACTCTGGCCCCGTCCTCCGGCTGGACTTAATCACTTCCTTATTCTTAGGAAATTAAATTTAAAACAGACTTCTGTTGTGGTGGGAGGAAGGCGCTTTACAGATAAAATGCATTCTTTTTGTTTCTCAAGAATCATTTAAACATTTTTTGATTTAAGGCCAAACCAGTCAATGTTTCTGTCTAATTTGTCTGGCTAACCCTGTGTTTGTTGTCCTTAGGGAGCTAGAGTGCTTGTCATTAAAAAAATCTTCCTTCTTGTCCCTGGAGGGGATGGGGACTAGCAAGCTGACTTTTGCACAGTCATTTCCCAAGGTGGTGGCTTTCCCTCTGCCCAGCTTTGCCTGTACTGCTGGGCTGGGACCTCTGCGGCCAGCACGCAGCGGGGACAGCCGCCATCCCAGACAAACCCCACAAGAGGGAACCCAAAAGCGTGTGGGGGCATAGGGTGGTGAGAGAGGCAAAGGAGGAGGCAGATTTGTATCAGATCCCCATTTCCCAGTGCTGAACTCTTTGAGGTGAGCATTGAGGCTCCTTGATCTTGTCAGAACCAGGTCCTGAAGTCTGATAAGGGAAGGACTGAAAAAAATCCCATCCTGCCCTTGGGCTGGAACTGGGATCCGGCCACCAGAGCCCAACGTCTGTTGGTTGTTGCAGCCATGAGCCCCAAAGCCACATGCCCAATGCCCCTCTGGGAGTAAAGTTGTCTGGTGGAGGGAGGGAAAGCATCGCCAGCCTTTCCCTGCAGTCATCTTCAGCTCTGTGCTTTTTCTTGCCCAAAAACTTTTCCACCTTCAAATTAAGTGGTGCAAAGGAGAGCAAGGCAGTAGGTGGTGTGTGGCATCCCCAAGCCCTGTGCTTTTTTCTCTCTGCCTGTGTCTGTTCTTGCCTTTCTCTGTGCTGTCCTCGTAAAAAAGGGATTGTGTGCCCATGCGTGGCTTTGGAGTGGGGAACTCGTCTTCGTACTTTGCCCCAAGTGAAGGGAAGGATGTGGGCTTTGGTGGACCTGCAGCAGGAGAGCTTGCTAAAGCAGAGGGAAGAGGGCAGGTCAGCCGTCTTTGCCCCTTCAGAGGACTGGGGATAATGCTGTACCCAAGTGATGGACAGAAAAGGTGGGGTGGTTTTGTGCCTGTGTGGTTGGTATGAAGGACGACATGCTTAAGTCCACTTGCTGTTGGTTTCTCTGATCCTTGTGTCCTGCTGTGGTGTCTGCTGTCGTGCAGCTCAGGCCAGCCTGTTCCTCATGTCTCTGTGGCAGGTAAACGAGGGGACCTTGTGGTCTCCAGGTAACGTACGAGTCGGGATGGAGGGAGAGTGGCAGACCAGAATGGCCATTTGTTCCCCTCTGCCCTCCTTGGTGTATCCTTGTGGGATGGTAGTGTCTTTTCCCTTCCCAAACATCCCCTGGGCTCTGTCTCCCAGCTCCTGCCAGCAATCTCTGTGGCTGCTATGCCTCTGCACTGTGAAGACATGCGTCCAGGGTCACTCCTGGTCCGATTAGTGAACAGTGGTGGTGAAGAGGGAAGGGGTGGCTTGTCCTGGCTTCACTGACCACAAACCTTGGTGAGAAAGGGGGGAAGCGAGTGGCAGAATAGATCCTGAATCCCTCCATCGTTGTATTCTCCCCACCCCCCAAAAAAACCCTCCCTTCTGATTTCTGAGACATTGGACAAACTCACTCTTACTCTGGAAAGAGGCAGAGGGGAGCTGGATTTAAGGGGTGGGGGGGCAGGAGGTGCTCGGATCCAGCACCAAGAAAGAAGAGCTGTTTCTAACGCAATGCACTGACATTTAAAGCTTTGTGGACTACAGATAATGGATTAAGAAGGGATCTGAAATACTCTGAGACTAAGAATTCAAACCACTGTTTTTTCCTTCCTGTGCGGATGATGATGCAGTGTCGTCCTGGAGGTGGTCCAGCAGCACTTCCGAGCCTGGGGTCCACCTGGACCTAGTGGTGGTGTTGCCTCTGGGGTGGCCCCAGGATACCCTGCTTTGGCAAAAGAATGCGTGGACTTGCCAAAAAATAAAATAAAAGAAGAAAAAAAAAAAAAGAAAAAAGAAAAATAAGAGCATCTGCAAAGCTCCTTTCCACTCTGTAATTTATAAACAGCAAGTAATAATGACCTTTTTGTAAGGATAAATCAAATGTACATTCTGAAATCATTTTCTCTGTAAATGGTTGGATTTCATTTCACCCTTAAAGGGATGCTTAAAAGGAGGAGATAACAAAAATAAAAAAAACTTACAAAGTATGAAAGGAAACCAAGGTGTTTGTGTCTGGCAGCTTTTATTTCTGATCTTCTGGCAGAGGGGCCACTGGAAAATAGACTGAGGGAAGCTGCTTCCCACCTTAGCAGGACCGTGGTCCCAAGATGGGAGATTTGGTTGTTTTGGGGAATGATTCACGATTTTGTGGGCCTGGGTCAGGCCTAATCTTCTGCATGTTAGGTGAGTATGAGCACGTACAGGCATACGAGCGGGTAACAATTGTTGCCAAGCAGCTCTCAGAAGAGAGACGCCACTGCTCATGAAATGGTTCCTTGTCATCATCTCCCCTCCCTTGGATGCATCCACTTTTTCAAGCAAAGCTCTGGAAGCCTTGGAGCCCCAGATGAAACCTTCCCCACCGCAGAAATGTCGCTCTGTTTCTTTCGGCATGCTGCGTGAGAGAACGTGACCTCCTTGTTTTAGCTTATTTTTAAACCTGACTCACGTAATTTTGGCTGTTCCCATTACTCGGTGTCAAAGCCTGGTCCTGCTCTGAATCCTCCTAAGCATCTGGCCTCAGCAGTGCCTTTGGCAAGCTCATGTGCCATCTTACAGCTATTTCACTTTACCTTTTAAAGCGTCTTGCGCTTCAGGTTCATTCCTGGTCCCGTTTAGAGATAGTGACTGGAAACATCACAGCTTAGTTTTCTTATAATCATTAGATCCAGCACGTTCTCTCTTCTTTCTCTCTTATGCATCAGTCTGATGTTTTCAGCTCTCCCCTTGTGGAAGGGTCTCCATCAAACTAGGGACTTGGGTTGTGCATTGCTTAATGCTTTTCTGCTGCTTCTGTCTCTGGAACAAAAGGGCCTGGAATAAACATGCCACTCAAAATTAACTATTAAAATTTTCTGTTCAGAATTTTTGGCATTCTTAGTGATCGACATATTTTTTTGCCCGAATAGGGGATAATCTAAAAATAGGTGATCGCTACAACGCCTGAACTTTCAATTTTTCAAGAGGGGAAGATAAGTATACAAGCTTAGGCCAATGGCAATTCAGCGAGACGGTTTAAGAAATGAGAGTTGACTAGGTCAAAGGTTCTCCCGTGTTATTTTTCTTGCCTCCAACACGAAATCTTTCACTGACATTTATATTATTTTAAGAAGTGACGTAAATGGCATTTATTCAGTTTCTTATGAGGTTTTAAGAGAAGGCATTGACAGAACCCAGGACCTTTTTCCCTGGAAAACACAAGCTTCTGCTGCGGGAGCTCAAAATGCCTCCATGAGCGAAGGGTTGACTCTTCTGCAAACTAGTCCATGGTGGAGACCCTCATTTGCAGGAGCGGCGCTGACAGTCAGCCGAGTGTGGGGGGCGCATGGCTCTGCCACAAGCCTTCTACACCCTCTTTGGGTCAACCCCCTGCATCCCTCAAGAAACATGGGAAGGCAATCTCGGTACGTGCAGTGCGCATCCTGGACACGGAGCCTGAAGCACGGTATTGAACCAGGAGCCTGCAAACCATCCATTGTTGAGTAAATCCCATGTGTTTTTGCAGAAGTTCAGTACCCCAAGAGGTGTTATATGGAGAGATGCATCACGGAGGGGCTCTGGCATGACCTACCTGGAAACCGGCTGTTTCCCCCAAGCTCTCGTTTTATGTCAGGGATGCCCAGTGCTCATCTCGGGTGTCGCTTGGTGCAACACCACTCGGTGGGGACCGAGGCTGCGGCAGACCCTCCGTCTCTGGCTCGTGGAGGGGCTGGCTCCAGATGGTTCCTGACCGACGCCTGCAGCAGGTTTGCTGACCGGGGGATGGACGTGCTGTTTCCAAACACCAGGGTGCTTGGAAACACAGTGACTTTGATATAAACTTACCAGCACTATTTAGAAAGCTGGAAGGGGGATACCAAGAGCCTGGCTTGCTGGCTATTTGTTTTTGTTGCTCAGATACATTTGTTCCCTGTGTAAGGGCACAGCTTAATATGCTGTTTAGCTGGGACAGTTAATTTTTAATTATGACTCCAATTTTATGGTTGTTTTTTTTGTTTGTTTTTTTTTTTTTTCCCTAAATCTCACTGCTTTAGCGGCCCAGCTGGGGAAGCAGCGAGGTCCCAGCTGGCCGGCAGGCAGCCCGTGGAGCAGCCAGGGAGACGGTCACCCCCGGCCCTGGAGAGCATCACCAGCAAATGGCTTCATGCTCACGTGCCCCCAGCTGCAGGCGCTGCCTGCCCTGCTTTCCAGAGCGCCGCGGCGGAGAGGATTTGGCCGCAGCCATGGCAGAAGGGAGGCATACTCTTGCTCCTGGCAGCGGCACGTGTCTCTGTGGCTCACAGGCAACGCTCGTACCCCAGCTGGGTCAAACCTTCACCGGGGCTTTGCTCTGTCGCTGCAAAACGGCCTCAGGAGAGCCGTGCAAAGCTGTCCCACCCGGAGAAAGAGCTCCGGGTCACTGAAGCGAGAGGCTGACATAAGGGGGTATAACCCACGGATGCTCGGGAGAGGAGCCTGGCTCGGGGCCAGGCCGCTGCAAGCTTTGCTTTCGTAGCTGCGGCGGGGACGAGCACGTCAGCGAAAGGGTAAAGGATGAGCCCACTTCAGCCTAAGGTTTGGGACGTTACTGTAAACATCTCCGAGAACCCCAAACACAAACCTTTACTTGGAATGAAGGAATATTTGGCAATCCTGACATTTCCAGCGTCTCTGGGTGTGCCTTTTCTTTTAAGTAAAGTGAGAAGATAAAATAGTCCTTACTGTCTTTTGAAATACATTATAGCTATGTAAGAACACAAATCTTTCAAGGCCATCTCTCCTCACCCTGCCAAATGAAATACAAAATAAAACTCCATTGTTTTGGTCTTATGTTTCCTGTGCCTTACGGCTTGAACCATGGATCCTCTTGGCTGAAATCCATCCCAGTAACGATTTAATTTGGGAGCCACACTTCACCTTTCTAAAAATAAGGAAAACTGAGAAGAAGAGCGACTAAGCTGTGCTGAATAAAGATGTAAAATGACTTCTCCAGGATCTCAAATTAAATAAAATATGTTACCCAGAGAACATATAAAATCAAATATTATAAGCCTGCCTCTATGCAGCAAACTCCTTCCTGGCATTTTAGCCCTGTTCTACAGTCTGGACCTTTTCCAAAGAGAGAGCAACAAACCATCAGTGATATCTTTTCTTTTTTTTTCCCTCAGACACTTACTAAGAACCAGGCACACATGCAAAAATAAAAGAATGCAGATAACATCTACCCACTTCAGTTTGGTTCCCAGTGTTTTTAAAGCATTTGACTCAAACTGTTATCCAGAAGTGAATGTCAAACTACTGCAAAACCAAAAGCAGACATATTTCCCCGAACAGGACATAAATAAATCTATCTAAGGACCCATGACTTAATGGGACAAGATGTACAATAGGTGCCTTCACCAAGAAAAAAAAAAAGAGGAGCAGCAGGATGTAGCAGCTCTGCCCTTCCCAGGTTGTATATACGTACGTGGGACCAAACCCCACGCAATGCTGGGAGCCCAGGTGCCCCTTTACGCAACCCAAAATCCCACGTTCAAGGTCCCATGGGAGGACCTCACCGCAACACGCAGCAGGCAGAGGGGCACAAAAAGCCTGGGGTCAGTGTGTTCAGCCCTGCTCGTGGGGCTGGTGCCACCAGCTGCAAGCTCTCAGCTCTCCGCAGGCAGCTCTACCGCAGGAAGACCACGGGGCTGTCAGAGCGATGCAAAATTGCAAGGATAACAGCGCTCACCAAAGCAGGGTCTCTGAATGGCTCTGGAAACCTTCTGCAGCATGCAGCTGGGGCAAAGTGAAAAATGGGGGGGGGGCAGGGGGGCGTGTGTGTATGCATGTGTGTGTGTGTGTAATCTTAATAGTCAGGGAATAAAAAAAATCCCTGACCAACCCAGCCACAGGGAAATTTGATTGAAGAAACATGAGTCGTGCTGAGAATGAAGGTGCGCATGGTCCAATTGCAAAAATACTACAGCAGCTTTTTCAATTTGTTAGGTGGTAAAACTGAGCTTCCTCAGCGACCGTCGGTGCAGACCCTCGCAGCGGCGGCAGCTCTGCATCGCACAGGAGGCCGCTCGCCGCTGCCACTGCTTGCAGCCCCCTGGGCTGCAGGGATGGAGGTTGGGGAGCTGAAAAACACCACTTCAACAGCAGCTGGTCTGGGAACTTTTTACCCACCCCCCCCAGGCAAAAACATACCCTGAGTGTGGCTCCCCGGAGTGGCTAGTTACTCTCTGTCACTAAAATTTGGGTCTCAGCCGTAAATCAGGAATGCCCCTCGAAAGGCGGCTGCGTACCAGCGGTCTCTCCTCCCTCAGCACCCGTCTTCCTTCCCACATGGGCTCAACATCAAAGCTGCTGAGGGTCCGGGGAAAGAAGCCACCCTTGGCCCTCTGCCCCACCTGGCTCATCGCAGCCAGAAAGCAGGAGCCCAGATGCCATTATTCCTTGCGGTTGCTCGAGAAGAGTAAAGAAATAGGGCTGCAATGAGAGAGAGAGCTGTTGCATGGAGTTAGACTGCCAAAAGGCCTCTTGCAAAAGGTCCATTTTACTAGAAGACATTAAGGATATTAAGCCCAAGCTCAGATGGCATTGATGGGTCACTACGCATCTTCCCTCTCACGTTTTGGGATTGGTTTCTGGCTCCTGTAAGAGCTCAGCCTTCTGTTTCCAAGCGCAGTTTTTTCTCCTGACCTTGCAGTGCCCCTCCAAGCTGCCATTTGCAGCTCTGTGGGTCGCGTTCACCTCCCTGCTGCCCAGGGAGGGTTTGCCGACTGGTGGCGGGCAGCACTGGGATGTGTCCCTGTCTGGGAATGGTCCTGCCCTTGCAAAATGGGTGATGGGAAGCCCTTGACTCCCAGGAGCAGAGGCTGCAAGCCAGGCTGAGGCAGCAGTTAACTGCTTTTGATGGCCACCAGGGACCGTGGCAGTGGCCGCTTGAGTGGGAGGACCGGCTGCAAGCGTGAGAAGAGCGGCAGAGGAGTGGCGGCTCTGGAGAGTCCCAGGGAGGCGGGGGACGAGGGGGGACATCTGTGCCTTATCCCAGGTAACAGCATGGGTTATTGTGCCCCATCACCCATGCTGCCTTTGATATTTCACAAGCTCACTTAGTCATTTGGGGAAACAAAGTTTGTTATTGTTCTCCAGGTGCACAGCTAAGGTGTGCTCCCTCCTCTCCGCCTGTACCTCGCCCCATTGTGGCAAGTAAATTCCCTTTCTTGCAGGGACGCAGGGCTGGAGGCACGGAGAAGCATCCTGTTTCCAGCAGGTCCATGGGGAAAGTAAGCCACCAGGCAACAGGGCTTTGCAGGCAACAGGCTGCCGGGGCAGCATCCCATCAGGGCAGCGCAAATCTTTGGGTGGCTCCTGCCGGGGTAGGTGCGTGCGGCGGGTCAGCAGAGTGTCAGACGGGTTGGGAAACACTGGGAAGGGGCGGGGGGATGTTGCTTCACTGCTCAAATTTACAACGCCCGGCACGTAACCAGAGGTCCGGCACTTGCAGGGCAGCTGGGATGGCGACAGGTCACGAGTCACTCTGCCATTGCGCTCGCCCTTCTCTTTGCAAGACAGAAAGGGACAGGTTGAACACTTGTACCCGTGTGGTGTGGGGAGCCCACGGCAAGCAGTGGCCATGGCGAGCCAGCAAGAGGCCTCCCCAGAGAAGCCGAGGCAGTTTGGAGGCACACTGCGTGGCGTGGCCAGAGGAGTTCACAACACGCACACGCAGTTGCTGGCGAGGGGCCCGGGAGCTGGCGTCAAGCCTAGGGGGAACAAAAAAACACAGAAATAAACACTAAACCAGGCAAAATCCAAGGGGGCCAGGCTGGGGAGGGGGTGCTTATGGAAGCCTGCAAGTCCTTGGCTGCCACGGCAGGAGGGCACAAGGAAAGCGCACCGTTGTGTAGCCTGATCCGGCAGATGTTGTTTGAAGCGCATCAGGGGTTTGCTGCACACAGCTGCGCAAATTTCGATCCAGACTTGAGAGTTGCAGGGACCCAGGCTCATTAGCGCACCTGCCCAGAAGCGACAGAGCCCTTGTTGTGAGGAGCAAAGTATTTCTGTGGATCAGCAACCTGAGGAGCAGGCAGGAAGCCGGGAGGAAGGTTCAAAGATCGATTTTCTTTCTGGCAGAATGTTAAGGGTAGGGAATATGAATGCCGCCTCCCAGGTCCCGGATAGCTCAGTATATGAACTGATGATCTGGAAACAAAGATGAGCAATATACCAAGCATTCTTAAGAGATGACTCGAAGCTATTGACTCTTGAGGAGATCAGAAAGGACTGTAAGTAAAATGCAAATGTGGCAAGTGGGCAACAACACACATTTGCCAAGGCTTAACTGGGCACCTGCAAGGTCAGAAAAGAGAAAACAACTTGCACATAAGAATTACAAAGCTCCAGACAGTCTCTAGGAACTCAGGAAAGGATCTGGATGTCACACAAACCCTGTCTCTGTGAGTAGCTGCAGGTTAAAAAAAAGCACACACGAAGTATTAGCATGCAGGAGGAAGAAAGGGAGAATAATATGGAAAATATGATAATGCTATTATGTAAATCAGAAGCATGGCCTCTCTGGGAATACTGTCTGCAGTTCAAGTAAGCTTTTCTCAGAAAGGGCTGATTGGGGGCATGGCAAACTCGCTCACAAAGAGAGATCGAAACGATTGGGGTTGTTTATCTCAGAAAGGAAATGAACAAGAGGAGATTGGCATGGAGCAAGCCAGTCCGGAGCTTCTGGTTTTCTTCCCGCTCAATTCTATCGCTGTCATATCTGGTGTTGCTGAGAAGTGTGTGAAGTGATGTGGCTCTCCTCTGTCACACACAGTTTGCTCTTTTTCTCACCCTCTTCCCCATGGGAGGCACGGCACACGTGGGTTATGTTTTATATTTTGTTAGGACCTGGGGAGGAGGAGATGGCTAAAGAGGAATCCACAGTAGGCATATAGCAGAGAAGACGAGAATGGAAAAGGGGAATTTGCACCTGGGCAGAGGGGTGGAAGGTCCTGGCTTTGTGAGGCTTCTTCCATCTCCTCAGGCAGAGCCCAGAGAGGCTGCCAGCTACTGTGCTTCTCCCAGAGCCCTTGAGACTTCGAGACTAGGCCCTAGCATTCGTTGGAGATAAAGATCAGGAGCCTGAATTTGATAAATTAGTCTATAAAAAGCATCAGGGTAGTCAGAGGTACCTTCGGACACGCAGCATTAACCCACTGCTCTCTGCCTACCCTGAAGCACTAAAGAAACCTTCTCCACTTAGCCCCGCGTTACCCTAGGCAGCCAGCACACACAGCCCCCGGTGACCGTGACGACTTGCCGCAGCATGCTCAACTCCCCCCTTTCTCCCACGAAGCCGTCTGATGGCATTTGGGCCCCTCAAAGCCAGAACGACCAAAGGAAACACCCATTCATGCTCCAGCTGCTCGAGGCTGCGGGGAGCACGTTTGGAGGCTCATGGAGCTGCCGCGGCCGACGGCCCAGCCCGTTTTACCACAGCAGGCGAAGCCCAGGCTGTTAATGAGACCTTCCATGGCGGAACAAGCCCAAGGTGGGTTCAGCGCTGGGGCCCATCCTGGCTTCAAAGGCAGCTGCAAGCCTAATGGGGAAGGGGAGACCCCCCGTCTCCGCCATGGTGACGGCTCAGGCCGAGGTGGGAAGCATCTGCTCCACCCTGGGCCGTCCAGGCGCAGCCCCGGTCCCTCCAGGCCTCA
>VYZM01022222.1:0-15358 GCA_013398915.1 Dromas ardeola | reverse complement strand
GGGCACGGCCGCCTCAGGCCGGCCCCGCTCCGTCCCAGCCCCAACTGGGAGCAACTGGGGGCGGCAGTTCCCCTCCCCGCCGGCAGGGGGCAGCCTCCCGGCGCGGAGCGCAGCGTCCCCTCCCGTCCCGCCCCGCCGGCAGGGGGAGCCAGCGCTGCGCCGCCGCCCCGCCCCCGCGCCGGCCGGAAGTCCTCCGCCGCAGGGACGGTTTGGCCCCCGCCGAGCCAGCTCTATGATTGGCGGGGGGGGGAACGGGGTCACGACCCGGAAGCGGATCGGCCATGTTGCCGGGTGACCCCGGGAGCGGTGCCGGGAGGGAGGCGGCGGTGGGGTCCGCCGAAGGGAAGCGGTTGCCGTGAGGGAGCTGGACCGCCTCTCCTTCCCCCTCCCCGGTGAGTGCGATGCGGCCGGTCCCCGCGGGCTCGACCCCAGCCCGGGACCCCGGCGGGGAGCGGGCCCTGCGAGCGGCCCTGGGGCGGCCCCCCATGGGAAAGGCCGGGCCGCGGGGCCCGCCGGTTCCCCCGCAACAGGGCGTGCGGCCGTGCGCCCTTGGAGAGCCCGTTGTCCCCGGTGCGCCGTTAGAGAGGCCGCCCTGTCCCCTCCCGGCGGTTTGTGGGGCCGGGCATGGAGTGGGGGGCCGCGGCCGATGGGGCCAGGCATGGAGATGGGGGCGGCGGCCGGTGCGTCCCGCAGGGAAGGAAAAGCTGACTCGGATCCCACGTTTTGTCACCTTTCTGTAGGTCGCCCATCCACGCACCCGTTCCCCATGGCAGCGTGGTCCCGGGAGGCTGTCCTGACCCTCTACCGGGCTCTGCTGCGCCTGGGCCGTGGGCTGCGCTACACCGACCGGGATTTCTACCTTGCTTTCATCCGCCGTGAGTTCCGCAAGAACCGGGGGCTGCAGCGGCTGGAGGACAAGGAAAGACAGTTGGAAAAGGGGCAAGCTTTCCTGCAGAGCAAACTCGGGGGCCTGGTTTAGAGGTTCCCTGTAGCTCCTTTTGGCCCCACATATTTCCCTCTTTTTTCCAAAATCCACTTGCCAACTAAAAGAGATGATCAACACTCCCTGCCCACCACTGTCTTGAAGAAAGCCAGAAGGTGCTTCCACAGGCACACCAGGAGGGCTCTCCTGTTCTCGTTACAAATGCATTAGGTCACAGGTAGGTCATTTACAATGATTTAACCATGTTCTTCATGCTACTATTACAGTTAGCTTTATGAACGTGTGAGTTTTTTTCTGCCATGGGATGAAGAGTGACTGGATTTCTGGTTAATCAAGGCAGGAACATTCCTCCTGAGTTTGTAACTTGGCCTTAGAAAAACCTAAGGGCAGTTTTGAACCACCCAAGTCAGGCAGGCTCTGAACCTTTGAAACCGACGTAGAAAACAGATCTGAAGTCAGGTTGGAAGAGTTTCCTTTTGTTTTCAATGTAGGTTTGCTGGAGATCCACCTATAGGTACAGTTGTGGCAAAGTATGTTTTACACGTGTAGTTGGCCAGGGAGACTCTTTAAATATCAAGATCAGGTTAAACGGGAATTGGAGGAAACAAGAGTATGTATGTAAGAAAACACTAATGTTTATGTTATACATGACTTGTGTGAGAGTCAAACCCACCAGCCTTGAGGGCAGGAATAAACGTCCAGTGAAGGCAAGGGAGTTGTTCCCTTTGTGGTGCATTGTGGTCTCTGCTGTTGATTCTTATGTGTCTTTGAAGTATCTGGGACCAGCTGTTGTCGAAAAATTAAGTCTGGGAGTGGATGCTCTGAGACTCCCTGTCAACTCTTGGGAAGATTCTGATTTGTTGTGGACAAGCAGTTGACCATCCTTGCATTGCCTTGTCTGTGAGCAAAATTACATGCATTAGATAGCCAATAAGAAAATAAATTGGCATAAAAACCCCTATGCTTTGGTTGAGAAGCACAAATTAAAAGGAAAAGACCTGAATGGTCCCAGAGTTTTACATAATATACAGGATTTTATTGCAAAATATTGCTGAAGTAAATCTCACTTTCTTTTTTAAAAAGTGTTAGGTGATTGCACAATTAAACCTGCTTCAATGATTAGAAGTCCCACATCAAATTTGGGCTGTTTTTCTTCAGGTCATAAATGGAGCTGGAAGCAAAGAAATGCTGTGGTTGCAGAGCTTGGTCAGTGCTGTTCTGGCATGTCTTGGAATAAGCAGCTTCTTGAGGGAAGATAATTAAAGAGGCTGCAGGGTTAGGTGGTCCCTTCCTATGGCTCCGTGCTAGACCCCAAGAGCTGTGAGTGTGGGGTGGAGGAGAAGGGAGAGAACTGTTAGGGTTGCGTGTTTTGACCTGTTTGTTTAATGCTTCCACTCCTCCCAGGTGAGATGGCAGGCGCTGGGCAGCGCAAAGGGAAAAAAGATGACAACGGCATCGGCACAGCCATCGACTTTGTGCTGTCCAATGCCCGGCTCGTGCTGGGTGTGGGTGGAGCCGCTATGCTGGGCATCGCCACGCTGGCCGTCAAACGGGTGAGTGAGCGTGTGGGACAGAGGGGTGGGACCTGAGCACAGGGACACAGGAAAGAAGGAGTGGGAAACAAAAACAGCCGGGATGCTGGGACTAGGCTGGGTAAAATGCAGACGTTGGGCCCTTAACGACTCAAACTGTGCCTGGTGATGTCGCTTTAGATGTACGACCGGGCCATCAGTGCTCCCAGCAGCCCCACTCGCTTGAGCCAGTCAGGAAAGAGAAGCTGGGAAGAGCCAAACTGGCTGGGCTCCTCCTCACGCTTATTGACCCAGGACATGAAGACTAACCTTAGCCGCTCCCTGCAGACCCTTCCCACTGATCCTTCGGCTGCAGAAACAGGTAAGGAACAGGGTGATACTCCTGCATTACAAGATCATCCAGGCCCATAAACCCTGTATTCATTTAAAGGAACGCAGAAAAAAGCAAATAGTCTGTCTAGCCCAGGATTTTCATGTTTTTCTTTTAAGAAGGTCTACTGGTGACTTCAAGAATTAAAAGTCAGATTGGGAACTAGTGAATAATAGTCATCTGTTTGCATTCTTCATTCCTCTCATGACTTCATGGTCTTAAGCTTTATTCTCCCTCAGTCTTTTCTTTTTCAAGCTGAATACTTATCTGTGCAATCTTTCCTGATAGAAAGCCATTCCATTCCTTTCGAGCTCTTTGTTGCCTTTCTTTGGACCATTCTAGTTTGTGCCTTTTTAAGACGGTAATACTCAAATTGGGAATGTACTAGCAATTTACAACAGTATTTCCTGTAGTATTTCTACCATTTTCCTAATAGTTTCTGTAATGCCATTTGCCTGTTTAGTGCTGCTTATCAATGAGTTAGTCTTCATCAGACTATAAAAAGTGACCTGCAGTTGTCTTTCTGAGTGAGGTAATGAGTAATTTAGAGTCTGTCAGTGTTTTTTACGCGTGTTTGATTGTTTTTTCTCATTGGTTTTACTTTCTGTCCCTGGTCACTTCAGGAGATTTACATTTGGAGATTTAAAATAAAAATCAGGATCAAGCTTTTAACTTGATTTCCAGATTCTCTGCAAGAAAGCCATCTTCAGGATGGCAATGGATTTTCTACTGAGGATATGTTAAATAACTAGACAACGGTGTTAAATGGGATCTAGATCATTTGATTGGAGTCCCCAAAGATGGGGCTTGAGGAATAAAACCATTGATGATAGCGTCTTGCATTCTTGACTTAAAAATAAATTAAAACTTAAGATGGAAAAATAAGTTTTTTCATGAATAGGCAATGAAGTCTGGCAATGAAGTCTGGTTCCCTATGCTTTTGAAGGCTGATTCCTATTCACACAAAACCTCAGATCTGTCCAAAAGACCCCACTGGGACAAGAGACAGCAGCTGCTGAGGTTGGGCGAGATGCATCTGTGTGCAGCTTGGTCAGACATTTTGCACGTGCTTCATGGCCAAGTGCGAGTTGCCAAACAAATGTGCAACAGCTGATTGCCTTAATGGGGCCACTGCACCCGTTAAGTAACGCAGCCCTTCCAAAGATCTCTGTAATTCTTCCTTAATTCTCATTGGTAACTCCTGAAATTCTTGGTCCCTATTAAGAGAAGTCTGGAAGATAGATGGGAAGCAGTGACTTATTTCTTTAGGAAACCAGTCAGGAAAAAAAGGGACTTAGAGAATCTGTGAAGGTTAGACATTGTTTAATAACACAGGCAGCAGTGTGAAGCGTTGTTTTGCTGTACTATGCCTAAGAGCATGCTCTCTGTTCTTTGACTGGTGAAAGTTTGAGGGAGGTTTTCACTGGGGCTATGATTGCCTGAATTCTGCTGGCCCCAAGATCTGTCAGCTCACCATCCCGGTAAGTGTTGATCAGACTCCGAACAACTATTTCATTTCCAGGTGGCATGATCTTCTCTGATCTCACACCCTAGTCAGGACTGGGTTTTGCTGATAATTTGTAAAGTCCATCATAATGTTAAAAACTTAACGAGATCATGATGGTTGTTCAAGAGTGTTTTATCTGCTGGTCTGGCATCATGTTGAAAGCTTCTGAAGTGGTAACGGTGCTGAATTTTTGATGAAATTGAACTGAGGTACTGCCCATGTAGCCATTAAAATTACTTCCTTGTACATGATGTTAGTCTTGTTCTGGCTAAATTCCAAACCTAGTAACTTGTTGCCATCCATTTTGATTCTAGTAGTAGTATCTTTTGAAGTTTCTCAGCACCTCCCTTTTGACTGGTACCTGTGTGAAGCATGCAAAATGTCTGATGAAAGCTTTTTGAGACCTAGGAAGCTGCGCTTCAGTGCTGCAGATTTTCTTCTGCCGATCAGTTCACAGTGAAACACTGCAGAAGATCAACAGTTTTCCTTCTGTATTGCAGACTTTTTCCGACCTGCAAAGCCCAAGCCATCTGCCAAGAGGAGTCAAGTGGAGCTGAAAAAATCCCGCCTTCGTCTGTCTCTGCAAGAAAAGCTCTTTGCTTATTATCGGAGGAAGGTTGCTATTCCAGCGGATGAGCAGGCCCGGGCCAAGCAAGCAGCTGTGGATATCTGTGCTGAGCTACGCAGCTTCCTACGTGCCAAGCTGCCGGACATGCCCCTGCGTGACATGTACCTCAGCGGCAGCCTGTACGATGATCTGCAGGTAATTCCTGGGGCCGCGTGATGGGTCATTATTCAGAAGGCTGACTAGGCAGGGGCATTTCAGGCTTCCCTGCTGGCCGTGCTGGCTCAGCACAGCATTCCTCTGTAATAAGGTTCCTGGTGTCGCCTTTCCCACCGTGGAGCCAGGCGTTGATTTCTGCAGTACTGTTTGAACAGGCGTGACCAGGCTGCTCTGGCATTGTCTGCAAAGCATTTCTTTTTGCTGTTTTATTTGTCCAGATTATCTCAGCCCTTCTTTCCTTCCCCTCTGTCTCTCCCTTTAGCTGTGTTTTTCTTGCTGTTTCTCCAGTAGACCAGGGTTTTCTCTCTGTCCCTTCTGTCTCCTTCCAAATACATGATATTCCCTTAGAACTCCTATGTATTCATGTAGGTCTTCCCTACTTTTTTTTTTTTTTTTTTTTTAATGCACGACAGACCTGGATTGGACAGCAGTCCCTGCTGCATGTCTGCTTGATGGCAAGATGCCCATGGCTATAGTGAGTGATTCAGAGGCACACTTTTTTTTTTTTGAGTCAGAGCTCTGGAATGGAGTGTCAAGTGTCCAGTGAAACTTAGATCTGGGGTCTTAATCACATTGGTGAAAAGGGATCTTTAATGACCTTTTTCCAAACAATGTGGCAGACCGGGTGAGGGCAGTACCTAGTTGTAGCATGGGATAATTAAACCATGGCAACTTAAGCATGTCTAGAAATGTAATACTCTGCCTCCTGTTTTAAATTACCATGTGGTGTTGCTGTACCCTGGGCCAGCTGCATCTCACATCCAAGGAGTGGACTTAGAGCAGTAGGAGGCAGAATGATTCATCTATGTGCAGTCCATGTCAAGTCCTGAAGTATTTCAAGATCTCTAAATAGTACATACCGTATAAGCACTAGCTTGGGTTATACCTTGGAGTTATCTCACTGACTATGGGAAATAGTCCTTTAGAATGTCTTTTGACAAAGGGAGGCTGTGAATCCCATGCAGAGGAGAGTGAGACAGCTGAATTCTTATTCCAAGTTCCTTTGAACAGAAGGCTATCTAAAGGTGGTGAATAAAACTGAGTGTGGAGAGAGAAAGCTTGTCCTTACTGACTTTTCTCTCTTGTGAAAGGTAGTGACAGCTGACCACATCCAGCTCATTGTGCCTCTGATGCTGGAGCAGAATCTGTGGTCCTGCATCCCTGGGGAGGACACTATCATGAACATTCCTGGCTTCTACTTGGTGCGTCGGGAAAACCCAGAGTACTTTCCCCGTGGGAGCAGCTACTGGGACCGGTGTGTGGTGGGAGGTTACCTTTCCCCCAAAGCTGTAGCAGACGCCTTTGAGAAGGTTGTAGCTGGCTCCATCAACTGGCCAGCAATTGGGTCTCTCTTGGATTATGTGATCCGTCCAGCAGCTCCCCCAGCAGATTTGACACTGGAAGTCCAGTATGATCCAGAACGACGTCTTTTTATTGACTTCCTACCATCCCTGACACTGGGTGACATTATCCTTGTGGCCAAACCCCATCGATTGGCCCAGAATGACAATTTATGGCGACTGAGCCTGCGGCCAGCAGAAACAGCTCGCCTCCGGGCCCTGGACCAGTGTGATTCCGGCTGCCGTTGCTTGTGCCTGAAGATCTTCAAAGCGGTATGCAAGTCAAACCCAGCCCTGGGTCACCTCACTGCCAGCCAGCTCACCAATGTCATCCTGCACCTATCCCAAGAAGAGTCCGACTGGTCCCAGGACATGCTGGCTGATCGCTTCTTGCAGGCACTGAAGGGGCTGATCCGCTACTTGGAGGCAGGTGTCCTCCCTAGTGCTCTGAACCCCAAGGTGAACTTGTTTTCAGAGCTCACCCCCGAAGAAGTGGATGAGTTGGGCTACACCCTCTACTGCTCTCTGTCAGAGCCAGAGGTCTTGCTGCAGACGTAATGGGGCCTTACCTAGGGAAGTGCTGATAGGGTTTAGCCAAGGTGGACTTTGATGACTGCGAAATATGTCTCCTCCACTTCTCTCTCTCTGTCTCCTTTTGGTTCATTATTATTCCCTGCTGTGGAGTTGGTGCTCCCACTGAATTTCTTGGTGCTACTGGTCCATTTCCACCATCTCTGCCCCAACAGGTACCTATTGGCGAGGGAAAAGAGGCTAGAACTGCAGCTCTAAGATCTGTGCATAAATTCTGCTGATGTGTAAGTGTCTACCAAAAAAAAATAATCAAACTATGCACTTCTTTCTCCTGTAGTACACTTACTGCAGCGAGTCCATTTTGGTCTGAAGAAGGTGGAACTGGGCTGGTAAATCCAGTGACAATTTTAGCAGATTTGCATTGAGGTCCTTTACTTTCCTCCAGTCTGTCTTTGCCGCATGTTTCTTTTTCCTCTGCTGTACTACACTGTCTCACTTTTTTTTTTTTTTGGTCCCTTTGACCCAGTCGTGCAGGGCAGACTGAGCGAGATGTTTTGGATAGGGTTATTTTTTGTATTTCCAGGTGGATAATGATTACACTAGCAGTATTTAGGGCTGTAGTGGAGCCTTGGAGAATGCCCATGGCTCCTGCTTCTACGGAGCCTCCTCATCCTTTGCAAGCTGGGTTCAGCAGTAAGGGCTGAGGCTTGTCCAGTCTGCTGCAACACAGCTCCCAGTATGGGCAGTTCTCACTGAAGCTGTCGTAGGGGAGGAAGAAACCTTTGTGGTCTGTCGAGTCTATGTGATGGGGCCAAAGGAGCAAGGCTTGCCATTCCTGCCTAGCCAGATCTGCTGGGTGTTGCTGGTGGGAATGGAGAGCAGGGCGGCTCCTTAGATGTCTCTGGCCTAGAGGAAGAGAGGCTGATTATGGGGGAAGGGTGGGAGACACACATGGGAACAGGGATTACTTTTTTTTCATCTTTACCCCAAGAGCTTATGGCTGTTCTGGTTTATAGGAGGTGGAAGCAAGACTGCATGCCTCAAAGGTCTTTGTAATAAGCACACGTAAGCCAGATTCTCACCAGCTATAACTCCGTGAAGGTGATAGAACTGAACTGGTGTCATCAGCAAAGTTCTGTCCCACACACTGATATTAGGGTACATATGCAGAGTTGGCATTTAGAGATATGTTGGCTTTGCCATCTGCTCTCTGTGTGTGTTTTAGTCCCCTCCCCACCCACCTCAGAACTGAGGCTGTCCATTCCCTTCCTCATTCCCATGCGCTGACTTTCCAGTGCTCCCAGTTTACAATTACTCTCAGAATGCTGGTGAGGAGGGCACACCTTCCCATTCTGTCTGTTCGGACCTGTTGGTAATGCAGTTCTGGCCACTCTTTTTTGCGGCTGCTGTCAAGCCGTTCTCCTTTGGCTGCCCTCCCACCTGCTGCTGGACTGCGGTATGGGTTTTGGGGGACAGCTGTTGCACTGTGTGTATCTCCTAAACTAGCCACGTAGACTCTGTATACTCTGCATTAAGCCATCTGGCCTCCTGCCTTCAAAAAGGGGAAGGGAGGGTGAGTCTGGGGCTGTCTCTCTCTCAAAAGACCAGTGCAGCTATGGTTACAGAAACATACTTGCCTTTTCTTAGCTTTAGCACCTTTTTTCCACTTGCTGTTCAGCCTCTCTAGCCAATGGAGAGGCAGCAGCAGAGTTTGGAGGAAGCAGGAATCCTTTTCTCCTCCCTTCCTCTCAGGACTTCCCCCCGGCCCCCCCAGCCTTTGACAGAAGTTTCACGGTGAGTTTCAGGAGTGGAAACACAGAGGGGAGTCTTCAGCCCTTGTTTTCTTTTTAGAGGCAGTGCTGGTGAGATAAGGGAGGGAGCATTTTTCTCAGACAATCCGTCCATTTCAGCCAACATGTCAGATGGTATTCCATATACAGTGATAACACAACATTGCATTTTAAATTATTTAATCCTTAGGGTACTGGTATTTTCTAGACTGCCAGGTGTGTACATTGAAGTTTGTGTGTGTATATAAAGTCTGTAGTCTATAAAAAGTTAACAGAAATTCCGTTTGTATGATTTTGTGTTTTGTAAGTTTTGCAGCAGTCAGTGTTGGTCAGCTGTTGATTGCTCTTCACTCTGGTTCCCAGATTTTTTCCTCTCTTCCTTTCCCTGCCCTCTGCTGCCTTTCTGATGTCAGCCTTCCTACCCTAAAAGCAGACAGATGAGACCTGGAGCCTATAGGCTACTGGGGGAAATTCCCCTTTCTTTTAATTACTTGAAGGTCAACAAAAATATTAAAATACCTGGGTTGTCAGGAGTTGCCCGTCAGTTCATTTCTTCAGTGTAATCTCACCCCTCACTTGATGCTGACTCCAATACCATGGTCTTCACACAGAATTGAGCAGCAGTGTGGTTTGGAATGATCAAAACTATAGATACAAAAAAGGTGAGACGTAAACAGGAGGAAGCCACTGTCTGAGCTGGCTTGAGAACAGTTGCTGCATACATATCTGTATATAATTTTTTACGTGAATGCTTTTACTTCTTCCTGGCAACCTAATGAATTAATATTTTATGGCCATTTCTTGCTGCTATTGAGCTCAATTTATGTATCAAATGGAGACTGAAGCTGCCTTTTTGCCTTTTCTGTAGACTTTGGTCCACTTCACTTGAATCACGTGATTATTTCTTCCCTTCTATTTCGCCCTCCTCTGAGCTAGCCACAAGCCCGTTCTCGGGAGGCAAATGCTCACTTCCTACAGGCAGCCACCACAGTGGGCGGTTGCCCTGGCAGTGGCAGTCTCAGCAAAGGCCAAAGATGTAATGGGTCACAGAGACACTGCAACTAGGAGTATTTTAAGAGCAGGGTCAGGCATAAGGGGCAACAGAGGCAGGGAAGAAGTAGGGTAAATATGCAGGAAGTTTACACTAATGCGGTACCCAGCCTGAGGGTCAAACAGACTGTTGCAGAGTCTTTCAAACTGGCACCTTTCAGTATTAAACGCAGTACACGTGGTGACGTACAGCCCAGAGGGCCATCTTACCTGTAGGTAGGCTCCTTCCTAGTCAAAGCTGTAGCACAAAGCAGGAGGACCGAAAGCTGAATGTGAAAAGGGCAGCTCCTGGCCATCTTCCTGGCAGAGCGGCTCAGAGACAAATTGATTGTAAGAGGCCCAGGGCGTGCATTTGGTTGGTGGCCGCCTGGGCTCCGAGAATGCCTCGGTGTGTTCTGCTATAGCTTAGCTCACCCGAGCTTCCCACGAGATTGTCGTCTTGGTCCTCGCCCAGTGGTTACAGGGAACAACTTGCTCAGCGGTGGGGTTTCACCGCTGCTGAGCTCCACCGCTAATCCTTCCAAGCCAGATGGATTTCTTTTCTTGTTTTTAAAAGCAATTACGGAAACAAGAGGCTGCGTTCTGCCTCCTGGCAAGCTGCCGTCGGGGCCCTCACTCTTAGCATGTGGGTACTCGCAGTGAGAAGTGAAGAGATGACGCCCCATCTTTCCCAGGCCTGGAGGCTGTGGATTTGCAAAGGGGAAAGTCTAAGTGCATGGTCTGTGACAGAGTGTGTGAAATTCTGAAATAAAAAGACTTTCCACAGTAACGTGTTTGTTTCTGGTGTGTTTATAAGCAAAGGAGCGTCTCTCTGCTTTTGTCTCAGTGCATCAATCTTTATGCTGACATAATTCTGCACCACACCAGTGCCTGGGGACTGACATGCCCCTTGCCGATTCACTCGCTTTCCCTTTGCGGCTCTGGGCGCTCTACAACTTGTCTTGAGAGAGCAATCACCTCGGCGCTGCAGCGTGCCGGCTCCTGGCAGCGTCCGCCCCGGTCACAAGACAATGTGTAATTATGGCACTGTGCCTCCCATCCTTTCTCCGATAGCCCGCGTGCCCGGACAGGCACCCACCTTTCATGTGGCTCCCCAGACTTCACAGGTTTCTATGCCTCTTAATATTAAAACTTTCTTGTTTGGACTCCCCCGCCCTTGCTCAGTCACGCCTTGGTTTCTTCATGCCAGTCCTCTCCCCTGCCAAATGCACTCCGCTCTTATCCCATCATCAGCCTTGGGGCAGCGAGGAAGCCGCTGTGCCAGGGGCCTGTGTCTGCTCTATCGAAGCTCTTTACTTTTCCACGGGGCTCTACTGCAGAGCTCGCAATACGTGTTTAATGTATGCAGTGGTTTGCACCTTCGCATAAAAGCTGCCCCGGCATGAATAGGGAGGAAAGATCAAAAGATACGGGTTCGTTTAATGTAGCGAAGAAATAATTGAGGGGAGTCATGATAATTATTTCAAGGATGGAAAAGGTTGCTTCAAAGAAGAGGAGCGTAAATGGTTCTCCAGGCTGCAGAGACTCAGCATCTCTTTTGTTCTTAGCCTAAGGAGCAAACATCTTAGGAGGAAGGTGGATTTTGGAAAAGGCAAAATATTTTGCCTGCTTTGTTGTATAACCACAGTCCTGTCCTGGAAATGAATGTAGCTGAGCTTACGTTTTACTTGCTTATTTTTGCATCCCTTAATTTTAAAAATAAATAAATGAATTCCAGCCTGACTATTCTGTAGCTACTCAAACGGTGGGAGAGGGGATGACTACCCCAAATTTGAGATTATCATGCTAAAGTGTTGAACTGCATGATGAATGTTTCTTTTTTTTCCTCCAAATACTTAATCACCTCTGTGTTTTTTTAAGGTTTATTTTTAGTATTCTAAACTCCAGAAAAGCTGCAAACAGCTGCTGCTTTTTAAATTAAGTCTCATGGAAAAAAGAGGAGCCTCTTCCAAAAGAGGTGTTTCTCTTCCAGATAAGATAAAATATGTTGGCCCACTACCTGCGCTAGGTATGATTCAATGGCTCCAGCATGGCTCACTGAAGGTGGGACTGGATCTTGAAATGTGGGGCTTTACTCACAGATGCAAGAAATGGGAGATTCTCCCTCCTACCAGTGAAAATCAGCATTGGCTTCCAGCCCTAGGAGGACTGCTGCAGTCTAGACACTTGGGGAACTGTTGGAGGTACCTGGATTTTATCTTCTTTCTCCTTGTCAGGCTAAGTTATGATCTGAGGGATTCAAGAAATATCCTCCCTCTCCCTTTTTTTTTTTTCTTTTAAGATTCAACACCTTCTTAAAAATAGCTATCATGTAGTAAATGTGTCCCCTACACAATCAGGGATAGCACAGCACAAAAGTTTTACTAGCATACTCAGAGGAGGACAACATTATTCACAAGTCACAGAGACAGAAATGTGGTGGTGAGCAGGCTAACAGCATCTTTATAGTATGTGATCCTGTGGAATAATCTTGCAAGAGGTAAGGCAAGGTGGTCGGACCAACGGGTAAGGCAGGGAAGATCTGAACTCATTCAGTGCATAGAAAGCGTTCCTGTGGTTTTACGAATAGCGGGAGAGTGGGAGACAGAGTTTGGCTCACAGAACTCGAAACTTTTCATGATGTTAAGCTTTCCTAAGTACTCACGCAGAAGTCAGTTCTGAACAAAATCACTTTAAACACACTAAATGTCAAATTGATTTTTATTTTGCTGCCCTGGTTCAATTTCCCTGGCTCCAGTGGCTAAGTAGCTCTTTGATCTGTCTATTAACACTGAGTGCTAAGCTTCTCGGGGGAAATATATATATATCAATTCTAACCACATTCTTCATGAAAAGCCTTCTCCATACAAATAATGGGCAAAAGTTGCTTGCAAGAGTTTTCAGGTTTGTTTTGGATTTTCGTTTTTTAGGCAAGAGTTCCCTCGGCTGAGCGCAGGCCCACCCCTTCCCCTGCCTCTCACTGTGGTGGAATCATCACTGTTCCACAGAAGCACAGGGGTGATATACTGTCCCATCGGACATCCCACTGGAATGATCCCAGTCATGTAAGACACTCTTGTCTCATTCTGCTCAGCATTGCAAAGGACAGAGACCTAACAGGCAACAGACACAAAGGCATAGATGGCAAATGATGGACTGCCTTGGCTTTTTACCTGTCCCACGACAGACATTACTTCAAAACTCGTAATGCTCTGGCAGGCTCCTTACCCGCTTTGAAAGGTGAGAAGCAATCATTCCTGGAAGCAGCATGGCAGAGTGACATTTTTGCCTTCAAATTCTTGAATTTATTTAGCACAGAGGATGGTTACGGCCTTGGACATAATAACTACCGCCACTTACAGAGATAATATAATCTGAATTATGTTCAGCTCCTGGTTGTTTATAGCGGTGGTGAAACGCTGTCAGAGGGCCCGAGATAAGCTGAAGCAAAGGTAGTACAAGATGCAGTAATCCCAAAGGCCACAGAGCCGCAGCTCCCACGTTGCTTGTTAGAGAGCACGTTGGCAGGGGTCCCAGCTGCCTGGCATTCATGTGGAGGCTGGTTTTTGCTGAGGCAAGCGCGTGACCAAGGCACAAACCTTCTCTTTTCCAAATCACTGCCTGCGGCCATCAGAGAGACAGTAGAAAGCATCTAGTCCAGTGTCTTTTCTTGAACAATGAGCTAGTGATTTGGATTAGGAACCTTTCTCCTTTTTCTTTTTTAAAAATTTCTTTCTTACATAAGAAGAGAAAGTTAATAAAAAGAAGTCAGTCCATCACTCTGCACTGCAAATGAAGATGCTTGGTGTCACTGGCAGACTGGACTCCCAAGCCTTGTGGCCTGGGACAGACTTCACCCTTTTGTGGTCAAAAAAGCCTTGCCCTGCCTGGGGGAGACCTCTATTTCTGATAAGTGCTCAGCATGACTGCACCACTAAGGTGCACAGCTCAAATGTTACCTTGCTTAACAGTGCCTATGTTGCCTTCAGACCCAGAGGAGATGTCTACCTTCATCGCAATCCCAGGACAAGGCGTCAACAAAGTCTCGCCCTCTGAGCACCAAAAGAGCAGGCCAGCAGTACCTCCCCAGCTGAGGTGGGTTGCCGTGGCTGGTTCCTCAGACAGACCTGGCTTTAGTCTCAAACCAGTGCTCTCAGCAGTCCAGCACAGAAACCTCCTTCTGTTAAGAGAACTGCAAACCTCCCTCACAAAGCACCACAGTGAACCAGTAAGGAGGGCAGTGGATTTAGAAGCTACAGCACAACATGATACTTTGGCCATGAAGTCTTCTCTGGGAACTATTCTCCAGCTTGCCCATGGCCAGTACCCCTGTAACACATCCGAGGAGGCTCTGCTGAGGCCACCCGCAAGCCCATGCGCAAGGGCAGGGAGCCGAGCAGTCTCCAAGTCTTCTGAATGCATCTTCTTTCTGGCATCCTTTGCCAAATCTCCTAACACAGAGACCTTAGGAGGGAAAATGACAGTCGTTCAGGAAAAAGCTATAAACTGAATGATATCACAACTGCATCAACAACCGCCAGGAATTTCTCTCTCCTCCTCTGTAAACAAGTATGTATTAAAACAGATCAAAGTCTGCTGGTAAATTCCAGACACCGAGCATCCGCTGCCTACAAAGAGCTGAGAAATATTACTGAATAATGTCTGCAGTGTTCCTCCCCCAGGGACCTGGGGAGCTACAGCCTCAAAGGTGATTTATCCCCAAATGAGTTTCAGAGCTTCATCTGAACTACATGGTTCGTCAGTGTTCCTCCTGAAGCTGCCTGCCAGCATCAGAGACAGAGAGATCTCACACGCACACGAGATATCCCCAGGATCCTGTTTTATTTCATTAATAGGGTGTACCCATTCACAGTCTCTCTTCCTGGCCTTTTCAAGACATTCTGAAGTTACATGAAGCGAAAAACAAATCCCCAGATGGAGCACACAGAGCATAGTCTGGTATTACCAGCCTTTCATTGTGCATCCCCCCCTCGCTGAGCAGAGAGGCTGAAATAACTCAAGCTCAAGTAACTTTTCCACATGCCTCAGCCAAAGCCACTAGTTTAGATGCCAGGTTCAGGAAAGCAGCGTAATTGCCGTTGGATTGATGCTGCAAGGTGTCCTCGTTCTGACAAGTCTAAGGGGCACCGAGGCAGTGAAAGAGAAATCCACTGAAACGGTGATGGGCTGTTAACTCACCCACTGGTGCCTGTGGCTGCCTGAGATGCTGCAGTCTCGTAAGCCGTATCCGTTCTTCAGGCCTCTGTTCTTGATAACTTTGCACTGCTAGAAAAAGAAGGAATGTGTGTTGCCACTCTCATCTCAGGAAAGACAGGCCAACGAGGCGTGGTGGTGGAATTGCACTCTGTGTGAGAGAGCAACTGGAATGCATTGAGCTCTCGCTGGGGGCGGATGAAGAGAGGGTTGAAAGCTTATGGGTAAGGATTAAGGGCCAGGCAAATATGAGGGACACTGTTGTAGGAGTTTATTACAGACCACCAGACTACCTGGATGAGGTAGCCGACGAGGCTT
>VYZM01022221.1:51355-70936 GCA_013398915.1 Dromas ardeola | reverse complement strand
ATGAAGTAAGATACAAATAAGTAACAGCAGCAGCAGCAATATTGACTACAGCAATGTTTTCCATGAATGCACTTTGCTCATCTGTCTCTGCTTTGACCGTAGAAGATTCGTTCTTTATAATAAACGAAACTAGTGATTTTTTAGACAAAGATGGGTATTTCTCCATTAAGGTGTCTTTTGATGCATTATACTTCATCTCCCATAATCCATCCTTTTTTTTTTTTACTCACCCCACAAAATCACAAGGTTTCATGCAAGAAATTGATAATTCACATTAAGTGTTTACAAATATTTCTACTTGAATAAATCATTTCTTTCCAAATGCAGTCCTTAACAGCTAATTAGATTTTCTAATAGCACTGGTTACTATCATGGGGATTATGTATGAAAACTGTTCCATCAGCAAAATTAAAGGATAAAGCACTTACATATTTTTTCAATGTTTTATGCTTCACTGATTAATTTTTCTCTTACTTTTAAAAATACAGACACAGACATTATCTTTAAAGGCAGCATATTAATGTTTTCCACACTGTAAATAAAGCAGACAAATGTCAGCCTGGATGGTTTTAGTTGCAGTTAAGAAAATTCAAATTTGCAACAGATCTGACATTTACCTCATAAGTCTGTTAAAGAATCATAGCAATGAGAGGTTTTTAGCATAACCCTTAAAAAAGAACCCTTAAAATAGTCTAACACTGAAAACTAAATCAGAACAATGGTTCAACACCACCAGGGAAATGGGGTCCATTTGATTTTTCTTCTCTCATTTTCTACATGTTTTTAGAAAAAAACACAACTGTGTAGTTTTTTTAGTTGGTATCTTTAGTTGTTTGCAGTATCTATGTGTTACTGCAACAAGAATGAGAAACTGTAAGCCCTAACTTCTGCTTTGGTTCATAGCGAAGCTTGAATCTGTGTTACATAGAGAATCCATTTATACGAACCACATGATAGGTAAGGAATGCATTTGTCAATAAAAATGCGTGTTTTTTCCTTTTCCTGTAGAACTTTAAAGTTCTTTCTTCTGGTGTTTTGCTCTTGGAGCCAAACATGAGATTTCTGCTTAGCATACAGAAAAGAGGTGTCAGCAATGTTCTTTAAAGTATGTTTTAAGATTTTGGTCTCTGAGGTTTGGTGATTTCATTTCTTAGTGAAAACAACAACACCAAAACAGCTGGATTGTTCTTTTCCCAGACTAGACGCACTCAAATCTAAGAATGAGGTTTATATGTGAGGCTTTTTTCAGTACCTTTGACTTTTTTCTGGAGTTTGTTAGAGTTTGTTTTTTTTTTTAATGTTAAATGTAATTAAGCATCCAACTGTCATTTTTTCTATATTTCATTGCTGGGGAAATACCTCTGTATTTTACATTTTTCTTGACCCTTCAACTTGTCAGTTCTATGAGCATTTCTGTCAGGGTACCTATTTGCGAAAATAGCTGTAGAGAATAAACACGACTATCGTGCTTATGGACAAATTTCTGGTTCTTTCAGATCCTACCTATACGTTATATGTTTCATAAACACATTTGATGCTTACTACATTTCTAAAAATATCAGGTCTTAGAACCATCTATTTTGAAATCTAAGAACTGAGTTTTGGAAAATATGTTTCCAAGCTTGAGACTGAAAAAAAGTAACTAAAAATATAAGCAGATTAAGAAGATGACAGCCTTGAAGTTTAAAAGAACCAAAGGTTAAGAAATCATGAAAAGGATATTTTTAAAGTTTCATAATTTTTATGAACTTATCATGATTTTAGGGGTCATAAATGAATTTGATCCTTTGTAATGTGAAGAACAGATGTTTGGGAAACTTTTTTCTTCTTCACTTCCTCCCTCAGTAATTTTTCCTTCTTTGCACAATTATCTCACATATTTATTTCCTGTATGAGGCAGATCTACACCACAGTGCAACTCACCACCCACAGTTAAGGAGAAGTATTCTGCCACATGAAAATAAAGAAATGTATCCTGTATCAGTTGCTTTCCTTTGAATGAAAGAAGAAATATGTTTCCAACCTTCCAGCTTGACAAGTTATGTATAAACCACAGAGCACATCCCTATTTATTTATTTTTTCTTCGTCAGTCACTAGGATGATTATGTTTATATATACAAATTATATAATGAAAAGCAGAAAAAAAGTGGATAGAAAAGATGGATGTAATTACTTCAGTGCTCTTTGTAATTGTCTCCAGACAGAATATCCTCATCTCATGCCACTTAGACAAAATATAATGCTTTAGATGTGGAGATATGCTTATTATTTGCCTTTTCTAGAACACTTGACAAAGCTATTTGCATACATCGAGTTCTTTTTCATTATGTTTTCGCCCACATTTACATGAACAATAGGCTTCCTTTCCTCAATTATTTTGAATGTCTAGGTAATAAATTTGCTGAATGTAAGAATAGCCACACCAGGTCAGTCCAATGGCCAGTCTTGTCTTATATTTTATGAGCAAATATGAGCAGGAGTGCATGATAAGGAAAAAAAGCATAATAAGCAAGAGCTGTGTAGGACTGTCCTTTGCCCAGGAAAACTCCTTTGTCCGGTGGTTGTAACCAGAAAACTTTTCCAACCAGTATTCACAGTTGATGTCTTCTAAAACTTTTCTGCAGAAGATTCTGGCTTTTCAGTGCTCCAAAAGTCCTAGTGAATCGTAGCTGTTTTGTGTGTCCCTGTTTCCTTTGCATAGAAAGCAGAGAATGATGGTGAAGTGTTAGCCCTCATCTAAATGTGGAGCCAGGGGTGCCACACATCAGGATCCAGACTGGGGAAATGTTCCCAGAGCCTACTGTATAGACATATTTTATAATACTTGTTTTGTTGTTAAGAAGAGTCTCTGTACATCTCTCAATACCTTTGGATGTAGATCCAAAGGGTAAAAAGCCCATCAACTGAGATATTGGGAAAGAAAGAAGCGCATCAAAAGACTTCTTCATCTCACTTATTGTAGGCATCTATTTTAGGATGAAGTGAATCACCCTCCTCGGAGACCCATGTATCTCCATTGATTCCACAGGAATGCTTGGTTGACTCTCTTAGGCATAAATATCTAACTTTCAGTTACCTGTGCCATCCTGGGTGAATTACATTATTGGTGCACTCATATGTACTTAGAAAAAATCAGGCATGGTCTTATTATAATTGTTTTATTTTTCTTCAGAAGATACAAAAATTAGAGGTGAAAATTGCAAAATATTTTAACATAGTCTAGCTTACGTTCAGAAATACTGAACATTTACTTGTCTAAATTTTACTATGAATATACTTGGTGTTTTATCGTAAACATTATGCAAGGAGCGTATAAGTTATATTGACACACAAAGAGAAAAAGAAAGGTAATCCATTTTGTAAAATCTACCTGGCAAAACAGCACAGTGATGCTGTGGCACCAAAACCAGCAGAAACTCGGTGTCATACAGTCAGGCCATGCAACATTACCAGATTTAGTTAAACAACGATGTACGTGCATACCTATGGATCTGAGCCTCAACCTGCAAGTCACAGGGATGACTCAGCTGGGTACTGGGCTCCTGTCCAGGCAGACATACTGCTTCTTCCTGCACTCCCTCTGCGCTCTGGACTCTGTTTCTCTACACTTGCAGGGTAAATATGATGATAGGATACCTTACTGGGGGCTTGGCTGAAATCAGCATTAAGGCTATTTTTAGCATTTTTGTCATCACCCAGAATATTTTGCAAGAAACATGTCTCCTTGTTTATTTTCATAAATGGGTTTAAATAGATTTTTAAATTAAATTGTATTATTCATGTAAATGGAATAATATTTTGTTTCAAAATACAAAAAAACACCCTGAGTTTTAGGGTCTTCATTTTCAGTTGCTGCAAAAACATGTTTTGACATAAATACACCACATTTTAATAATTGAAAGCCATTTTTCAAATGTCAGTTCTGTGAAAAACATCAATCAGATGCAACTACACATCAAAAATATTTTACATGTTTCCTGAAAACATAACTTTCAGGTGATTCTTAGTGTTCAAATTTCCTTTCAGTCCTTTTCAGTCCTCTCAGTTCAAATTTACTTTTTTTCCTTTCATTTGGTAAAAACATTGTTCCATCTAGAAAATTGGTATTTAAAGACCAGATTATAAAATATTCACTTAATCCAGAGATGGCATTACCGGTCAGTAGGATTGCTCAGAGAAAAAAAGATGACCCAGGTTGATTGTAAAGTTTTACTATTAAATATACTACACTCTCCTGGTTTCTGGAAAATTGTACTCACCATTTCTTTTTGCATAATGCCCTGGATTGAATTTTGTCTGCAGCTTACAATTCTCCAATTTAGGGGTTCCTGATATTACATAAATATCCTGTTACAAATATAATTATATCTAAATATCCTGTTACAAATATAATTATATATATAATATCACTTGAACTTGTCAGTGTGAATTTTATGTACATTTCTCTCTGAAAAAAATATTTTTCTTCATTGGAAAGAGGGAAAGTCTTTAGATGATTGGATTTACTATCACCTACATTTGCTGTTTTCCCAATGCAGGGATCATCTCCTGATGGTTTGTAACTCAGTTCATTTTTCAGATCACAAAATCAGGGAATAATCCAGGCTGAAAGGGACCTTGGAAATCATTTAGTCCAACCCCCTGCTCAAAGCAGGTCTGATCAGATCAGGTTGCTCGGGGCTGTGCCCCGTCAAGTCTGTGTGCTGCAAATAAAGGGAGATAAGAATTCCTGGATCCTTTGCTGTAGTGCTCTAAATTATCTTAATGATACCTCCTAAAATATGAATGTAAAATTTTATCTTATATGAAATGAAAATCAGCTTGGGAGAAGTTAAACAGAGCATTCAGGACAGCTGCTAAAACATGGTACATTGTACCTCATTCGTTATTCATTGGTGCCAAAACTAGCCAGATACATTAACTTCTGAAAGTGTTTAACCCTCTAGTGACTCATTTCAGCATCATCACAGTAATTCAAAGTCTCCAAAAGACAAACAATAGAGAGAAGCTCAAACAAGGAACAAAGGAAATGAGAAAAGTGAGAAAACATCTTCCAGCAAATGATTGAGGCTTTATTCCTGAACACATATGCTATCAAAGTGGCACAAAACCTTTGAACTGTAGCCTTGTTACTCCTAAAACAGACACCATTCCATGAGTGATTAATATCTACTGCCTCTGTTTTAGAAAGAGAAGTTGTGATCATATTTTCAAGGACAAGAAGAAACCATGGTGGCCATATGTTTTAGTTTCTGTAATTTTCTTCAGATTTGAAAAAAGCAATTAAGTCTTTTTTTCCAAACTTCCAGACAAATGACCACTGTGCATGCATAGTCTACCTGCACATGTGCTATACAGCTCACTTGAACATGCCCGGTAGAGGTAATGTGATCCAGATGCATCAGACTTACGATGCATGTACTGCATGACGCATGCTCCCATATTTCATTTGGAAATTGTGTGCCTGGAAACGGGAACACTAGGCATAATACAAAATTCTGCTTAAATACCTTTAAAGCGATATTCCTAGAGGGTTTTTGACAGTAACTCTCTGTATGGATCTCAGTTGCTTCATGTAACAGAACAGTCAATCTCATTCTTCATATATCTCAGTTAATATTACCAACATACTTTGCCACTTAAGTTAGACTTTCAAATGCAGCCATGTGGCATGTCAGCAGAATGGCTCAAAACAGAATGAATGCCTCTATATCCTGTTTCTAAATTTTCAGTTTTCCTAGAGATAAGTAGTCTCTAAGGTAACTAAAGAGAAATCCCTAATATTCCTGTTAATTTTTTCTGTCTTGAAATACTTTTAAAACAGTCACTAATCTTCTTAAAACTTTCATGAACCAGGTGAAAATATGATTATTCCTACATTGATTTTTGATTGATCTGTTTGGTTTGGGGGGATTTTGTTTGTTTGTTTTTAAATTACTCTTTATTTTGTGTAAGCTTGAGAAAACTTCTCTTTCATGTCATTGAGACCTTCACATAAAAGTTGAAGCCCTGAACACCACCATTGCTAAATTCCACGGTCTCAGCCTCCAAGAGTTTTGAGAGGCAATTTCTCCCTACACTCTGAAAGGACAGAGCATACCTTTATTGAGCAGCGACCAAGGAGCACAATACGATCGGTAAGTGTTTCACCATTGTCTGTCTTAAAGCAACTGGGCTTCAGCAGGTATTTGTCCTCATTCATTTTCAAGTATCAGTGTCTTTGTTCTTCCCACTGCATGGTAGCTTGCTCTAGATTTTAATCATTATTTTATTGTGTTGTTTGCTGTAGGATTCTAAGTTTTCCACAAGTATAACAGCACATGGAGTCTTCCGGACAACTGGAGAAACTTAACAAACTGAACTGTGAAAGGCCCAAGGGGCTTGTCTGCAGCAGATCATTCCTAATTCACAAAAGATTCTTCTGAAGGGAAACCCAGCACATGTTGTTTGGGAAACACGGATAACAAGGAGCAGACCCATCTCATGTTGCCATGGGAATACTTTTTGTTATATGTCTGGACAGTGTAGAAGTATTCATGAGTCATCTCTATAAACCACATAATGAAAAATAGGGAGCAATAGGACTAATATGCATACTTTCTGCAGAAAATTACTCACTATCTAGACAGAGATAATTTTAGAATATCTGACAGAAATTACGCTTGGTTTACTGGAAAAAAATCTCAACATATTTCTTTTAAAACATTTTTGAATAATTCATGTTTCAAAACAAGACAGTACCAAAGAATAAAAATTACCTCCCAAGTATTCTGCCAAGGTCACTTTTCTTTGTTTTTTCATTCTTCCTTTTTGTAGGAAGCAGTCAACGTAGGATATAGTCAGCTTGGGTTTGTGGAGGGAAAATCATTCTCTACCAACCTGAGTGCCTTCAGCAATGAGGTCATTGGCCTGGTAGATGAGGGGATAGCAGTGAGTGTTCCCTATGTTGACTTTTTTAAAAGTTTTCAACACTGTCCTATCCTCATATACAAGCTGACTATGTACGGACTAGATAAGTGGACAGAGAGGCGGATCTAAAACTGGGTAAACTACTGGGTCAAAACAGTTGTGACCAGTGGCATGAAGTCCAGGTGCAGGAAGGTTATTAGAAGTGTGCCTCAAGGGATGATACAGGGGCGGAAAACAGCTATTAAGCTAATGGAAACAAGTTTGGGTGATATTATTCATGGAGTATTGTCCATGAATCCGTAGATCCAGTAGGGCAATTTAACCACTTTTCATGCACGAAGGTTTGATGAGAGAATGAAAAAAAATACTATACAATATTATTGCTCTAATAATTGATTCAAGCGGTTCTAAATAAAGACAGAGATCAACCTTTTAGATCCCATATGATATGGGGAAAGCATGATCTGAACAGATAAGGCTTGAAAAATACTCTTCAGGACTTGCATCCTGAACTACAATATTTTGTCATTTCTCCTTCTTCCTAACCCACTCAACCTTAGAGGTCAAACAAGGTCATGGTTTAAATGTTATTGGAATGGGTGAAAAAGAAATATTGTAGGACTTATTGATAGAAGGATTATAGGAGACTAAATTAAGTCGACAAAAATGAAAATATAATTTAGTCCATATTCCTTGTTTATGTATTTGGCACATTTTAACATTCTTTGAGGGATATATAACAGATAGGTTATGAGTTAAAAAGGGAAGCCAAGAATAATGCTAATTATATTAAAGGAACAGAAAAAAAATGTGGTCACAGGAAAAAAATAAGCTACTACATCAAGATAACCTCACTCAAGAGGAAAGAATGCACACAGGTAGAGCCTATTTTGCAAAAAGTCCATTATCATAGTTACTGCTTCAGACACAAATTACATGGAAATAAGTTACAAATAACTGTGACAATGTCTTCAGTGCACTCAACTTTGTTTTGCTGCAGAAATACGCTCTGAAAGAAGAGGTCTGGGAGCGAAAAGCTCTGAAGTATCCTCTCACCTGAACTGTTCTCTCAGGCAGTGTCGTGGTTTAGACCTCAAGCCAAGACAGCCAGTTTAGCAGTTTTTTTTTCCTTTGGAGTGAAATATTTTAACTTCAATGCCTTCATTATGATTTGACGTACCTCTGTGATATTATCCTGGGCCTGATGCTTTATAATTACCAGCTCCTCCTCTGTGATCTTCAATTGCTTTTTCTGGGGTGTGCGTAAGGTGAATTCATGCTTGTGAAGGGGAACAATGAAGAGTTGCTACAGTTGCACATAGCATCATCCACCCTTCTGTTCTCCTCTAGAGGAGAAGCACCACAAGACCACTCATGATAACTTATCACTTAGACATGATGCCTCTGTCCCCTAAATAAATCTCTGCATTAATCCATACTTAACCTCTCTCCTCTGGAGAACAGAGGTTTCTTGCCTCTTCCATGACTTTCACACTAGATTTTGGGGGATGGAAGTGGGGGGGAGGGGGATAGGAAGGACAACTTAGCTTCATTACAGAGTCTTCTGGAATTATGCTAAGTAATATTACAATTAATACCTTATACCTTTTTGACTGTGAAGATCTTTGAGTCTTCCTCTAGCTTTCCTTGTATGTCTCTCTCTTACGCTCTTAGTCTATATGAGTATTCACTTTGAAATAAAAATACAGGACACAAACTGAACTTGCCAAAAAGTCTTTCAAAAACTTTGAAGCTGGGTGATACAGACAGCAATGCCATGTGAGTTTAACCCTGTACCTCACTCCGATAAAGATACTAGAATGTTCCCCACAGTAACAATGTTATCAGAGAGGAGAATCTTCAGTGAGACAGAACAATATTCACATAAAACTGATGTGAGCAAGTGGAAATTTAGAGACAGTGAATTACTTCTGACCACAGTCAATTACTTGACTTCCCTGATTTATCCCAGAAGGTTAGCTGTAAAGCCACTTCCTGGTGAAACCACAGTACCTTACATCAGCAGAGTAACAGTTAAAAGTTAGTAAAACACAGGTCTTTTCTAAAGTTGCCTTGAAAGACTGGTTACTAAGATGCCCTTGGCAAATAAGTGCCTGCTAGGTGGGGGTATTGTTTCAGTTTCGCATTATTATAATTACTATTGCAATTTTTATAAATAGAAGTACTCGCAGAAAGAGTGGAAACAGAGAAAAGACAAGAATAGTAGTCTGATTAGTTAGTTAGTTTTCATGTGACTGTCAGAGAAAGCAAGTTGCTGATCAAACAGCATTTTGCCCCAGAAGATCACAACAAAATGTCTGCATCCAAAGTTTAGATTAAAAGATACATGTTATAATGAATGGCATTTTCAAAGTCAACAAACAAGATTTATCTATGTTCCTCAAATGTTATGTTTATATTCTGCTGATCTTTACATCCAGCTAAGAAATCATGGAGGGGTTGGCTGATATGAATAATCAGAAAATCAGATAAAAAAAGAAAAAGAAAAAGAAAAAGAAAAAGAAAAAGAAAAAGAAAAAGAAAAAGAAAAAGAAAAAGAAAAAGAAAAAGAAAAAGAAAAAGAAAAAGAAAAAGAAAAAGAAAACAGTCAAATTGTGCTCTGACAGTGATTCAGCATGATGTATTCTTTTATCAGTCTGGAAAGTCCTTGCTAGTGTTCTCTAGTCATTCTTTTCATAATGTCAGTAAAAGTAACAAAGAATGTTATATGTCAACTATTAGAAGTTCAAGTTTCAGAAAATTTTGAAGTTGACTTAGAAATCATGAAATTAAAAAACAAATCAAGATGAACCTTTTTTCACCTTTTAATTTCTTTATAGGAGACCCATATCACATGTCTTATTTCATGTTGTGATCAGAGAAACAAAAACTTCTTTTCTTTTTTTGAAAGCTATGATGAACATAATCACTTCGCTCAGGGAACACAGCAAAAAGATTTGTTTTAGCAAGTTCCGCATGCAAAGATGGTAATGAACGAAACTGTTTTTCCATTACAGAAAAATACAAAATTTCAGCCTAAAGTATATATGCAAAAGTATTTGGAGGTCTTAAAATGTCTTAATATTGCCTGCAAAGTGGTCATAATTATATAAAATTGCTAAATGTCTCTCTTAAGACAAAGGCCTGAAGGCACTGGTAGACCTCTCTTAAAAGACGGTACATAAAACAATTAGCTGTCTTCAATTATTCAATTCAAAACAATGCTTATCTTATATTTTACTATAAATTATCATCCATTAATAAATGTAAATAAAGCTTTACTGGAGGAAAACGTACTACTTGGCTTTGTAAATCACTAACAGCATCCTATATAGTCTATTATCACACTCAGACGTTTCATGGTACCTTAAAGATTGTTACAATTTAATTGAAAAGTACACCTTCTGTGACTGACAACAATTCAGATACTGAAGATCTTCAGTTCTGATTGAAGAATGAAATTATAACCCCTTCAAGTGCAAGTAAAAGCTCTATAAAACTATCTTAAGCCACAGAGCAGCAGAGTCCCAACAGAATTACCTGCAGACTTCTAATACTTCTTCAGAGAAACAAGATGGGTTCTGGTTTTGAAAGTATTGAGTGTGTGCGATGTTATGCATTTCAGATGGTAACAGAAAAGCACAGTGGCAAAAAATAGGGCTGAAAAAAGAAATAATAGTTAGCCTTGCTCAAATGCACAATATAACACAGGATACAGTCAACAAAAGGAAATTTGCTTCTCATGGCGTAAACATTTAGATACAGCAAGTTTATGTGTAAATTAATTTATTTTTTTCCATATTTGTAACATATTTTTCAAAGACTATTACTTTTTAGGCTTAATGAGTTTGTGTATTGACCTATTGTTGTGGTTTGGGCCGGGTTGGCCAATGACAAGATGACACCTCTCACTCCAAGGAGAGGAAGAAGACAGACAAAGACAGTTATGAGTTTAGAAAAAACTAAATTACTTCAATGAAATATTAACAATAAATAAAAAAGGGAATAATGAAATAGTCACAATATATACAAATATACACAAAACTGTACTGAGCTCCCAGGGAGATGTCACTGGCAGGCACCGGGAAAGTCCCAGACTGGACTCAGTGACAAATGGGAACTGGAACACACTGACCGGGATCAAAAGGCAGATTTAAATATTTTTTTCTTTAAAATTATTAATTGATAACTTCATATTGTAACTTGGTATTTGTTTTACAGAACTACTTGCTCAGCTTCTCCTGCTTTGAGAAGCTGAAAGTTGAATATTGTGAAAGGCAGCTCTGGGCGTAGGGACAGGTTTACACATCATTTTCTGCTCACTGTAGTTCACCAGCAAAATATATCTCACAGAATAAAATATGGTTCACTAAGCAACAGGAGTTTCTGAGGCAGTTCTCAAAGTTTGTTGATCAGATGAGATATTGCTTTACTTAGAAGAATCGTTGGCTTTTTTGATGATGTTGGATCTTGAAATCTTTTGGTGGATCTTGATGGATCTTGAAAAATGAATAGTGAATAGACTTCAATGAACAGTTCCCTATTCATTATGGCCCAGTATAAGTCTCAGGTATCTTACCTTTTAATTCTAAATTAAACAGTATGGAGGCTTTATGATTTTATTATTCCTTAAAGTTTCTTGTTCAGTTTCAAACATTTTTGCCTTAGCTTCCAGCCTCTCAGGTCAAGGATTACCATACACTGGTCTATTGACACAGTCTTAGAAATTAGCAAGATTATCATAGGCATCAAAAACATAGACAGGTAAAATCAGCTTAATAAAATGTAGATAAATTCTTTGTAAAAAACATGACATTGCAATGTAATAGCACACCAGGTGAATTAAGAAATTTGCCTATTTAAATATTTTACAAGAATTAAATGGTCAATTGCCATATTTCAGAAAATTAGAGGTCAAATTACAGGAATACATGTTCAATATATCTCTATCGTTCTTCTCCAGGATTCTCATCACTCCCTTAAGGCCATAGTATTGTATTGTATTATATTATATCCTATCCTATTCTACTCTATTAATTATATTATATTATAATATCATAGAATCAATCACAGAATCATAGAACCATAGAATCATAGAATGCTTTGGGTTGGAAGGGACATTAAAGATCATCTAGTTCCAACCATCCCACCATAGGCAGGGACACCTCCCACTAGACCGGGTTAATCAAAGCCCCATCCAGCCTGGCCTTGAACACTTCCAGGGATAGGGGATCCATGACTTCTCTGGGCAACCTGTTCCAGTGTCTCACCACCCTCACAGTAAAGAATTTCTTCCTAATATCTAATCTAAATCTACTCTCTTTCACTTTAAAACCATTACCCTTGTCCTAATGCTACACTTCCTGGTAAAGAGTCCTCCCCACATTTTCTGTAGGCCCCCTTTAAGTATTGGAAGGCTGCTGTAAAGTCTCCCTGGAGCCTTCTCTTCTCCAGGCTGAACAACCCCAACTCTCTCAGCCTGTCCTCACAAGACAGGTGCTCCAGCCCTCTGATCATCTTCATGGCCTTCCTCTGGACTCGCTCCAACAGGTCCATGTCCTTCTTAGGTTGGCGGCCCCAGAGCTGCACGCAGTACTCTAGGTGGGGTCTCACCAGAGCAGAGTAAAGGGGCAGAATCACCTCCCTTGACCTGCTGGCCATACTTCCTTTGATGCAGCCCAGGGTGCAGTTGGCTTTCTGAGCTGCAAGCGTATATTGCCAGGTCGTGTCCAGCTTCTCATCCACCAGTACCCTCAAGTCCTTCTCCTCCGGGCTGCTCTCAATCCATTCTCTGCCCAGCTTTTATTTATGCTTGGGATGGTCCCAACCCAGGTGCAGGATCTTGCACTTGGCCATGCTGAACTTCATGAGGTTCATGTGGGTCCACCTCTCAAGCCTGTCAGGGTCCCTCTGCATAGCATCCCTTCCCTCCAGCGTGTTGACCGTGCCACACAGCTTGGTGTCATTGGCAAACTTGCTGAGGGTGCACTCAGTCCCACTGTCCACGTTGCTGACAAAGATGTTAAACAGCATCAGTCCCAATACCAACCCCTGAAGAGCTCCACTTGTCTCCACTTGGATATCGAACCATTGTTCTCCTTGTTCATCCATGCAGGCCTCTTGTCATTTTTGCCCAATTTCCTTTTTACTGGGACACATCGCTCCTGAGGTTGAAGGAGGTGATCCGTGAATATTAACCAGCTTTCTTGGGCTCCACTTCCCTCCAGGACTTTATCCCATGGTACTCTACCAAGCGGATGCCCGAAGAGGCCAAAGTCTGATGTCCTGAAGTCCAGGGTAGTGAGTTTGCTGTGAGCCCTACGCACTGCCTTAAGGATCTTGAACTCCAGCATTTCATGGTCACGGCAGCCAAGGCTGCCCTTGAGCTTCACATTCCCCACCAGCCCCTCCTTATTGGTGAGAACAAGGTCCAGCATATCACCTCTCCTCGTTGGTTCCTCTATCACTTGGAGAAGGCAGTTATCATCTATGCATTCCAGGAACCCTCTGGATTGCTTATGCCCTGCTGTGTTGTCCCTCCAACAGATATCAGGGTGGTTGAAATCCCCCTTGAGGACCAGGGCTTGCGAATGTGAGGCTGCTCCCATCAGTCTATAGAGGGCCTCATCCGCTCAGTCTCCCTGGTCAGGTGGCCTGTGGTATTATGCTGTGTTATGTTGTTACGTTACGTCACGTTATACATATATTTGTGAATCATTAGAAAGTATACAAAATACAGAGAATTCACTAACTGTAATATTCTAGTGTTTCTCACATTAATTAAAAAATAATAATAGGGTCTCACAAATAATAATTTTTAAAAATTGAGACATTCTGACAAACAAATGATAAACCCAGGGGAAGCTGGATTTTTTCCACTGCTTTAGTTACTAATTGTGCAGGTCAATAAGACTGCCTTATCGTTAGCCATGTTTTGGAGAACATCAAGCCTGTTTCCCATGGTATCATTTATCGGTATTAGGACACTTCAGCTTAGTGAAAAACCCATACACTATTAACAGTTGTGCCTGGGATTATATTTTTTTACCAATCAATAATTGGTTTTAAGATCTGAAATCACATGAGCTGCACAGTATCACCTTAACTTCATAAATAACAATGGCACAGTCTCTTACTAATACTGGCACTGCTGCACCAATCTTCAGTCTTTGCTTCACAGCAACTATATAAAAATATTCTGTCCTTCACTGTAGCAATGCCATTGCATGTTCATAGTTACTATGGTGGGTAGGGTAGGATATTATCCAGTCTTGGGTTTTGTGCCTCTAACAGAGGTCATGTAAGTGTAACCAGAAAACAATATATATTTAAAAGCACCTCAGAAGTCCCTGTAAATTTAAGTTCAGGGGATCAATGTTGTCCTTCTACTTGATCTTTCTTCCTTGTTTTATTCCCTCCCAGAAAAGGGTCTAGGATTGAGAATGGCAACATCAGTTAAAATATCTCCTCAAAAATCACAGGGGAGAAAAGGAGGTAAAACCCTATGTTCCTTCTAAGTTGGTGGATTATAACGTTAAGATATTTTTGACTAGAGAACTGGAGATGAAATAGATTGATTAGGTTACAGCTTGGACAACGTGTTGCTATTTCAAGTCTGTTAGGAAAGAATACTCACAATTTTGTAAGTGTTCGGAGGAAAGTACTTTGAAAGCAAGGGAATGAGAGACATCTCAGATATTTTTACTCTTTCAACATGAAATAAATCCCTTTACAAGACCATACGAGTTTGCCTGTATCAACCACAATTTTTGCAACACTTTTTTTCTACTGGCCTAAAAGACCAGTAGCAAGTGTAGCAAAGGAGGTTCACATCTCACTTTACAGTTTAGCTATGTGAATATCTGTCTCGAGATTGTTCGCCAGTTGCCAAACCTTACTTCTTTTCTGAAATTAAAAATTAACTTTATTTTCCTGTTCCGGCCTTACCACTTTTCGTAATTTTATCTAAAATAATAAAGTGCACACTGTTCTGTATAACACCGTAGCTGCCAGAAGCACATGGTTACATATTAAAGTAATCTTTTATTTTACACCACAAGTTAGTCTTTGTCATTTCCCAACAGGGAGAAGGGTTAAAAACTATAATACATATCCATTTTGAAGAAAAAACAGAAGCCAGATATTAAAGTATTTCTATTTACCTTAAAATATGAGTTCAAGCCAGTCTCAATACAGCAGAGAACCCTAGCTCATGACTTACTTTTACAGGTTACACCAATAGTCCTGCATTTTATTACTGTTTGCAGTCTGTTTTGTTCTTTTCACATCCAGTTCCCATTCCAGTTCACTCCACCAGCAACTTAACATCCACCTACTTTAATCTGCTATTGGGATTAATGAACAACACCTGCCACAGTGACTTCCCAGGATGCCTGGAGCTTTAAACATTTATTATGATTTTTAGTAAGTCATACTACTAAGCAGAGTAAAGAAAAGAGATCTGCTGTTCTGTTTCATGTGCCGAGTCTATACAGATCTTAGAATGAGATATCACATGTAACAGTGATTACAGCAAAATTAAACCTTGATTGTTGCCAAATGGTTGTTGTTACACAGACCACAAAACTAATACACCTGTACCCGATAAGCAGTTTTTGCTTCAAAGTGGCTTTATATGTACTGTATTTACATGTAAATATTTTATTCTTCTGGCATCAGAAGTATTTGTGAAACAACAGAATGTGAACATTTATTTAATGTGTTGTCACTCTGAGCACTGAAGCAGAGCATAATGGGTTAAAGTAATAAACACACTAGTCCTGAATAATGTAACTGATTCCACATTCTAAACAAATTCATACAGTTCCATGCTTCATAAATCAATTCTACCCATTCTTTTTCCAACTTCTAAATATATTCTTAATTTTAAATGGTTTTTTTTCTGCATTCCCTATTTCGTAAACTTTCCACATAATTTCTTCTCTCTCTATGTCCATCTTCTATATTACTTGCCCTTTATAATTTTCTTATATTTGTTTGCTAGTTGAATTGCTATTTACACAATAATCTCACAGACCTCTAGTTTTTAAATTGTTTAGGAAGAAGTCATTGAAAATAATCAATATCTGAAATTTGAATGCCATTGGTTATCTTTGATGGAATACACGAGGCATGTAGTATATTTTGTTCCAGAACTGAGTCAGCATGACTTTTCTGTTTTGGTTCAAATAATTGTGTTTGCAAATGTCTATGGATAAACTTCATTTAAATTAAATATCTGAGTGAACAACCTGCTAGTAAACCCTTGTATTCAGAAAAGAGAATACAGAAAGTTATGGCTGAAGAAGAAGAGAATTTTATTTACAATTTGGAGAAGGCATTCACGGTTATTTTTTCATCATTTGCTCTGCTCTAGTTTCAGCTAACAGAAAGAGAGAAAGAGATAAGCCCGTGCCTGAGAATTTTTGCTGAAATTGTAGAAACTCAAAGTATGGCAGTCCATTAGGAATACAACAAGTTTCCCATTGTCACTTGTCAAATCATCTTTCAAGTACTATAATAATAAATATTATTACCAAATAGTGTATGCAATAATCACCGATACAAATCTCTGTCCCAATCTGTGCAAATAGATTCTGAAATACGTACTATCACATCCTGAGGCAATTCTATATTTAGCATAATAAACGTTATAAGAATCCAAGGTCATTAAGAAAAGCCATTTAAATAACATTAATCCTCAGTTTAAAAGTCATCACAGATATTTGGAACCTAACGTATCCCCAGTGAGCTTTCAAGACCTGGTATATTAAATTCTGACCTGAGCTGTAGGAAAGAAGTGCAGCAAGCATACATACAGCAACAAGAATATCTGGAAATACCAGTGAGGCAAAGCAAGTATTCTGCTCTTTATTGGCAGAAAGAAGCTGCTGGAAAGTTTACAGATGCACAAATGTGAGAAACCATGATCTGTAGAAAATTAAGTTAGACAGCTGGCATTGACCAAGTGCCTGATCCCAGTGACTACGGTGCCAGGTCACTGAGGTAAATGAGAATTACTCACAATGGTCTTTTCCTCATTAAATAAATTCTTAATGAATAAGTTTCTTTTGCCATCATCTGTCACTACAATGAGCAGAAAGCTTTGAAACAAGTTGTGATACAGAGGACACGTTCGTTTTCAGAGCCACACAAACACAGGTATGAGAACAGCTGATACGTCTTTTGCAAGACATGTAACATCAGTCCGAATAATTTCTGACATCACATCTCATATCATGAGATCCCTTGTCAGAAAAAGAATAGTAACAACCAACCAAACAAAAAACACATCACATTTCTTTTCTTCTAAATCCAATTCAACTGTTCGTCTTTAAAAGCCATTGAAAGGCTGGCTAAAAGTGTGCAGGCAACACCTTCAGCTGGAGAAGTCAACATTTGTTTAGGGCACCATGTTTCAAGAAAGCTGTGGCCCAGCTGGAGGAAATCCAGAAAGGAATAACAAGTAAGATCAACAATCTGAAAATCATGATTATGAGGAGAGACAGGAAGAACTGTTACTGTTTAGTCTGCAGAGGATAAAGAAGGAGAATGCAACATCAGTCTTCAAATATGCAAAATATTACTGCAAACAAGAAAAAGAATGGAAAAATCTGTTCTCCACATCTCAGTTGGGAATAAGACTAGAAATCATGGGATTAAATTGCAGTTAAAGTGAATTAGTTTAGACATTACAAAAAAATATGAAATATTACCAAAAAGAAAAAAAGAAGTAATCTCTGGAAGTGATTGCCTGGGAAGATTCTGGGTTACCCATTATTAGAGGTTTTTATGAAAAGATTTGGCAAACAGTGGTAAGGAATAACAAGTGTAGAGGCAGAGGCCAACTGCCAGGGGACAATTTAGTCCAGAGAGTAACCTGTCCCTATAGCAGAAGTCTTTTGGGTCATCTGTGAAAGAAATAGTCTCTCTCTTTCTCTCCCTTTCTTAAAAATAGTTGCCTACTTTGCTTTAGGTAGTATACAGTGATTTTAACAAAGTAAGTTTCTGCCTGTGTGAACAGATGGAGACCAATGAGATGCAACTGTTCATTATCATTCAAATGCAAGTGATGCTTACCAAAAACCTGCCCAAGTACGTTTTTGTAAAGGACCAAGATGGATATTGAATGAAAAGACAAAACCAAGCAGAGCGTCTGATTGAGGGTGGAACCACTAGTTTCATCAATCTCCTTACAACAATTGCCCTGGCAATTCCTGTCCCCAGCGGACCCAGTGCTACACGGACCTCTTTTCCTTCAGATTCGTGCTGATAAGGTGCTGTGGTCTGCCTCACAGTTACCCTGTGGGGATGAGAACCAAAATACAGTGATGGTCACCTTCCTATCGCCAATCTTTCCGTGCCTTCTTCAAGGTGGATTTCTTGATAAATGATGCCAATGTGTTATACTGACAGCTGGAATAATAATGATTTTTCAGTTTGTGTTGTGTTAGCAGGATACTCACTCATGGACCGGGATCCTATTGTGCCAGACACTGCACAAACTCCAGTACAAAAACGGTTCATAATCGCAGTCACTTTTTTTCTTCCTTTTAACCTGATTCACTGGGTAGCCTTGTTTTGATAAAGATTAAAAATCCATCACAACTAGAATGAGATGTAGAGAAATTTGCTAGTAGTTGGAAGCTCATTTTCATTACTATTTCATTGGATCAGGATGTATATAGAGATAGAATTGTACTCTTTATTCTGCTGGAAATATTTTCCAGGATTCAATGGGAAACTGTGCTGTGATGCAAACATTTCAGGGACTTCAGCTTTGATGACTACTCATAAAGAGTAAAGACTGCATGGGTAGTTTTTAGGTGTTGTGTAACTTTAGAGATCTAAACCTGTGTTGTATAAGCCCACAATAAGCAATTTAAGTTCCTTTCAAATCTGTTGGACAGAAGTAGTCACTTACACAGGACAATCCATCCTGTCCTAACCAAACTGTCTAAAATATCTAGAAATGACTACGTCAGTTTGCCTCCAGAAGTAACAACATATCTCTCTGATTGTTGGGAATTCCAGGATAACTATCTTGTATTTAAGCAATAAAATCTTAATGCCATAAATTGTCTACTCCCCTCCCTCTAATTTGTTTCCTCTGTCTCTTTTAACCACCTCCCCGTCTACTCTTCACCCAGGTGACTTTCTTGAACACAAAAGTACATTTTTCACAAGGTAAAATGAATAAAATGACCAAGTTGAACAAAACCAAATGATGTCTGTATGAAATTGATTCCAACTTTTTCCTCAGAGGAATGTTTTTACCGTTTGTAGCTGTAACATAAAGGTCTTTGTGGGGTGTTCACAGGACACACACATGGGGTGGCCTGGATAGACTCAGCGATTAGGCCGAGACCGTGAGCGTCCGTGGGGGTGTGTGTGTATCGTGCACAGGATGGGCAGGAGAGGATCTGCTCCAAACCAACCACGTTAAAGCGGAAGATGACCAACAGCCAGATTAAAGAGTAACAAGGCAATCAACAAGGAGAGGACAAATTCTGTCGAATAGAATAAAAGAAACAGAAAAAGAGAGGGAGAGAGCCTGAAAAGAGGCATAAAGGCAGGATGAAGAGCTGTCAGGTGGGGGAGACCCTGCAGGGGGACCGGCAGCGGCGCCGCCGGACCGCCCCCCCCCCGGGCCGGGCCGGGCAGCGCAGCCC
>VYZM01022221.1:34160-44975 GCA_013398915.1 Dromas ardeola | reverse complement strand
AAAAAGGTGCATTTTATTATTTTCTTTCAATATGCCATGTAAATATTTTTAATTAAAAATTAATAGAAATAAAAGCTGAAAATAAAATGTCTCAGGATATTGAGCAAATTAGTGGGTAGAGCATTCATAAGTAATGGGAGTGATCCATCAGTTTATCTGAACTTTTACAGGTAGCATGTTGGATATTTTCTATCAAATGGAAATATGTCCACAAACCACACTAGTTTCACAAAAAAATGAATTGGTAGAGGAGGATACAAAGAGATTTTGTATTTTTGTTAGCAGGCAAAATTGCATCAAAAGACTGAAATATATTGACCATGGTCAAAAGTGCTGTGCTCTAAATTTTTTTAAAACTGCCATGTGTTGAATTAAGGAACCTAACTGTACATGCTGTCATATAGATATACTTACTAATCTGCCGCATGTTTACCTTTTGAAGCAGTAAGTTTCACTGGAAGTGCTAAAAAGTGTGCAATATACACAACATAAGGCAAGAGGCAACTCCTGGCAAGGCATGCATTTGGATTTCCCAGGACTTCCCGGGGCCAAATATATCTTGTTATGACTAATGCTTTGTTTAAATAGTCAGAAATATTTTGTAAATCATCTATCATATCTTCTCATACCTCTGATATACCGTTATCAATAACTATCCTAGGACACTTTGCCAGCAATAGCAACTTATAATTTATTTTTAAGAAATTCCAGGAATTTGTGAAGTGAAATGGAACCACAGACATAACCACAAGACCCGTATATCTATCATTCTAAAGCTTGACCAAATGCTTTACTAAAAAGCTAAGAAGATGTTTATGATCTATGAAAACAAAAGGGCAAACTCAGAAAAAGAAATGGGCCAGCTTCTTCTTGACATGTAGAAACATTCCACACATCAGACCTGTCAGCCTCTATTTGTTTTACTTTTCAGATGAAATCTCTGTTTTTGGAAAAAAGTTTTTAAAAAAATCAGTAGACAGCATGTGCTACATTATTTCAACCAGAAATCTGGTCAGAAATTCATTTATTTATTTGGTCAGAAACACTGATGGAACAAAAACAACAGGGGAAAAAAAAAACCCAAACCCCAAACTCAGCTCTTTTCAGTGATGATAAAACTTTTCTTGACAAAGAGTTTTTAAGCTCCAAGTTATGTGACATAATCTGCTTTCCCTCCTCTGCCTGATTTGGGTCATACAGTTGAACATGGGTCCGTGTCTTCTCCAGAAACCTAACCACTAGGCTATGCTGTTGCTCTGCAAATACATAGTTGGATATTCATTAAATGCAAAAGAGTGAGATTGACAACAGCCTAGTCACTAAGGCTCTCAGCTATGATTCAAATGATCCAGGCTCAATGTGCTGTTCCAATGAGCATTTAGTATGCTATTACACAATGTTGAGCATTTCCAGGAGAATAAGATATTACTATGAGAAAATACCCAATAGTCTGATCCTCAGGGTAAACAGCTTTGATACGTAGACCAACATGTTCATTGGATGGACATCTAGTGACATTAAAACATACAGTCTAAAAACTATCTTGATATCATTCATCCGGAATCGAGTCCTGTCTGTGGTGCGTTTAAAAAAAATAATCAGTTTTGTGTTCATACCCTGAAAATATTTTCAATGACTGTTATTAGCGTAATTCACAGCTTGATCTTCAAATGTGCTGAACATTCTGGGTCAGGTCAACAAACCCCTTACTAGATGTACAATTTAAAATATATCTCACATATACTTCCAGGAAAAAAAATACTGACATTTCTGACTTTCACATACCAACACATTGGAAGGAATATGCCATTGGTCTGGAAGTCTTTGTAAAAAAGAGATTTTTTTTTAGTTAATATACCTACCTGTGTGGTTTCTTGAAAGTCAAATTGCTTCCATCTCAACCTTAGACAGCAGAGTTTCAAGAAAAACCTAAAGCTTTCATCTAAATTATTTTTTTCTTTTTTTTCTTCATATTTTTGGCAAAGTTTGGGATTACTTCTTTTTTTTTTTAATGGAAATCTTCCATGTATGATAAATCCAATTCTTCTAGACAGTTGCACTCTGAATCTGTGACTATTCTTACGATTTCAATATGACAGATTCAGCATTTTTCCATTTCATTGGTTTGGGCTAAGTAACTCACCTCTTTGTAAGAAGGAACTCACAGACTCTACTATAATCATAGCAAGAGATCTAATCCATTAACTATATAACCTGTAAGATATATTACCCTGTTTAAACTAAAATTTAAGAAAGCAGTTAAGCAAAATAAAACTTTCAACACTTCAGTGTATTTGCTTAAATACTATGCTGAATAAAGGCACTGTGTAACTTAGTATCTGAATGTAGATTTTTTTCTTGGAGGTGTATGGCACTTTTCATGAGAGGTATCACTGATGGCTACCAGAAGGCTTCTTTGATAGGCAATCACAATGCTGGTAAGACAAAAAAGGTTTTGGGGTCATCTTTCTGTTAAATGGGAAAAAAACCCAAAACCAACAAATAGCAAACCCCCACAAAGAAATGAAATAACTGAAGAAATACATTTCAGGCATAAGCAAGGCACTTTGTGAGGTTTCTGTGCTACTGGTGGTAAATGCAGGGTATTCTTTATCATGCTATGCATGCTTGAAAGGAAAAATGTCAGTTGATAAAGCCAACAGACAGTTAAAGAAGAAGTTTTGACCTAGTCAGGAGCTGAAAGACAGGGCTTAGTTCAGAACAGAACCATGGGAATATCAGGCTTGACAACTGCAAGTGAGGAAAATGCCTGGTTTTGTTTCCTCATACTGTGTTGAGGTGAATAAACTTCCTGTAGCAGAGATACTTGTCTCATAAGAGATACTTGTCTCATAAAATGAATGAGTTTGAGTCCTAACAGACTTAGAGCTCACATACTCCATCCCAAGCAGACCCAGTACACCAAATTTTATTAATTACCTAGCAGGCCATAGTATAATACATGTAACATCCTCTTTTCAGTAGCCTGGAACTTTCAACTCCTGAGTTCAGCAGTAGCATTCAGAAATTTAAATGGCATTGAGAACTATGTCAGATGCCCTTGGAGTAACCTAAGGGTAAACTTTTGGGTAACCACTAGTGATTGCCAGATGTGCCATAAGATGTGCAGTAGAGCAGTGGCTTTCTGGATAGGCAAAATCCTTAAGGTTTGATATCCTGACAGCCCACGACATCCAAGGATGACCCTCTATCTATAAGACTACCATAAGCAAGGGAGATCTAGTCAATACAGTCAATGCCGAAGAGAGACTAATGCAGTTCATCCTAAGATTCATCACGGGGTTACGTTCAATTACCTGCAAACAGATATTTAGATGTACTTGAATGTCTCAAAGACGTTCTACTAGTCCCTGAAGAAGTTGGTTCTAAGCTGAATCCCACTTGGCATTGGCTGAATCCCAGCCTGGCTCACTAGGCAAAAAGCCTGAGATGGGAAGCAATGGAAGGAAGTCAGGGCTGAACTGTCAGGTAACGTGAGGAAACAGGGATACCCGCAGGAAGGCTGGAACTGAGAAGGTAGACTGAGAGCGAACAAAAAGATGAAATGGATGAAAGACGGAGAGACCAAAGGGATTAAGAGTTTCTGAGTAAAGAACTGTAGCTGGCTAAGGGAAAAGGTTAGGAAAGGGCTTAGAGTTCAAAGTGAAAATGATAATGACTGAATAAGACAGCTGAAGCTGGTAGTATGGGGAGGAAATTAAAGCTGTGTCAAGGAGATTGAAAGTATTGCAAGTACAGCAATAAACCCAAAAAGGTGAAGTCTGAAACTACATAAAAGAGAAAACTGTAACTGAATCAGGAGCTAGTGTGGAGAAGAAATGGCACTGGGACCCTGACAGGCTGGTACAGGGAGAGGAGGTGTTAAATCTTCCAGAGACATACAAAGATCTACCAAGATAATATATTCTCATAGAAGTACGTACTCAGGAACAGTCTGGAATGGCACCCTAAATTGAAAATCTTAGCATTGCCCTATTTTCAGGAAATATCTATGAAATATGTCATAGACTCCTGCAGTGCTGGCATCTATATAGGGGACTAATCCCATCTGCTGCTATCACTTACTCCATTATGTGGAATGTCAGAGGTCTGTGATGTCCATTCAAAGCTTCCAGCCAATCTCTCAGGTAATACTTTGTGACGAGTTTCTGCTTTTCCAGTTTGCCTTTTTTTGTAAATGGAAATTGTACCCAAAACTCATCCTCCTCTCCCATCCCCTCAAAACATTATGAAGCTCCAAAACCAAGTCAGTATATCTGCACCATGACTTAACATTGTCTTTACATAATTATAAGCAATTTATTTAAGCTGAGCTTCTCACAGGTGGTTACTAGTTATCTAGTACTCGTCATGTGGATGAATTTATAAGCACCTGGAAGCTGTATGATGTTTTTAAATACTCTACATATTCTGAAAAAGAAATCCTAAACACTTAATATGATTGTTTACATTATTGGATACGCTATTCCTCGCCTTCCCCTTTTTGCCTCAATTCATGAAGCATAAAAATTTCATCCTCACTACAGAGTACTGCGAAAATGCATCCATGCATTAAGGGCTTTTGCCTGTGATGCATGAGGCAGTTTCATGGTTTGTCATAGCTCAGGAGATGTTTCTGGTACTCAGGAGCATGAGATGGGGACTGCCTCATGTCACACCATTGGCAGTGACGTCTGCTGAGTGTGTCATCTATGAGGCTTCTCTGAACTAAGCATGGAGCTGCTCCAGCAGGTCCTGCCTGACCCACGTGCAGATGCCACGGCTACTCCTCCTATATCACCCCACAGAGCTGACTGGCAAAACATGGTTCGGGGGGGAAGTGAGAGAAAAGGCATAAAATCACCTTGCACATGTCAGAGGGATGTTAGTAGCTACTACAGGGGCTGAGAGACAGCAACCAACCGGGTGGGTCTGACAATTCGTGTGTGGGACCGGGCGGGTCTGCATTCCTTCACGTCTGTGATAATGTGGATATTGCAGTGAGAACTGCCACAGGAGAAGAAATGAGCAATTCTGCCTCTGGAACAGGTTTTGTAGTAAATATGTAGTGAATCAAGTTTGGGCCTGTATATTCAGCATCAAGAAAACAAAACAAAATATTGAACACTTTTCATTAAGTGAGCAATATCCACATATACATCTGTGCCTCGACTGAAGAAGGTTCCTATGCACAGATAGCATGTGATCATGTAATTAAAAACTGTACTGAATGGATAATAATAGACAAGAAGCTAAGATTTGTACGCACAACAAACAGTGTCACTCACACACATGCACATATATATGATTGTACATTCGTCTGTGTGTATCTGTTATAATCTTTCCCCTTCTAAGATTAGATAACATGCATCCCATGCTAAACATTTATTTCTTGCTACAAATTCTTACCAATAAAAAAAAATGAGTTATAAAATAGATTGCAGGTAATATAGCAAGAAAGAAATACACGGTGTAACAATTCTGTCTAGGTTAAGTACCTAAAACATTTACCTACTCCACTGAAAAATACTTGGAGTAAAGTAAACAAAATGAAAATGTGAAATTGCATCTTGAAATGTATACTATGTTTTCATAAACCATAATAATAAAAACAAAGCTATATAACAGTGAAAGTAACAATTGAAATAATTAGTCATTGGTTAGTAGGGTGTTGAAAAACAACACACAGAGAAAAAGTACATTTCCAACATACAATTATCTAGTTAGTTAGAACAATTTGTTATTTTTCCCCCAAATCAATATTACAAATGCTCAATATTTTCTTCTGTAGTCTGAAATTAGACATGAGTCAGATGTAAGTACCAAGCAGAAATGATTTGTAGCTCTAAAAATTATGCCTGCTCAAAATCTGATTATAAAAATTGATTGTAGGCATGGAATTTGACATTTTAGCAATCATATCACATTACCCCATGTACCAGTAAGAGTTCCTGGCATGTGGTGTTATATAGGCAAGCTATATGTGCAGTGACAACACGAGCAAGTTCTGTCTGATGTCTTCAAATGTAACTATAATTTTCAATTCCACACATGGTGATGGAGGGGAACACCCATGATTTTTCATTTTATTTTAAATTGTTGATGAAGACATAATGAATGGCTTGGCTAATTTTAATATCTTTGCCATTATTCAGAAATGTATGTAGCATGCATAAAGATGCATAATAAGCTTTACTCTGTATATTTTTTAATTCATAAATAATAGGGCAAGATTTTGGGAAGGTGATGAAGATTCTGGCTCCATTTAATCTCAAAAGTTTTCCCTTCTCCTTTCTCTCATTTAGTTTAAAGAGGAAATGTATTATTCAAATAAAGAAGCATGCATACCATTTGGAAGTGACAATAGTGGTTGGAGTGCAGCTCTACTGGAAAATTAACCACCATTCTGTGCTCTGTGTGAACATTTTACAGTTTGCCATGGAAAACAATGCTTTTAGTACTTTGTTATGCTTGTCTTAACTATGTAGCAGAGTAGCTGAAGTATTATTATGACAGAAAAATAAACTTCTGTTTCTAACACTAAATGCATCGTGCCATATTCAAACTTCAGTAGGCATATATACACTGATCATAAAATGTTTAAAGATGACATGGATGTTTAAGAATAAAATCAGTCAAGTGATGTCCTCTGAAACAGAGAGGTATAAATTATTCTCTCAGTGGCTATGCATGCAACCCTACAAGATTTAAAGGTATTTATACATATGGTGAAAGACTGAATTTATGGAACATTTTAGTTCCAATATATGTATATTTGACATATCTTAAAGTTTTAGACATTTTCTTTTAAAGCTGCTAGTGTCTGTTAGCTAGTTATTTGCATGCCATTTTATGAGGCAGTCAATATAAAATTGGCATCACTTAGTCAACAAATATATACTTAATATACTATAGTTACAACATACAGGACTTGAGTCCCATCTGAAATGACACAGCTTCACAGGGAAATTGGTAATGGAGAAGATGGTGTTCAAGCACTAGATGCAACCTGTAGCAGAAAAATTATCACTGATGTCGGAGTGTTCTGTGAGGTCCATTGGTCTTGACTATGAAACTGGCTTTATAGGGACCTACGCTGGTGCTGTCTTCCATGGGATTCATACAGTACTATCGTGGTTACTTTTCACAAGTGCCTTTGTACTGATGATATTAGTGTGACTGCCTGACTATACCTCTTTGTTTCTGTTTTCTAAATATAGGGCCAATTTTACTTGTATCTAAGGAACTCACACATGTTGCAAGGGAATAGTTTCAGACATGTCTGGCTTAAGAACTTTCTTCCAACTGTACCATAGTATACCTTCAGACAGACTACCACTCAACATGCTATACAAAATTATTTAAATCATCCCAGCAGTAGTCCTCTGAAGTTTACCTTTCTTAAATTTGCTCTTCTCCAGTTTCTACATTATTCAGTTGAACAACACCAGGAAAACATGTTTCAATCTGACACTCTCGTTTTCCTTCCACCTCTGCCTCATCTCCCCCCCTGCCTCCATCACCACTTATATACTTACTAATTGATCTAGAGTTATTTATTTGCAGACTGGATGGATTCTTCTCCACTGCTTGGACAGGCCCCTTTCATCCATTCGCTTTTCCACTTTCTTAACCAAATACCTCAATATAGATAATATAGATGAAAATCTGTTGAACAAAACTGAACCCAAACCCACAATTGTTGTATTATTTTGCATGCTATGGTTCAGATTCATGGAGAGCTAATATGCTCAGAAGATGAATCCAAAATGATGGGAAAAAAGAGGAAAAAATAAATTGCATTTTAAATTATCTTACCACCTTACAAATGCATGTCCTTTAAAAAATAACTGTAATGAATTTTCCCCACGATTTCTCCAAACACACCTATCTATGTATCTGGTTTTTTTTATTCCCACATCTTCCCTAGTATTCCCTTTATCGGTGACATACTTGTAAAAGTTTTTCTTGCCCTTGATGTCCCTGGCCAGATTTATTTCTATCTGGTCTTTAGCTTGCCTAACCTGATCCATGGCTTCTTGGACAGTTTCTCTGTTTTCCTCACAGGCTACCTGTTCTTGCTTCCACCCTGTATAGGCCTCCTTTTTGCTTTTGAGTGTTTCCAGGAGCTCCTTGTTCATCCATGCAGGCCTCCTGACTTTTTTTGCCTGACTTCTTCATTGTTGGGATGCAACATGGGTGCATGCTCAGCAAGTTTGCCTACAGCACCAAGCTGTGTGGTGTGGTTGACACACTGGAAGGAAGGGATGCCATCCAGAGGAACCTAGACTGGCTTGAGAGGTGGGCCCATGCCAACCTCATGAAGTTCCACAAGGCCAAGTGCAAGGTTCTGCACATGGGTCACGGCAATCCCAAACACAAATACAGGTTGGGCAGAGAATGGATTGAGAGCAGCCCTGACGAGAAGGACTTGGGGGTGCTGCTGGATGAGAAGCTGGACATGAGCCAGAAATGTGTGCGTCCAGTCCAGAAAGCCAAATCCTGGGCTGCATCAGAAGAAGCATGGTCAGCAGGTCGAGGGAGGTGATTCTGCACCTCTATTCTGCTCTCATGAGACCCCACCTGGAGTACTGCATCCAGCTTTGGAATTCTCAGCACAAGAAGGGCGTGGACCTGTTGGACATGGTCTTGAGGAGGGCCATGAAGATGATGACAGGGCTGGAGCACCTCTGCTATGAAGACAGGCTGAGACAGTTGGGGTTGTTCAGCCTGGAGAAGAGAAGGCTTCAGGGAGACCTCATAGCAGCCTCCCACTGTCTGAAGGGGGCCTACAAGAAAGTTGGAGAGGGACTTTTTACTAGGGCATGTAGTGATAGGACGAGGAGTAATGGTTTCCAACTGGGAGAGGGGAGATTTAGGTTAGATATCAGGAAGAAATATTTCACTGTGTGAGTGGTGAGGCACTGGAACAGGTTACCCAGAGAAGCTGTGGCTGCCCCATCCCTGGAGGTGTTCAAGGCCAGGTTGGATGGGGCTTTGAGCAACATGGTCTAGCGGTGTCCCTGCCTATGGCAGGGGGGTGGAAAGTGGATGATCTTTAACCCTTCCAACCTATTTATTTATTTATTGGGGCAAAGGTAAGGTAAATCAACAGTATCAAATGCATCTGTACCATACTTGGTAGCAAAAGACCTATGAACATTCTGATGCACATAAGGAGCAGATTTCACTATCATTTTCCCTCTTTCCTGAGTCTTGCCTTTGATGCTCTGTCCCAGCTGGACATGGTGCCACAAGTTGGCACTGCTGCTCAGTGAACTGATTACACAAAGATGTTTATTCTGAAACATGTAAAATTTTCAATGGCTGTACCCACAGGTCCTCTAGACTATTTTTTATCTAATTGTGGAAACCAGAAGTTAACTATAACCTTTGTGGAAATAAAGCACCTAACAGGATAATTTGCTGTAGCCTCTATAAACAGCGATATATGCATTAATAAGATGCCTTTGCAAGGGTTTCAGGGTTCTTTTTTTGTAAAAGTAGGTAATGGAATATGAAAGCAGAAAATTAAATTTCTTCAGAAATTTCTTTAGAAAATGAAATTAAATGGGTATGTTATATGAGTTTTCAACACTGAAAGGAATTTACAAGTCTGAAAAGGCAGAGTTTCCATCATAACTTTTGTCTTATATGTTAAATTAACCAGTAATGTCCATACAATTTTGTAGAGAGCAGCAAGCTCCACAAATAGAAAAAAAAAAAATCAAAGTGAGAGGATCAGTGTGTCAGACATATGAACACCTTCAGACTGTAGAGAAAAAAGGTATGCAAAAAATTTCTATGACATGAATTTGGGTTGATAGTCAATATGGTTGAATGTACAGAAATAAAATTAAGACTGAACTGTTACCTGAACTACACTCATCAGTCTTCAAACCACTTATAACTTGGATTCAACATTCTTCCAAAGAGAGTATTCTAATAAATCTGCTTGATTGACAAATAATTATAGGGTTTAAAATTAAAAAGAAATACACAATCAAAGTATTTGATTTATTCATGATTTCTGCTTATAATCCCCATGTCACTTGGCAATTTTAAACTGGAATTACAAAAAAAAAATCTGTTGGAATGATATCCGCAGAACTAGTGAAGAAGTAAAATGACGTCAACAGGTAAAGGCGAAGTAGTTAAAAACAGGTTAAAAGTTTTCAGGACTGACTAAACAAAGCAATAATGTATAAGTGAAAGAAAAATCCAGAGCACTGATGACTGCTAATCCTGTAAGAGACAATTTAGAGCTTCTCCGAATAACTCGGCTGAAAAGAGGTATTTTTGTTTCACATTATTTTTCATTGTAAACATTACACTATTCCATCTAAACCCATATGTTAAATGTTGCTAGTTTTCTGCATTAATTAGGCTATAGGAATACAACATTATTTTCCTAGTGACATACATGGTTATAAAATACTGAATTCTTACCTCATTGAAAACGAAAGGAAAAAAAAAAAAAGCCAGATAAATATTGCTTCCAAGCACTGGTTGAATGATTTGCTAAATGTGCTCAATAAATTGTATTTTAAAAATTAATTATTTTCTTAATGAATATAATAACAAATTATAAACATTCAGAAAGGAAGAATAATCAAGGCGCCTATTACAAACGATTGCCAGTGGAAAAAAATGTGATTGATTTATTTTTATTCTACTACTGATAATCAATTTTGAACTGAAAAGTATAAAATATAGTCCAGACTGCTGTCTAGATTTTTCTTAAGACATTTGTTCATGAGTCTCTCTCTGTCTTTTTTTTTCTATCTTTTTTTTTTTCTTTCTTTTTTTTTTTTC
>VYZM01022221.1:20572-34132 GCA_013398915.1 Dromas ardeola | reverse complement strand
TTTTTTTTTTTTCCCTTTTGTATAACTGAGCTGGTACAGAAGCAATCAAGGACTAGGACTTCTGCAGAGAAGCAAAACAGAAGAGGGGCCTCACTGGGGACATTGTAACCAGATGTTTCCAAGGGAAAACTATTCTCTCTGACAGAGATTATGACTAAAGTGACATGCTCCTTATTGCCACTGCCCTGTGGCCTGGGAGAAAAACTGCTGAAAGAAACCAAAGATGTATTGAGTAGATGCAGACAAAATAAGGACTCTGGGACATTTGGAATGCTTTCCATAGTTATCCAGGGCTCCTACCTTTGATATCTTGCTGTTTGAGCTGTTCTCTATCTCAGCAGCCCCATTATTCACTACCAGTAACACTGGCCCATTTTATATTCTTTTCCCCATAGCAGTCCTGTCTACATCTCTTTCCACATCTCTTTCCATTTAGCTAGTCCCTCCTCCACAAAAAATAATCAAAGACTACACAGCTATGTAGTCTTTGTTATCTTCATCTGCTAACATGTCATATAACTTTCACTATGTTTTTGTCTTGTTTATGTAAGTTCTTCAGGAAAGAATGATCTACTCATATATTTTTTTTTTTGTTGCTTACCAGGAGAACAATATTTCTATTTTGTAGTACTACTGCTTAGGTGTATAATTCGTAGTTCAATCGATGCAATGGAAATACTTTTATCCATCCTTTTGTATTCAGATCGTTACACCATATGTTTTTTAACATGTATGTGAGACATCATTCAGTGTTTCTTAACTTGTATACTAAATACAAATACACAAAACCGTTACGAAACCTAGAAAACAGTTTAATGAAAATCAAACAGCCATTCAAGGCAGATTTATTGAATCTAACTTTAAACACTATTGACATCTACATCTGAGCTAATCGCTCTGGGCTACCTGTATAGCCAGGGAAGAGAAATTGATATGCCTTCTGGGGTGTAATTCATCTCAACCAAAAGTAGGCGTCTCATACAGGTCATACCAATTGCACCTTAAATGTGCCTATTTCTCTACCTTGGCTACAAAGCAAGCCTAAAGTGACTAACAACTGCACTGTAGATAACTGAAGTCAGACGAAATGCTTCCCACTCTTACCAATTTCTGTGCTGACTACAATAGGCACACATGTTTTCTGAAAGTTATCAATAATCTTACTATTACTATGTCACATTATTCCTGCAGTTCAAGTAAGCTATAATTTCTTAGTCAGAGTTCATGAAACATTACAAAGATCTGTACTTTTACCACATTTGAGAGTAATTTTTGGTCTTTGATATTAGTTTCTAATCTCCAGTATCAAGAAATTGGCCTCTGGGTTAATTTGGTTCTTCTCCAGGGTGTATCAGAATGTGTGTAGATTCCTGGGTATCAGCTATTTAAGAACACTCACCCATAGATACTTGAACTCTTCAGTATTAAACAATTGATCAATATAAGAGTTTCAGAGGAGAAAGTAGTGTTAAAAGTTTATTCATTCTGTGCACTCTTTAGAGATGATTAACTGTTTTTATTATATTAAAGCAAACCCAAAGCCATCTGCCAAAGGCGATTGTGTCCAAGCACTGAAACCATTTCATGTGAAAACTCATTTTCAGGCTCCTAATTATTTTTCATTATAGTGGCAGTGTGGAATAGATTGGAATTGGACAGTAATTGCCAGGTCTGAGCAGTGCGGACCATTGCAATGTATCAGTTTAGATGAAGTGTGACAAGGATACATCTAGCTACTATATAACTTCCATTAAGCAACTTCCCTGTCCCTGATCATGTAACACTTCATAGAATGTGGTCAGCACAAGGTCATAATAATGGCTTTCTGTCTGACTTCAAGTATTTTGTACACGCACAAGCTGTTAACCCCCTCTGTTAGCATCGCTCTAACAATGTCCAGTTATTACAGTTGTCAAGGATATTTACAATATTTCTCCACAGGGGATAGGAGAACTTTAAAAGGTTGCAGAACTTACATATGTATATTTTAATGCTTCATGATGCTAAAATATCCTGGAATTGAGAAACAAATTGCCCAGAAGGTAGTAAAATGCTTTTCTACAGCACTTCATGTGTTAGGTCCTGCAGCGTAAATTGGAAAATAAATTATCTTAGGTTCAAGTTCTAAATCTATAGGCATTTCTTGCAGCAAAACTCCTTTATCTCAAGTTTCAGTCTTTAATTCACCTCTCCCTCATTGCTCTCTCCTTCTGTTTCCCTTCCCAGAACAAAGGCATTAGGCCTTGATCTAACTGTCTCTAAAGTACATAATAATGCTCACATTGGTTTTACTGGTCTTTTAGTCCTTTGCTTTAATGAAATTATCTGAGATGCAACTTTTCAATCTTATACTTTCCCTGCTAACCCTGACTTACATGACTTGATTTTTGTTTCAGCTCGTACTTAGAAAAGTGTATTCTCAGCTTTGTGTATCTCTGTTTCTGAATACTCTCACTGTTGCCTAAGGAAGAGCATCCAACATTCAAGCAACAACAACATTCAAGTAAATGACCAGTTCTCAAAATATCCTGACTTCAGTTTTCATCTTCACTATTGTAATTTAATGGAAGCATCTTTTGGCAATAGCAGCACTAAGGAGAAAGTTGGCTGTCCCTTCTACCTAGGATGCCAAAAACTATAGCTCTGAATCCATGGCAGATATTCAATCACATAAAGCTTGTTTTCAAAAAATGAGCCCAAAGTTCATCTTATCTCTTCTTACATACCTCATCTGTACTTTCCACACAATGAAAACATGTGTCTCAATATTTCTGTAACATGAAGAAATTGTACTGTATTCAGAAACATGTCATAACGCTACTTTAGCTACTTCTCAGGGGCATTATATACTGTACAGATATAGTCACTGTTAAAATGAGTGTGTTCTCAACTGAGAAGCTGTATATAAAACAGTAGTTCAAGCACAGGATGATTAAAAAGAATATTGATTTTATCTTCTGTAAACAGTGCTAATTTTCCAAAATTCTAAAGATGACAATATAGCACTTTATTTTCCAATGCCATTCACAACAGGGACATTTTTAAAAAAATGAAAAGGAGTGGAAAAAAATATAATTAATGAAGTAATCTGTCATCAATGAACCTGTAAATTGAAAATACTTTAAAATGTTCTGGAAGGTAAAAATTCATAATAAGGCACTCTAAAATTGGATTATGTAGGGTGGGGTTTTTTTTGTTTTCTTTTATTTTCTTTTCTCAAATGTGCATCAGCCAGTTAATTTAACTACAGTGGTGCTTTCTGCCTCTCCTTCTGGTGAAAGCTAAAGTTCTATTTTTGGGGAAAAAAAAAAAATAAATCCCTACCAGTATGATACTAAAAATGAGCCAGTCTTTATGTACAACTAAAAAATAAATAAATTTGTTGAAAGGGCAGTCTATGTCTCAAGTCAGTAGGAAGGAAACATGTACTGTCTAAACTACCAAAATGAATGATTGAAATAAAATTGTATTAAATATATTTAAAAAAAAAAAAATGCTAACTCATTCTTAGTAGAAACTATGTCATAATATATACTGGAAAAATTATTTTACATATGCAGTGTCTCTGATATGCTGGTATGCATGAGCCATGTTAACCATGTCAAGACCACATTCAAATCCTGACTTAGTTAGCTTCACCTCCTATAAGTCTGCATATACACATTCAAAACTTTGGGACATACTCACTGGATCCCCCGGTATGAAAGGTTCAGGGAATTGAAGTTGACTCCACTCCTACGGGCAAAAGGAATGTTGTAGTGTTGGCCCTGGCTTGGCTGGCCCATAGACTTTAAACGATATTTCAGTAGACCTTAATGCCAACTTGCCACACACTGTGCTGAGGCTCCTGTCTCATTCGATAAATCTACTGGCAGCAAAAGGTAAAATCCTTCTGGGGTAGCTCTTCGTGCAATATAACCTGACTCCAGAAAAAAGCTGCATGAAGTGCTAAAGACATGCATGAGTATTCAGAGAGAATATGCTTCAGTGCAAAGCCTTCGTTCTGGCAAAATTTCTAAATAGCAATACAAAGCCATTGCCTAGGATGTGACCCATACAAGAAGTTTAATAAATGCAAGTCTACAAAATTGCAGATTTGGGATCTAATTTGACTTTCCTGGGCATCACATCACATTTAACCATTTTACAGTGAATGAGAATCGTGGGAGGGAAGTGTCTACCAGTTCCCAGGTAAATAGTTTTGAACTGTGTAGACCTCATCTCTACAGTAGAAGGAGTCAGAAATTCAAACATCTATGTCTGAGGCACCTGTGAAGAACGTCTGAGTCCAAGGCCATTAACAAGTCAGTAAGCTAAGACTATAGTTTGCTTCTGGGAACTGGTCTGACAGATCCTAGATCCCTCCATTTTTCTCCCAGCATGCCTTTGTCTACACTTACAAAGCAATGATAATTAATCTAAACAGTACATGCAATGCATGTATGTGGGTGGTATATGGGAAGGACCATGCTTGAGCATGCTTTGCACATGCATGCTTTGATCAAGCAATAAATGAGGTAAGAACTCCGTGTCTGGCAAATACAAAGAGAAGATCAGAAGGGCATGACTCTTCTGACTGTTCTTCTCTTCCCATATGTGATCTCACACACTGAGATTCCCAATACACCCTCTTCTTACTGAGCTCCAGGCACAGTTCATTGAAGCCGTTATTTACAAGACATGTTTAGTGTTCAATAATCTATTTATCTGCTCTAATAACTTGGATAATGCAATGAAAAGTATATCTCTTAAATTTTCAAACAACATGATGAGAAGCATGTCAGGCAGGCTGGAGAATGAGAGTGGAATTCAGAATGACAGGATAAAGAAAAAGCATGATTAAATTCATTAGGCACAAATGCAAGGTAAAAAGTAGCTGGGTGAAACTGCAGAAAGCAAGCTTCAGACTAGCAAGTGTTTATGAAGGTAAGGGTAGTGACAGGATGAAATAGATTACCTCAGGAGGTTGTGGAGTTGCCATCATTGGATTCTTTAGAAATATCCATAAAGAGTGACAGAGGTATAACTGATCTGCCTATAGAGCTCTTTCCAGACCTACTTTTCTTTTCCGTGATTCTTGCTTCGTACTGACGTGGCACAAGTCACCAAATACACAAGTGCATAAGGACTGCAACAGAAACTGGCTGTGTCATTCCAGGGCTGTTGCTGCCTGAGCAGAGTATGCCTTGTCATCCCTGCTCTGTGCTCATGGCAGAAGGAGTGCAGGCACATGCACAGTCATTTCTTAGGAGTGTTGTTCTAAAACAACACGCATGAGGTACATCCCTACCTCCTGTTTCTACAACCAGGTTGTTTATTCTTGGTCTGAATGGAACACTTCTGGCTTTGTAAAAGCAGTATAAAACAATTTGTAAGACTGCAAATGGACCTTCAGTATTCGCACTGTTCACGACAATCTTGGAAAGCTATCTCAAGGACATTGTGATTGAAGCCACAAGCTGAGATTGTCTTCTTAAAGAACTGTCAGGACAGGGTCAAACTCTGTGCGATTGAACAGGCAAATGTCCAGCAAGGAGGTGTATGTCGGTGTATGGCAGCAAATCCTAAATACAGTCTCAGGATTTTGTGTGTTCTCCAGATCACCATGCACTGAGCCTCAGCCTCTGCAGAATGGATGGCCTGAGCCAGACTTCCCCCTTTATTTTAACTCTCTCTGTTGTCAGAAAATGTCTCTGGTCTTGCAGCTCAGTGTATTCACTGAGGTGTACATCAGGCAGGAGTTTGCCGCTAAAATACAATTTAGACAAGCCAGTCCACACAACTGGCCAGGATGCAGATAAGTATGGCACAAACATCTCAGTGTCCAAGGAAATGGTGGCCTGATGAAGTGCCACAGGGTGCATGAAACACAGGCCAGACGACACCAGCAATGATGCTGGAGAAGTGGACAGTAGTAGTGCATGTAGTGCACTACTACATGTAGTGCACACAGGGACACATATAGTTGCCACGTGTCTTGGCATGCACTAGCTGTTATTTTTGCCAAAAAAGTAAAAAAAAAAAAAAAATTAAATGCAACTGACATTATCTGGCTGTTGTATGTGTCTGTTGCAGGGACATTTAGAGTTCAAACAAGATGGCTTGACCCCTCAAATGTGAAGGACACTTGTGACTAGCAAAAGTAGAAGATACAGCGAAGGATGCCCAGCAAAGTCCAGTCATTATAGTTTATGGGATGTCTCTTTTAATTGTTTTCTTAACTTTACTGTAATGCTAAAAAGTCTTTCATTCTTAATAATATTTTAGATGCACACAAATTAATCATATATGATATTCTTGTCATTTTTTTGTAAATTAGGAGAGATGTAAAAATGAATTTAATTGCAATATCAAAAATCTAGTAGAATATTTTAATATGGAATTCCAAGAATAACACAAAATACTAATTATATTAGTCCATGCTACAAAAGTTGGATTACATCAACATCAGTTAATTTAATTTGCAAATGTACTAACATAACGTAATAGTCATAAACCAAATTATTTTATATAGAAATATATTAAAGAAATAATATATTGACTTCCCTGGCATCAGTGGCAATCGTGCTGACTTAATCTAATTAGGATTTTTCACCTCGAAATGTATTAAATATTTAACTTTGTGACCACAGTCCAGTGTAGGAGCTACAGTTCAAAAAGGCCTAAACATCTATCCTTTGGAGGAAAATATAAATTAAAATCCACCCTACTCATGTAGTGTGCTAGTTTTGGCTGGGGTAGAGTCAATTTTCTTCATAGTAGCTAGCATGGGGCTATATTTTGGATTTGTGCTGAAAACTCTGTTGATAATACGACTAATACAGGGATGTTTTTGTTCTTGCTGAGCAGTGCTTACACAGAGTCAAGGCCTTTTCTGCTTCTCACACTGCCTCACCAGCAGGTGAGTAGGCTGGAGATGCACAAGAAGTTGGGAGGGGACACAGCCGGGACAGCTGACCCCAGCTGGCCAATGGAATTTTCCATGCCATATGATGTCATGCTCAGCAATGTAAAGATGGGGGAAGAAGAAGGAAGGAGAGGACATTCGAAGTTATGGCATTTGTCTTCCCAAGTTACATGTCATGGAGCCCGGCTTTCCTGGAGATGGCTGAACACCTGCCTGCTGATGGGAAGCAGTGAATGAATTTCTTGTTTTGCTTTGCTTGCACATGTAGCTTTTGCTTTACCTATTAAATTGTCATTATCTCAATCCACGAGTTTTCTCACTTTTACCTTTCTGATTGTCTCCCCCATCCCACTATGGGGGGAGTGAGTGAGAGTCTGCGTGGTGCTTATTTGCTGGCCAGGGTTAAACCATGACATCTAGCCTTTCAGTGTTACAAAATAAAGACTGTTATTCAGTCATAAAGCTAACTGGTCAAAGAATGTTTCTTCGAACCATGAAAATTGATTGTCCTTGAAACTTTCTTCTCAGTCATGTAATTTATACCCTTACTATTAACATCTCATCCTTCTGGAACGGTGTTAAGCTATGGCATAAATGGAGGATAAACATAAAAAGTGATTATCTATTGCTATAGTTGAAGAATCACAGCTATTATTGTCAAGAGATTTAAATGTGCCTGAGCAATGCCTTTGGATTCTGCTGAAACTGTTTAAGAAAGTTAGCATAGTTAGCTTTTTTCTTTTTTTTTTCCTTTTTTTTTTCAATGCTAGAAGGAAAATGTCTAACATAGATTCTCTGATCTTCTTTTTTAATGTGCAACGTTAAGCTTTCCTTTCAAGTTAGCGTTTTACGAAGGATGATGTTGCATATATGGTATGTCAGTGCTGAGTGGCACTTTTCAGATGGCTGTCTTTCAAAGAAAAGCTCATTTCTCTTCATTATATATATCAAATGTATTAGCAGTTGTGTAACCTGAGCATGTAACCCATATCTTTTTGAAGGGCTTTTTGAGTATATTTGCTATCGTATAGCCACTCTTTTCTATTATTTGCCAAAACAGGGCAAACAGAAAGAAAAAAAGGGGGAAAAAAAAGGGAAGGGAAAAGACAACAGTAAACAGAGCCTTTGAATTGCCTAGTCAGTAATGCAGTGTCAGTTCTAACTATGTCTTTATTACCAGTATCAAAATACATAGCTTTCTTACAATGTATGTATATAATACTTTCACATATTTGTATACCAAGGACAAAAAAAGGCTTAACACTCCCCCCACCTCATTCTTCACAGATATCCCATTAAATTCAATGGCAGTTCAGTACATTAAAGGCATGTAGTATCAGGACATATCGCTCACCATAATGTGTGACACCTTTATCTTACCTGTCATTCAAAGATTTAAAGAGAATAAATGTTGGCTCAGGCCTTACATAGTTTTCTACAATATAAATACGTCGTGGTTTCAGGATATTAGGATTGCATATTTGATGCAGTTTACTGCACTGTGTGTGATGTTGACTGCTCTTTTCACTATCTGGTGCCTTGAAATGGCTGGAACGATCAGCCCTCTGGAGTTTAAAGGGGAGTAAAAAGGAAAATGAGAGAAGAAATAATGAAGATCAGGTTCACTAGCCTTGTATTGTATAATAGCTGTCAAAATGAAATAGAAGTTATCAGAATGATCATATTAAGGGAGATAAGCTCTAACCAAAGTCCTATACATCAGCGTCAATGCAATATCTACAGTGAAAGTGCAAAAGTTAAGCAATAAGAATTTCCTAAGAATGCACTGATCCTTGCAACGTAGTTGTATAATCCATATAATTTATATGAACTATCATCCCTGTACTCTCTTGACCTCAGATCAACTGTATATTCAGCTATCTTTATTCAGACTCAATCATAAAGCTACTAGAGGGAGTGAAAGAGGACTACACTTTTCATCAAATTTCCAGATGTAACATAGTGGTTGAAATTCATAACAGATCAAATTGTGTACTTTTTATTTATTTATCTACAGTTCTAGAGTATTTACAGACTTCCTATTTCCATGATCCTGATTGTCTCAAAATGTTTAATGTAAAATTTTGTAATTTGATCAGACATCTGTGATAAGTTTTCATTTTACAGGTGAAAATTAGATGTATGAGCAGACTTCATGGCCAGACGAAAAAAAACACATACAAAAGGAGGTCTTCAACACATGATGCCATGAATACCACATAGTTAGTTATTATTAGTTAAACACTAATTGTGCCTGTGCTTTCGAAATACCTTTCACTTCACATTACTTGAAATGATTTCTGTGTTTGGGATGGAGGACGAGGCTTAAGAAGTCCCTTATTAAAGAGGAATTCCATAGAACTTCTTTCAACATAAAAAAACTCCTCCTGTATCAGAACTGTACTTCTGTGAAGCACCTGTAAACATCCGACACTTGAAAGTTCTGAGGAATTTGGGATCCTGCTCATCTGTGAATCTGTCATCCCCTTGACATATCTGCGTGAAGGGGCAACAGTTCACCAAACGTTTTCCAAGTATGCCTTCTGGTTCTGTATGCAGTTTAAGTACATTTTGCAATTTCCTTCTGAGCTCAGTGGCAGTTATTGGTGGTCCCTTGGGAGATTTGAGAAGTAGTAGTTAGGGCACTTACAGGCTGACAAGACTGTGCTGCCTTGCAAAGTACAGCTCTATTCACTACTGCCCTTAATACGGGGCTGTTGATGGCACCACTGTTCAGGTTTTATGCAAATGTCTAGTACTTCCCAAATGAGTGAGAGACACAGAATTATTTCTGTCCTCAGCCACATGTATTGCAAACATTTTTTCCACAGTGTCTAGTAGCTGATGCCCTAATTTTAAGGTTATGGGCTCCAGATAAGGTTACAGATTGTCTAGTAAGGTGGATCTGTGTGTTCTCTGTATTGCAAACAAACAGTCAATATGCCTTAGGTTAGAGAGAATGAGAACAGAAGGATGCATCAAAGGTTAGCCTCATCGTAGTGGGAAAAGAAAGAGGGAAAGAGAATTCAGACAAGGACAGTGCATATCATTTCATAAATATGCATTTTCAAGGCATGATTCCTTTGCTCTGTTTTAGACATACCATTACCATACCATAGGCATGTTGCACACCAGAAGTGTTGATAGCCCATTTCCCATTGGCTATAACAATATTCTGGGGTAACTAGCTTAAACACAGATCTCTCTGCTCTGGTCATCTAAAGTAAGTTTTAAACAAAAAAATGCATGCTATCTGTCCTTTGTTACCTGGAAGCTAAAGTACTCAGGAAAAAGTCTGGAGTCTAGACCTACATTAAATATGTCTTATTATAAAAGGCATCAGCTGATGAGCGTTAATTAAAAAAAGAAACAAAATTTTTTCATATAGTATGTCCATGGAAAGGTAAAGGAGAACCTGGGAAAAGCTTTTTTTTCTGTTAATGGGGAAGAAACAACAAAGAGATCTAAGAGAGCTGAGAGACAATGGAAGCAAAGATTAACTTTATTCATGGGCTGATGAAGAAATATTACAAGTTAAGTTTTAATATTCATTTTGCAGTAGCAGTAAAATGTTCCCAGGGAGAGAACATCCGTACTAATACAGATTTAGCCTTGAACAAAAGATGAGAAAGCAAAGATGGACTTTTACAGCTTGAAATTGTCAACATTTGGCTACAATGTGGTATTGTGTTCTTGGGGAACAGGAAACGTAAGGGCAAGAAAAGAAGGAGTCTTATTCAGAATGCCAGCAAAGAGCATTCAGCAACAGCAAAAGTGTTTGGCCTCTTACTGGTGAATAAGCAAAGAGTTACAGGCACCATACAGGTGCACAAGAAATTCATTCTAAGTGATAAACAAAATGAAATAACATACAGAGCAAGTAAAAAATATTTTGTATGAATACACATATGAATATCTAGCAGCATAAAGGATGTACTGTTTTTCAACTGCATCAGAGGAAAATGTTCAAGGACAGAAGAAAGGAAATGTTCCTGGTTTGCACTGATATGGCGGGAGAGGTTAGGGCCAATCCCAGAACGGGGGAAAGAAGAAAAGGTTTTGTTTCAGCAAGTTCCGGTGGAAGGGAGATTTTTCTCAGTGTTTAGCATATTAAGCCGTTCTTCATGGGCCTTCTGCTCTTACTTTTTCATTGCTTTCTTTTGAAGCTCTTGCTGCTGACAAGAACTTAATTAAATATTTTAATCTCTATGTTTTTAAGATGATCAGCTTTAATCTGTCCTTTCATACCTAACCCATGGCTAGTTTAGATACAGGTCCCATATTATTTTTGTATCTTTGGAAGTCTACATATAAATTCTGAATATATAATAAAGAAATGATAAAATCCTTATTTTGCACACTTCCATAACTACTTCCAGAGTGTGGCATAATGCTGTCAGAAGTTCAGCCCTAAGTGTTTATCACTCCCTTTATTAAACATAGTCACATTACAGCTCCATCATTTTAAACACAAGTAGATAGACAGAAATTTGTTTCCGTGCCTATATAAAATATCATTTTATGACAATGAAGTCTGGTTATTACACCTCAATACCAACTTGACCCTACGCTGTTAAATAATCTTCCATTCCACACTACTTGGAATAATTTCTGTATTTGTACTTGAAGACCAGTGTTTCAAAATCCCTTATTGTACAATACCAACTGGGAGTCTGATGTACTCTTCTACATGTGTTATAAACAGATTGTATTTTCATTTGCAAATACGACATTATTACAAGAGTTAGACTAACAACCTGAATAACTAGCGTCTATACTTCATGTTTATTGCTGCCTGCATAAATTTTAATTAGGAAGCTGTATAAATGTTCAAGAAACTACAGTATAAGCAGAGTAACAATTAAATACCTGTTAATGCAATTATAACCCAGTTATCTCTTTTAATTAAATGAGTTTGTCATTATTAGCAAAACAAGAATATCTTTGAAACTGCAGGAAAACCTGTCCCAAAAGTTCTTGTAAGGCAGTTCTGTTCATCAATACCTAAAGGTAAAACAAAGCTATTGCTTTCTCACTTAGTTAAACCCTTCAGTGAATAGTAGAAAACATGTTTTAGAACCACAGGAGGTGAACTGTCCATAATGGTTCTGCTTCATTAGCAAGGATATCTGGTGAGAGATCAGAAGGTAATGAATTGTCAGCACCTAACAAAACCAGGGAACAAATATAGTATAAAAAAAGAAAAAACATAGATCATGGAGAAGCCTCAGGAGATCTCTTTGCAAGCAAAGGCAGAGATGTAAATAAGTTATTTACAAGCTCATTTGGGATAACACATTTGAAATATGAGTCAACATTTACAAAAAAAACGACAAAACGATTTATTGAAATAGTGGTAAAATTAATAAGGTCAGAATTATCTTCTTACAAGTCTATACACATTATACCTGCAGCAGTAACATGTTAATAATACCTTCTTTTTAAAAAAAAATTAGAGAAATTAAATGGGGAGGCATATTTTTTATTTAAATTTTGAGCTGTAGTGTATTATCCTTTGTTTCCCATTCTATTAGATTAACATCACATTTCTAATTATATTATTCAGTTTATTTTAACTTTACAATGTATCTTTATCAACTATTTATATACTTGTATGTTACTTTTCATTAACATTTAATTTTATGCAGCTGGAAAAGGTATAAAGAGTGTTACATGTCCGTTGCAATCATTATGATAATTTTCTTAGCAAAGTTATTTGTATTTATACCTTACCTATTACTGACATTCTCCAAGACAACGGAGTAGGATGATTAGGGCAAAATGTAAGATTTATATTTCTGTCTTTATTTCTACTGTCAATCAGTTCTGTGATATCTGGAAATTTACTTCCTCTGCCTCAGGTCCCACATGGTCAGAAACTATCTTTTGCAGTGTGCATGTGAAGCTAAGTTTCTGCTTAATCAGAATCTGTTGGATAAGAATTTAAATAACCAACCTCTATGTTGTGGCCTGTTTTAATGATAGCAAAGATTTGCAAAAGGCACTTTTTTAAAAAATGAAATCTTAGTTAGAGGACCTTTTCCAAACAGATATGCATATTTCCTTTTTCCTGTTCTCTGATCTATTCAAGCTTAAAATATTCATCTCATAAGTCATGATTGAAACTGTATATGCTTTATTAGAAAAATCTGAAGCTTTTCCAAGGTTGGCACCAGAGAGAATCCTATTTCCTACTGCCTGGTGCCATTAAAGTCTGGCCTCATGAGGAAGAATGTTTCATAAAGGCAGTGCCCAGAAATACTTTTCCAAATTGGACAGGCCTTCAACTAATAGTTACATTACAGCTCGTAGCATTTTCATAGCTTGCTATTTATACTTTGAGAAGATGAAGACCTAAATTCTCTGTTGATTTCAACAGGTCTTGAAAAAAAAGGTAAACAGACGAAGGGATAAAGTATTGCAGATTGGACAGGTAGGCAGACAGATAGACAGACAGATTGGTAGATAGATAGCAAATCTCTTATTCTTCAATTTTTTTCCATTCTAAAGCCCTTTATCTAATAGCTTTCCTTTATTTAATTTTTCTCCAGGGTGCACTGTGATAAATTTAAAACTTTTTGGTAATTATCATATACTGATTATGCTACAACAGAGGAGGATAAATTCACACAAATTTATAATCCTCTGAGACC
>VYZM01022220.1:156322-184395 GCA_013398915.1 Dromas ardeola | reverse complement strand
CTATATATTGATAAATTATGGCAAATACAGTTGTGGATGTGGGAGCAGGAGACCTACCTCCTCCCAGCTACAAGGGTAGTGCCTTAGCCATTGGGCCGCTCTATAAAAAAACAACTATCACCAATACTAGCACCAGCAACGCCATAGGGACCTTCTTTGCTCCTTTTTTCATGTCTGCAGGTCCTGCTCTTTCTCTGAAAGACAGAGTTTGAACACCTGTTTTCAGGAGAGGATAACAGTCCATGAATTCCAAGTAGGAGATCTGAGCAAGGCTCCTAACCCTTGAGGACAGGTAAAAACGTACTTTTTTCACAGGATGTTTTTCATTGTCTACTGTCAGCTGTTGGTAACTTCAGGTGTCGACTTTTTGATTGCCATTCTGAGGGAATGGGAATGTTACCAACAGCTTACACAAGGTGCGCAAGTGCCGAACACAGAACCCGGGGCTCGATTCTACAAGACAGTGTGTGGGCATGGCTGGCATTGCACTTAGCTTTTAAAATACCTAACTCCGTTGTTAGATTCATTTGTAAGACACTAAGTAACATAACCACCCTTTTCAAAAGTGACCAGACTCAGAGAAACAAAGGTCGGGATTAAGAATTCTCAGGATAATCCTGAAATGAAGTTAAGTTAAATGGCTATCGCCGTTGGGGTAAAGACAACAACTTTTCAAAGGTACAAAGAGTATTGGTACCATTTAAAAACCTCTCCTACTACTGTCCCAAAACATAAATATACCTTCTCTCATATGTAGTGCATTCCCCTCTGTGACTAGGAGAAACAAGAGAAAAAGTGTAAAAGCTACAAAATGTTCTGATTAATAAAAATCTAGATGGGAAGCTCCTGTACTGTTTTCCTTCTGCCAGAATAGCACTAACATACTCTGTTTAGAAAGATCAACAGTAGGCTTTAGGCAAGACATGTGAGAGGGCCACAGTAGGCCTGACCCTACAGTTATCCTATGATTTATAGTCTTCTTACAGCAATGTACAGTATTTGACACTGGCTAAGGGGTTAATCAGTTCTGAGCATTGGCTTGGTAATAGGGTCCTGCCCTCAGGGTCTATTCAATCAATCAGAGTTGTCCAATGCTGTAATGCCTCAGTTCTGTGTGTAGGCAGATGAGTGTGCTGTCGTTCAGCATCCTGGAGGTACACGGGCTTTGAGAAGCTTAATGGAAATTCCACCTAGATCAGGCCTGTCAGGCTCACTCCACAGAGAGCACTGAGGATAAGAAGTGAGGTGACCATGTTGAAACAGAGGTCACCATCTTCTCTGAGGGCAGCCTGAAGCCTTGGACCTGCTGAGAATAGGAAGCTACAGCCATACTGAAGAAGGAAAATTCTTGGCCACATCCTCTCTAGAAGGAATTATTCTTCAGGACTTGTTGGATAAGAAATTTCATATTTTGAAGAATACAAAGGAAAATGACCATTTAGTTGAATACATTTCTTCTCAAAAAAAGCCAAAAAATCCAGAAGGCATAAGCTCAGGAGGAAAAGGAATCTGAGATATTTCTGTAGCGTGTATGGGGGACTAGGGAAAATATCTATATGCATAAAGGGAGATCAGTTCAGAAACTGGAAAAAACTAGCTTGAGTGTTACTGTTGTACTGCTGTACAATACAGCATCCAGCTCATAAAAAATAATTCTCAACCCATCAGTTCAGTGCTTATGTACAACATTTTAAACAGTTTCTGAAACAGCTAAGGCTGGACAGCTGAACACACCTAGGTTGTGCTGCTAGCTACATTAGTCTCTTGTGTGGTGTTGCTGCAGAAACTGGTATGCATCCATCTCAAGACCAGTGGCCTACCTGGGCTAAGGGTTGCCTTTTACCCTGAATGTAAGGGGAATTTCCAGCAATAACGGGGATTTGCGGTGCTGGAGGTCTTTCCATCAACTACCTCCTCCAGATGACCTCCTGGAATAGTTAGTACTCACGGGTACCCCCAAAACACGCACATACTTATAAAACTGACTGCACTCACAATACAATGCATTCCAACAGTGCTTAGGTTGTCCAAAACAGCCTGGCTACTGTGGAGAACCATGTTTCAGATGTAGCAGTGAAGGTCAGAGCTCCTATAAAGCAAGCAGGGCACTTTACTTAAACCTTTTGTTAATAATCATTCACAAGAATATCTAAAGAAAAATAATAGCTCTCTAAAGACAACATTCTTTATTTATCCTAATTATAGTTCTGTATGAGATTATCCAGAAGTAGGTATCAGAGGAAAACTAAAGGAGATTTCTGTGGCAATAGTACGTATGTGTGAGGTCAAGAGTTTTTCAAAAAGCTTCTGAAATACTCTCTGAGCAGGGGAGGGGTGGAAATGTGATCCTTCTCTCTGGGTGGTAAATAAGAGGTGAAGGAAATTGTGTGTGTGCATATGGGGGAAGGGGGGGATAAACGTTTCTGTTTAGACCTCAGCACAGCTTTCAGCAGCCAGTATTTCAAAACATAAATGGGAACACATTTGACACAACTGCATATGCTCTTTCTTTTCAATGACAAAAGATGACATCATTTACTTTGGTCAAAATAGTGTTGATGATAGAAAAGCTAGCCTCAATACAATCAGTGTGCTTTTTACCATTGGTTTCAATGGAGCCAGGCAGAAATCCCATTCTTACTGAAATTGGTAGTTAACAAAATTTACAGATATGAGAATCATGCATATTTCAGAGATGGATCAATATCACTTAAAAATATAGATCTACAGAAACTGCATTTACTTTTGTCCTGAATAAACTTAAAACAATTCAATTATTACTTATAATCTAGAACACCTCTGCATATGAAATACCGGACAGGATGCATTTGTTACCTCTCACTTTTTTTCTTTATTTCCATCTTGCTCTTCTATATCTTTTTCAGCTCCAACAAGTTGCTTGTATCAATAACATTCATTGACACTTATGCCAATAGAGTTGGGGGTGTCCCTGAATGGAGAAGTGATTCTTTTCCATGTGTTGCCTCACAACTTTGCCTCACCTTCAAATAAGAAAAACAATTGGGAATGTGAAGAGGGTAAAAAAGTGACCTGTGTTTCCCCACTATTGGCCATTTCTGATGAAACTCCCAAATAAAATAGCATTAGATGTGTTGGTGGGACTTGTAGTTTTTTTGTTTTTTTTTTCTTTTTCTTTGTTTTGTGGGTACTGATGTGGCATGAAAATGACTGAAAGCATCACTAAGAGGAAAATATCAGACAATAATTATCTATGATGTGGCATTCAGCATACCTAAGCAAAGTGTTAGTTTTCTTTAAGCACCTAATTATGAAACCTGTTACACAGCACAGTTCATCAGACAAAACAAGTCAGGACACAGGTTTTAGCTCTGCTGCAGCACCATGTGCAAATGATCTGCTTTGTCCTCTCTAAGTGTCTGTTTATTCTCACCCCTACACCCACATGCACTTTCTTAAATATTTTAAATTCTCAGGTGTATAGACTGTCCATCTCCAAGCACTTCCATAACATGTAGAATAAAGCAACTCCAGAGGATGTATGGTCATAGTTAGAACTATTGTTTTTAAAATTATTGCTTCAAAATATAGGAATGATCTAACACATTAAGTACAGAAAAAACATTGAAGAAATATTTCTTTCTGTCTGCCAAAACATCTTTATATTATCTGCATCTGTTTCAACGATTTTATTTTATTCGGGTGCTGTTCACGCTATCCACCACTGGAGGACAGGTGAGTTTAGTTAAATTTCCATAATCAGTACAGAATTACTGGCTGCAACGGAGTCATATTAGATAAGGAAGAAACATTTTCCAACATTTCTATTGTTTTAAAATGTTCAAGGTTGATAACTTGTTAAATGAAATATGTGACCCTTGAAATTCTGAGGTCATTTCAATGGCTCCTTTCTGAGGAGACAGGTAAGAGAATAATAGCAATGTAGTTGCTTCCAGTTCAAGATAATGCACTCACTGTTGAGAGACTGGAATAACAGTGCTTTTGTGAATCAAATTTTTTTTATTATTATTATTATTATTATTATTATTATTATTAGCATTGAAATATTTCAGTCATTCTGTATGAGAAGAAATGACTGGGAAAAAATTCTCTAAATGAGAAAAGCACAATTTCTGGACAATGCTGTGCAGTTTTATTTAATGCTCAAAAATAATTTGCAATGTACATGACCAAACCCATATGTAATGAAGGTTGCATTTTTAACAGGATGCCGCATATCTTTGACATCTCTTTCATTGACATCAGCATTGTAATCAGCCACCAATGCTGCCATTTCAGCAGATAGTACAAAATTACCAGTCAAGAGAGAACAAAAGGAGGCAGCTGATCTTTTTATAATGCTTTTAAATAATGTTACAATTCACAAAATGAGTGCTCATGTGGTGCATCATGTAGTACAGCGTGAAGCTTCCTTGGCAAATACGGTATTTTTAAGCTAACTGCTCTTGAAGGTAGCATGATGTATAAGCTGGCCATGGTCTGACTACAATGACAAGTCCTGGAGAAAAGCAAAGTTTTCTTTAGGTATATCAGTTTGCTTTTGTTTTGGTTTCCCTACCTATCTTTTCAGTGTAAATACATACTTGAAATCTAAAGCTGCAATACGGGGTTTTTTCTGTCACAAAACCTTTCTGTGCAAAAAAAAGTCTGACAGCTTCTTCTTCACCATGCATCTGGGTATGAGAATATTGTGCATATGATGCTGGGGGTTAATAAAAAAATATCTATCACCATAAAAAACATGATTCTGTAACAAAAACACTATCCCAGTACTTAAAAATTTGTACCCAAAGGTAAATTTTCCAAGATTTTGTTCTTTGGGTGGGAAGAGAGTGAATCAAATAGAAAACAGAAACTACTTATGACCCAAGAGCTTCAAATGCAAACAATAATTTTGAACTGATATTTTGTTGATTCAAATTACTATAGTATAGAGGGAACTGAATTTCAGAAAGTACTGAGAGCTGTCTTTGCTGTACACAGTGAATTTTAAGTGTAGCATGTTCAGGTAACACATGCTGTGATGCATGCAGAAACCGTTCCAACAGTTAAGACATTGTAAATATGCTGCTGTTGTAGGCTTACTGGTCACAGTCATCGCTGATGTCCTGAGTCACTGCAGTAGTAGAAAAATCTGCTAAGCAAAACTGGCCAGGCAATTCCATTGAGTGCACTCTGGCCCACAGTTAAAGTGAGAGGCAAAATCCAATAGGTCTGTGTGAACTTGACCTTGCAAACATTCTTAAATCAAAATCTAGACATCAGTTTAGTCCTAAATGACACATATCAGTCAGACCTCTGAGAGTTTCTCAAATGCCAATAAGGCCTTAAGCACTTCTTGCCCATGTTGCAACACCTTGTGCTCCAGAAAAAAGTGGAAAACATAAAACCCACAAACCATACTGAACATCAGAAAGGTGGGAAAAAATCCTTCCTGGCCACTGCTGGTAGCACTGAAATATGTGTTACAAAACTGGTATGAAATCCTCCTCCCATTCCTCTTGAAATAACAGCTAATTTAACACCCAAAGATTTCTGAAAGGGAAGTTGACGGTAGAGCAGTGGTTTGGGAGCAAGCCAGACTGTTCACTCTTTACAGGCTGGAGTCCAGATCCCTGAGCTGGGACCATGCTGGGTCTCTCCTTTGGGGCTGAGGGCTCCTGAGCGGAGCTCCTCGCCAGTGAAGTGTAGAGCACTGTTCAGCTGACAGGATGCTGATACCTGATTTAATGTCAGCTGAAAGAACCTTCAGGCTCTGCTGGTGATGTTGGCTAAATCTCCAATGATTACAGTGGCAGCTTAGACACCCAGTGCACATACAGACACTTATATGAAGACACTTAAATGTAGGATTCTTAACTTTGAGTTTATTTCTGTCTCTGGCTGGAAAGTTAGAAAGTGGGACTAAAAAAGTGGTGTCTTTTTTCCCAAAGAAAATGCACTGTTGACACTAGACATATTCCATAATGCAAACACGACTTGAAGTCCCTAAGCATGCAGTTTGACTATTAAGAAACTACAAATAAAAAAGGACCAAATGAACATGTGTTGCATAAGCAGCATCCACATGGACAACAACTCCCAAAAGCACAGCACAAAACTGCTCTCTTTACTTACCAAAAGGTTATGCCAGTCTCTAGCTACGATGCATATAAACTGCATTGCTTGTATAATTTGTCTCTCAGATATACCATATATTAATATCATATGTTTTCATAACACTGTATGTTCTAATAATGCCTTTGTAATGCCTGGGAAATGGTGACTGTGGCATAGTCTGATAAGAAGGATAACCAAGCAATTGCATTGGCCATAAACAGTAGGGCACAATCCTGCATCCTGATACAGACTTCCACAGCATGTCTTCTCTGTGTCTAGCTTTTGCTTAGAAACACCCTAGGTATTTGTCCTTTTTCTTGAATACACAGTTCTCACAGGCTGGGACCCACCAATGAACCTGATGAACAAGATATACAACGAGGACACAGGCGCTCTGCCAAAAAAAGGTTAAAGCATATGTATAAGTAAATGGTTCGCTGGATCTTTTTCCTGCTTTAAATTTTACTTATGAGCTTTGTTGGATAGAGTCCTCACTAAACTTACAATATCAAGTAGAAAAACAAAGCTACTCACAGCTACTCAAGAAGCTGAACAACCACAAGTGGAAAAGGCCAAAACTTAAGCATCAGCAGTTAGGAAGCTAACCATTATTACCTTTAACACTGCTGGAAAAATTCATTCCAGACTGGTATCTGGATTCTTACTCATACAAGAAAAATGATTACATTAAGTTTTCTTAATACTGTAGTCTTTGTGTAAATGAAATGTGATGTTAAAATGTCACCTATTTGGAAAAAAATGACTTAGTGTATGTTAGACAAGCATATTGACAGAATGATATTTCCTGCCTGAAATCAAAAAGGGATCTATGTTCCCATAGGAATTTGTAATACAACTGGAAGAAAATAAATAGCCAATTGTAAGTTAGGGGGTGTGGGGGCAAACTTTTCAATAAGGCTGTTCTTATTTTATTATTTTTAGCTGAACTGTTTTCAATGATAAAATCTCATTTAAGGAGTTGATTGGCAAGAAAAAGTGAGTCATTAGTTTGTGTATAAGGTTATTTCTAGCTTTTGAGTGATTTTTTTTTTTTTTTTTGCACTTTCCAGAATTTCCAACACAATTGAATTTTTATTTGTTTAAGAGCTGGAATAGCTTTAAGAAGGCTAGAAATTGGGGCTGCTTACCATGAAGTAATCCCTGTTTTCCTGCAGGAATTGGATGGTTTCCTCTGAAGTCCAGAGAAAATTTCCTACCTCTGCCTAATACCTAAGCTAGCTGTGTTTCACTTACGAAGGTAATTAAGTTTTCTACTAAATGTTCATATAAAATACGTCATGTCTACAGAGCTCTAGAGCCCTCTAGTGCCTGTAATTCTGCTTCCTGTGTATCTCCTGAGGAATAATTCCATTGATTTTAATTGAGAGATTAATTCAGCCTGTCCATGCACAGCACTGTGGGCTGCTGCTTTCATCTAAGTTGGTACCACAACAAGAAAGGCCCGTATGAATCTGATAGGGATATGGTAAGGCTGGAACTGCTGGAGCTTTAGGGTGTTGTGGTCTGCCACTTACTATTTCTATAAAGAGTGTTAGAGTCACCTGGATGGCAGTATATTGCCTTTTGGAGCTGTGCTGTCTGGGGAAGAACAAAACAGCTTCTGTAAATTGTACGTTGTATTGTGTATGTACATATTATTTACAGAGGGCTTTCCAAAGCTGTTTGAGGAGTTTGAATCAGCCATATCTAAAATAGAAGAACACTTGAAATAAAAATTGATAAAGATGTATTCAGCAAGATTTAAAAAAAAATAAATTAAAAAAAATGAAAGCAGGAGGTTTGAATGAATTACTATGCACACCGCAAGAAACATTTCCTGGTAAGCAAGAGTGAAATCTTAGTTCAGGAATACAGTGTTGACCACAGGAGTGATATATCCTAGTTATCTGCAGACCAGATTGTTCAATCTGGAGCAAAATTACTCACTTTGGGAACACTGCACATCTAGGAAACAATGCAGAGGGAAAGTGGAAGACCATCATCATTTGTGATCTACAAATCCCTGACAAGACCCCAGACTCCCAAAGCAAACTAGAGGGTTGATTCATCTGTCTGAGACACCCAAGGGGCTGTCAAACAACACTTGGCAACAGAGAAGCAAACTATTTGCCTCATAAGAAGCTCCCCTTCAGTACATTGCCCGTGCTCATAGAATCAAGATGGAAAGAGACTTCACTGGAAGTACCATTCTTGCATTATTCACAGACGCCTTCTCAAGTATTCAAACATATACACACACACTCCAGCGGAATTTTTCAATAAACATGCATTATGCTTTTGCAATAGAAAATCACAAATTTTGTATGCATATTTATAGTAGTCATATCCTTAACAAGAAAATAACGGGTTCCATTTGCTGTTTATGTTGGGTTTGGAGGAATTTATAAGCAAAGCCCAAAAAACATAATTGTAGTTAGCATCTATGCACTACTAACACTACCTTCTTGGTGTAAGTCTTTGGATTCAGACATTTATAACTTGGAGAAATTCCAATCATTTGGACTTAATTTCACAGGTCAGAGTCAAGCTAGTATTTTTTAGAGGAATAGGAATACAAGATATGAGCTATTTCTGATTTCAAGGTGAGGGGAATCATCCTGAGGGGAATCATCAGCTGTAGGTACAACAGCCATGCCCAGCCTTTTGGAAGTGGAGGGGAGGCAGACAGACTCTTATGGAGACACTCAAGATGCTTCATATGCCCCATCCCTTCTCTCCCACATTATGTTACTCAAACAAAATGAAAGGATTTTTTTGTTGTGTGACCACCACACATTTTGAAACAGCAGGGAGACAGGAGGGAGGGGCGTCACACATCAGATCTCATGATCAGATGCTGCTCATGTGTTGCATATGACAGAAGGGAATACTTGCATTTCGGTAATGCGTGAATGTACATCCAGAAGAGTGGTAGAGTCGTGGAATGTTTCAATAAAAGGAGATGAATTGTTCTTATGAATTATAGCCAACCATCAGATAACAGGGTGGTTTTGGTACAGGACATCCAACTGTTTCAAAAGCTGGAAGAAGATTAAAGTGGAGACAAAGCAGGGTCTTATTATTAATCCACTGAATGGTGTTTCGGAGACTTGACTTCTAACCTTGAAATCCACTGAAAAATTTACTGTTCACATGTATTAGATTCACACTGCTTTGATTTTGAGAATAAACCCCCTGAAAACTTTCTCTACATTGGACACATTTCCACCAGGGATGACACTGTGAATGTAGACAGCCTGCAGTAAGTTGCTGTCAGTTCACTGTTCTGGTATGTGTGTTCCTTCTGAGCACAAAATCAGGCTTTTCCCCACTCTTGGCAACACGGAGAAAGAAGCCATGTTCTCCCAGTGTAAAAGAGTCACTGGGAAAGAGAAAAGGAGAAGTGGCTGTAATAGATAGAACAGATTCTGGAAGATGAAGAGTGAACAGCTAATTGAGGCTAGACGGCTATGGGAGTGAGAAACTAGGAGTAATATTGGGTCAGAATTAGAGTGCCAGGCCCGGTAAAGGACTCTGGAACTGGCTGACTAAGTGGACTGGTTTACAGGCTTATAACAAGAAATGGCAAAATAAAAGCAAGGAAGAACCAGGGCAAAGGAGAACAGAGAATTACATGCTAGGACAAACTAGAAATTATCTAACAAGGAAACTGGGAAAAAATCACAGAATGCTTTCTTCAACGTGCACTTAAGTAACCACAGAATGGTTTGGGTTGGAAGGGACCTTAAAGATCATCTAGCTCCAACCCCCAATGGAAAAGGGGACACAAGATGGGTGTGAGTAACCTGGACAGTGGAGACTATAACCTGGGAAACTGCTCTCTCTGCCTGTACCACGGAGTTCCTAGATGTAAAGGGTGTAAATAATGAGCAGGAAACGAGAGACTTGGAGTCATGCATTAAGCCAAATAATGAAAATACTTTTCTGTCATTCTAGAAGCATAATTTTAGAGTGATGTTCACCATGGTAATCATTCAAAAAAAGGCTTTTGACATAATAATGCTCGGTGCTGCAATGTTTAAAAGAAGTTATGCACTTAGCGTATTCAAAAAAAAAAGAATTCACAAAGCTGAGTCAGACATCAAACTTTTTCCTACATTGTCTGGAGGTGAAATTAAGTCCCTAGACTGGGATTCAAAGCAGACAGTATGTGGAACATGAAGATGCATGATCCTACTCTACCAGACAGCTTCAGTGTGCCTAAAATGTCTTGCCTGGATTTAAAGACCTGTTTCATGGCCACCAGTCAGCGTTCCAGGTTCGAGTGCCTGAAATCACTTCCTGCATTCAGACATTGGTTTGCTCCCAGGGTAGTTTAATAATTTGGCCTTTGACGAAAACGAGAAAAAAGAAACTGTGCAGGACAAGAACCCCTATGACCCTTCCTGGCCAAATGCCCAAACAACTATTTACAGGGCAAGGCTCCTACGATCCGGTCTGATCAGCTTTCCTTTTCTGGCTGTAATATGTCTCAGTGATAATAAGAGAAGCTAAGTCATGGTCAGATCACTCCAGGGACTGTCGGTACAGATGCCCTCCTAGAACACAAAAGCTGGATGTGAAAATCCTCTTACAGTGAGGAGTTAGATCAAAGAGGTCCTTTGGCAAACAGTTGAATTATTAGGCTATCATGCAAATGTGGCCAGAAGCATCAACTTCCCACTGCATCCACGCAGTTAGATATTATCCCAGTGATTCTAATTAGCTGTTCATCTCCAGGGCCTGACACACGCTTCTGCCTAACTATGTGTATATCTAGGGTACCTCATACACCCCAGAACATAAGAATAAGACATTCCTAAACTTAAACTCTCAATTCCAGCAAAAAAAGTTTCCTGGTCACATGTTTAAATTCACCCTGTTGGTCTGACTGAACATCTAGAAAAAATATATGTGATTATGTCATTAAGGGCTTTAACCTACACACACTGTGGATAACAAAAAGTTGCATGTGCAGCCTAAACTGCCTTTTTAACTTTTGACTACTTTTCACCTCTACTGCAAAAGATAAATATAATGTGATGCTTCTGTGCAGTAGTCTAGAGAGCTAAAAACACAGAAGCATTAATATCAATGGTCTTAATATCAAAGGGATATAAGAATAATTTTATACAGTACCTGTGAAATTACAATTAATAGAATGAAGTAAAGAAAAAGAAAAAGAAAGAGAAAAAGCGTCCTTAGCATTAGAACTACTAGACTGCTGAATAATTTCCCATGGGAAGTAATAGGTGTTCTGTTGCATTTTTATAAAAAGTCCAGTCAGTCATATGCAAATGTTCTATATCAAATGTTCCTAAACTAAAGAAGAAAATGTACTACTTATTTTCCATGTATGTATCTACTTTCTATTTCAGAGTTTTGAGTAATAACTCACTTAACTTATGTATAGTGACATAAATCTGTAGGAAATCTACTGACTTTAGAAGAAGCAGTACCGTATTTTGCAATGTGCTGAGACCCTCCTTCTCAGCTTTAAGTTTGTACACATAGACTGCAAAAATACAGAAGTTTTTCTGTTCTTTGCTGCACTTAGGATTACCGTTCAAAGGTGGTTCCGTGCACAATTGTGTAATAATAATATTGATTTCCTGGCTCAGTGATAGCAAAAATGACATGGAAATACTACAAAAGAAGCTCAAGTCAAAATAATCTCTCTAGTGGAGACACTACTTAATTAGCAGACACCATAATTAATACAGTTTTCTGTAAATAAGGAAAAAGTTGCTAAGTAAGTAAGTGCAAATATAGAATAGAATCAGTGACATTCATGCTGATAGAGCACGCTGTTATATACAGTCCATTTTGATATTTACCTAAATCTACCATTTGTGTGGATTGGCCAAATATTGACTCAAAGATCTAATTTCATTTAAGTCTGTAGGTTCTTGAGTTGACTTAAAAATGGTAAGACCTAAAAATGGTAAGATTTAAAAATGGTAAGACTTGGTTTGGAATGAATTGTTTCAAATCTGAATGTATTCACTCACTTGACAGCAGGTGTAGTCAAATAATGACCCAAGACTGCTTGTAGCTAAGCTAGATCTCTGACAGTTTGCAGTCACCTACTTAAATTGGATATTTCATATCTGAAACATTTTTAGTTAGAACAAGTATATTTTGGAAAGAATAAGTTAAATTCTTCTCCTGTATGCACAGCCAGAAAAAAAAGTAGTTATACTGATATAAATCTGACTCAAAACATTAAAAATACCGAGCTTTTAAGCACATTGGCTGTGCTATAAACTTAACATTTTGCAATACGATTACTTAAAATAAAAAAAAAATAAACCCCATCTTTCCAGTCAGTTGCTGTGTTTGAGATTTTAAGCAGACTCTTGAAAGTCAGAATACTGACATAAGAGGTAGCTTCCCTGCATACTGTATACATTGGACACAATTTTGTTGCCCTTCCATTCAAGTGAACAGGATTGCATGCAACAGTATTGCATACATATATTTGACATGAGAAATTGGGTCCTAGAGATAATCAACTGGACATGTAGATCATTTGAAAGTCCCTTAACTTTTCTTATTTTGCCCTCTATTTTGTATTGAAAACCAATGAGGGATTGGCTGGCACCATCTCAGAGTACATTGTGGTTTGTTTCCTCATTATGGAAATTTGTGGTTAACTTTGCATTTTGTTTTTTCTTTTCAACATTGTCTCATTGTTCTCTCCCCTTATGCTTAGAAGTATCTTGTTCAAAAAAGAAAAGATACTATTTCCATGTAGAAATAAACCCAGGCCTGCTCATGAAGAGAACTATTCATAATATAGGGTTAGAATTAATCTAAAAAATGTCCATCTGTGTTACAGAAAAGATCTCTGATTCATGAAACTGTACTGAATGCCAGTTCAGCCTTCTGAAAGAGCTAATGTTTTACTGTTACAAAGTTTAGACAAACATTTGCTCCCTTGAAGCATTAGTCCGGATATTTAGAGGAGCAGTCATACTACGGCAGCTAATTTAGGTACTTACGCTGTACTGTTTATCAGTTTCCAAACGTGGCCGATCTACTCAATGGGAAGAAACAGAGCCCTACAAGGGCTAAAGTCAACTCTAGGGCTGCGTATCTCTCTCTTCCCCCTGTTTGAAGAGGAGTTAACGGCACTATTAGGGATGCTTGGAAACTAAAGAGAAGAATCACACTGTTTTACTACAATAATATTATTAATTCAAGCTTCTCTGCCTCTTGTCCAAATAAGTGTTTCTTTCATTCCTCTTTTGCCATCATATCAGAAGGAAACTCAGAAAGATTCATGGAGGGCAAGTGCTGTGTCATAAAGTGAAAGGAAACAGATGGTCACCCATGACCTGAACAGTAACATTGCAAATAAGCAGTCAGGGCTGAACATCTGCACTGGGGTTTCTATAAGCAATGGAAGAGACAGGGTTCTTTTCTCAGCTTCATCTGACAGTTTTTTCATAGGTTTTACTTTCTATTTCATTTATTTGTAGGCTAACATATTTATTTATACACTGGAAGGTAAACTTCAGCTTCAATTTTACAATTGTGTAACCCTACAAAGATTTGAATAGGGTTTTATCCATACAATAAAAGGCAGAATTTGGGTTCTGGGAAGAACTCTATATGTGTGTGTGTGTGCTTGTTTCTGAGTCCATGCATAAACACACATGAAAATCCTCAACTAAACCATGAACTGAACCATAAAGTCAAGCATTAAAAACCAGAAGCTCACAATGCCAACCAAAGAGGATCATATACACTGTGTCTTATACTTGGACAATGGTGTATCCCAGAGATACTCTCAATAACACTGTGCTTCCATGAAGACAACAGGTCTATCAATCTTATCAGAATCTTCATTATACACCATTCCTTTATTAATTCATAGTTTCTGTGAGTCCTTTGCTTTATATCTCTAGCAAGGAATATGCTCTTCCTCAAAGTGGTAAGTTCTCCTTATCAATATACAAATTAGCTTACTTGAAGCTGGCAATTTGCCTTAAACAGCAGAAATATCATAACAGTGATTCCTCTCTTAATAGTGCCCGTTTTCACAGAGCAAGCAGTTTGTTTCTTTTATTTGGTCTTTTATTTAAACCAAAAAAGAAAAAGATTACACTAAGAATAAAGTTAAGAAACTAACTTGCAACAGAAGCTGCCAAAATATTAATCAGTAATTGTTTCTACTTCACTGGTCTCATTTTCAATGAATAGCTCTGTAGTCAGTACTGTATCTGTACTCAAACTAGTTATCAATGCTTCTTTGTCAAAATAGAAGAACATATTGTGTGAGTATCCGTGGGGGTCTGCTCCAGTTCTGCTATCCATTGACCTGGATGAGAGAATAAAGAGTATACTTATTAAATGTGCAGATAATTACATTTTCAGATAAGATAGGGAGGATAGCCAGGACTTCGGAGTACAGGGTAAGAATTAAAACTCATCTTGAGAAACCAGAGGTAAGGTCTGAAAAACACGGTGTAGTAACAGTAGTATCAGAAAGAATCAACTTCACAAACTGCCCATGATGTTAGAACAACACCTAATCAGAAGTTCTATGAAAAAACAATATAGGTTTTAGGGCTACCATAAGAATACTAAAAGGCCTGGCACTATGAAATAATGTACAGAATGACTGTCTTGTACACCAGGTAGAGTCCAAACAAATGTTATTATGTCCATACAGTCATTCTGTATGCTGCCTGTTCACCTATGCTTCAAAAACACAAAAAAGCACTGGTGGCTTTACAGTGGAAACACATTCAGCGTGTGTCAACAATATCATCCTGATGCAAAAAAGATAAGCACCATACTGGGATATATAAATAGAATTGCAAACTGGAAAACTCGAAGAACCAGTCCTTTAACTCCATTCAGAACTGGTAAGTCTTAGCTGGTGTCCCTGAACTTCAAGGAAGGTGTGGACCAAGTGCAAACTGGAAGAGAATGAGAAGAATCATCAGGTATCTACAAAATAGTACCTATGAGGAAAGACTGAATCCATGTAGTTGTTTACACTGAGAATGAGAAGATCAAAGTAACTGTATGACAACACGGTCCTAAAAATATCAATGAGAATAATCTGTTTTCTAAACTTATGGTGGATTGTGTTTAAAGGGCAGAAAAGAAGATTTGGGTTAGACAATAAGAAAAAAGCCTTTATAATAGTAAAATAAAATGAAGCGTTGCAAGAGATTGGCTGGGGAAGCTGTGGAATCTTCCTAATTGGAGGTCTTTAATACTGCATAAACGAGGAATCCTCAGGAAGGATGTAAGTTAAATTGATTATGCTCAAGTTATTAATGAGGCTATCTGGCAAAGTACCTTCTAGGACCACAGTTTTGGGAAACAACCTTTCATTCCCACCATTCCACTTAGGAAATGTATTTTACTAGATGATTGAGACAGTATCTAAAACAACATATATAAAAAAAAAAAAGTCCTTCTCAATTATCCTTGTGTCTTTGTAGACCCAACCAGACGGTTCAATTCCAGCTCAACAGTAACCGTAGAGCTAAAAGACACATTAAGTAAACAGCAGAATAATCATGTACATCTTCCATTTTTCCTGCCATGCAGTGATATTCTCAAAAAACTAAGTGAACTAGGTGGGTAGTTCTCATTTTCAGCCATAATTCAGACACTAGAGTCAGTGAACACACATGGTGTTTTAAGTGCTGGTTGCCCAGTTATTCATGTAAGCAAGGCCCAAGTCATTAAAAGTAAGCTTTATAAACTGCATTTGGTTGTGTCAGAGCTCCAGACAAACTGATTTCCCTAACCTGTCTGCACTTATTATTTTATTACAATCAAAGGAGAATGGCTCTTACTGAACAAAACCATATTTTAAAATCCTGAGCCAAGAATTAAGTATGAAAACACTATAACCAGAAAGGTACCACAGCAACAACAGATCATGGGGAATTAAACCGAAATGATAACATAGATGCAGTGTGATTTCATTCTGATACACTGTCAGGAAGTAGGGAGCTTTTCTGAACTAGCTACTAATGCTGAACAGCACCTTCAGTAACCTCATTGGGAAACCTGGAAACTCTGCCCCAGGAAGTAACAAATCCCAGGTAACAGCATTTCTGAAGAAATTGTTCAGGGAGATCACAGGCGTCTGACTTGAACCACCAGTCTCCAGTCACTTGGAACCTGTACTCATCACCATGACAGATGCCGCAAGTTCCTGAACCATAATCCTTCCACTTAGCTCTCTTTATATCCTTGATAGGAATTAAAATGTATTTTGGTTTGACCTAGATAACTCTATATTACATCTGAACAATGCTACTATACTTGAATAAAGAGCAGTGATTTTTAATGAAGTATATAAATGAATAGGGATGGCTAAAGTGCTCATATATTATTGTGACAGAGGCCAATATAATATCTTAGACAGACAAATGTATCAAATTTTACATCATCAGATTCATCATATTCTTGGATTTGTCTTTTTTAATGCACAAACATCAAAAAGAGTGGAACATATGAAGATTCACAAACACAATTTATCATACAAACGAACTGCAATCACACCAGATTGAACAAGGTTAGCCTTGGAAGGAAGAAGAAATGTATGACAGCAGGAGAGTATTCATCTGATCAAATGTAGACTCCTACAGTGCAAATCTGATCTAGCCAGCTGGATTACCCTTCTTGCTAGTGGAGAAAAACAAGTACACATAGGGTGTTATTCCTCACATCTTACTTAGGATAGGTCAGATTAATTATGTCCTGCAGTGCCTTTGTCTTCCTTTAGACTATAAATGGAGTCTAGAAAAAGTAGTTCAAATGTAGACAGCTAGACTGCAGATTTCTAAAGTGATGTGAGATGAATTCCAGTCTTAACAACCAACCAGGCGTTATGCAGAAAAAGGGATTAAAAAGAAATAACTAGTTAAGCAAGAAGCCCATATTTTTGCTTATAAAGTTTTCAGAGGAAACATTTGACAAAAACATAAATTTGCAAATAGCAAAATATTTTTGATGAACAGATTTTAAAAAATTAACTTTGTAAAAAATATTTTGATTTATTTTTCACCCCACTTTGGTTGTAACCACTTATTAAGTTGTCTTTTCCTCTCTTTCTCCAAGTGGCTCTGATGGAGATAAAAAACGAAGATTTGGTACTAATGAGAGGCTAAAAGTACAGCTATGGACTCAACTCCATCTTGGTGTGTGTCTTTGTTGCCTTCAGTAGAATTCCGCAAAATGAATTTGACCTTGGATGTTTTCAATCAGTGTGTTCCAAATGAGAAAAAATTGTTGTTAGTAAAGACCAAAGAGGGAAATAAATCAAAGACACAAAGGGCAGTCAGTCGTCCAATTCTCTCTGATTCTCAGTGGGAATTGGGTGCTTAACAGCCCTTAGTATCCTTGAAAATCTCCTCTTGGGATTTGAAAATGAAAAGAGAAATGGGTGACCTTTTTTACCTTCCAAAAATTGCTCTGTGAGAAGTTTGGCCTTTCTGTTGTTTTCTGGGGGGAAGCGAAAGAGTGGGAGAAAGACTGAATAATTTTTGGTAAATAAAATTTTCCTACAGTGGATTACTCCAGTAAAAAAAGGTGGGGGTACGGGATGTCATTTGTTTGTTTCAGTTTTCAAAACGTGTGTTTGAGTCAGTTTGCTTTCCTTTGCGTAAAAGTAAGGTAATAAAAAAATCCATGTCTAGATCAAAATATTTCGTGTACTGAAAGGAGCATGTAAGGTTTCTGCAAGAATGACAGTCATAGCTCTTAAAAAAATACAAGCATGGGAAGCATATACTTTTGCAGGATTATATAGGTATTAACTCAAAAAAGCCGATCAGTCTAGAGAGCTGTCTCTCTCCCTTCTCATTCATGCATTAGATTCCTGCCTCCTTTCACTGATCAAATTGAAATTAAAACAACAAATGTATATAATTTTCCTTTGCACATGGTGTGAGAGGTAGGAGAGAAGAATCATTAATATATATGGACAAAAGTTTCAGATTAAAACATGAATCTCATTCCAGTTGTGACGATGAGTCGGGGCTGAAATGAATTCAAGTCTCTGGACCACTTTGCCTTAACCCAATCATCCAGACGGCAAACTACCTGGAATGATTAGACTGCAGAATTGTACCCATGGGCCCCTTACCCATTAAGCTGGGGGTGCTACAAACTCTGCCGCTGCTTCAGTAGGAATGAAAAGGGTAGCTAACATTATACAGGATGTTTCTGTTCTGCAGCAAGTGCCAGGAAGGCTGCAGCGTCTAATCCCTGCTAGGGAGTTCCCTTGTCCTTCCTCTTTTTTAAATGCATTTGATTGAGAGCTTTTTACTCATTCCTTGCACAAAAAGGAAGGTAAACACAGCTGTAGGATTTTAATGGCCGGAAGATAAGTGCACATGTTTTTGTTGTTTTGGTAGTGCAGGCTGTTGACTGAATTTCAAAGAAAGCAGTAACAACAGAACAGTGAGGAATTGTACTGACTCAGGAGATGCATTAATATTCAGACCATTCTATCAAATATGCTTGGGAATATTTTCAAGTATAATAAATTCACCACAAACTCCTGAACCACTATACATTGTGTGCTACTATAGGCAGCTGGCAAAATCTAAGGTAACTGACCAAAAGCATGAATACATACTTTAAAAATTATTCAGGCCCCAAGCTCCCCTTGACTAAGTGAGACGATGCAGACAGGTATAAAATGAATAGAGGAGCAATGGCCTTTGTTAAAACAATATAAATGAACACAATCATGACACGGTTATAGCATGTGACTGTACTGAGAGCATGCTGTACGTATCTGATGTCATTACTTGTATTAAGTGCATTCTGTGGATGCTGACAAAGAATAAAAGGAATTATTTAAGGTCTGTGAGTCTATTCTGTTTTAGAGATCATTTAGCTCCACGCAGTCAGATTACAGCTTGCAGCTAGCATTTGTATTTCTGGGTGATAGAAAACTTGACACCATACAGACATTTGGAGATGCTCTGGGAGCGTACCTATCCTGAAAAAAAAAGGAGAAAAAGAAACAGACTACCAAAACAGACTGTATAGAAGGCTGACGCCAAAGTGAGCCATAATTCACTACGTGTATGTGCACGTACCTAGCATACATGATTTGTTTCTCAGTATAAGAATTTGCTACACATTTCTTCTCTCATAGATGTGAAAAAAAAAGGATGTTCACCACAGCCTCCATACATTTAGCATGATTCTGAATTTTTCTTAATTTATCTGGACGCTTTGCAACTCAGTATCCAAGAAATACCCATTTGCTGAAATTTTCTTCAGACAGGTGTGCAAAAATCTTTTTCACATTAGGTTCTCCTTTTCCTGTTGGAATTCCATTTCAGAAGAGCTACTTGACTCCCAGAGATAATGGATCCTTAAACATGCAGGAAAACACTTCTATTTTCTGGGAAGCATCTAGGTCTATTAGAGACGCTCTCCAATTGGAGCAAAATCAGGTGGAAACCTAATAAAGGTTGCATTTACTACTTAGATCTGATTATGCCGTTAATTGTCCAGTTCAACTTCCTAATCAGAATAATCAAAAAAATATTTTACAAAAAGAATAAACAATAGGTGATATATTGCATGAGAACAAATAATTCTAAACTAGATAGGTGACTCTTTCTGGATTTCAAAATGCCCTAGTGAATTATAAAGTAGAAAACATTTACACTTTCTAATTTGAAGGAGAGCGTTCTTTCTGGTCAGTACACTCTATATGCTAGAACGTAAAAGGATCGCCTATCCTGAAAAAACTGAACGTATGATGGTTGTTCACTCAGGGACTACCCACAGTTTCACTGACAATATTACTCACCCATACACAGCCACTTCCATATCTTGGTCTGGTAAAATAATATACATACCAAGCAGAGCATGGACCAAAGCAATGAATAACTGAGTAAACCTCAGTTTCAGCCCATCTGTATTATTCATTGTCTGTTATATGCAAAGTATATGTTTAATCTGCACATAGAATTACTGCCAATTGGTAAATAAATGGAGTAACCATTCATACAAATGACTGATCAGACATATTTATGCATATAATGCTTAAATTCAGTGCCTGCATCTCTGTTTGCTTGAATCAGATGTCTGCATTCAAGCATTTTGCACATACAATTGCACAACTAAAAAAGCAGGAAAAAAGCAGGTTTAAAATGCAATAAGAGATAAAGAAAAACTGCTTTAAACATAAAAACAGCATTTCAGGACTGCATCATTCTAGTGTATTTAATTACAGGGAACACTGGAAGCAGTATCTGATTAGCTGAGTACTTGGGGCCTCAAATTTTTCATGATGTTTTCAGCAAAAGGGTTCACAAATATCTATCATCGCCTGCCTGGGCTGTAAACAGAAAGAAAAAAACAATCAAGCACAGAAATTCGAGCACCTTCAAAATAATAAGTCCTGTATACAGGGCTTCAATATTCTCAAACAATTTGGAATGTGAAAACAAATCCTTATGCTGTGAAACTGAAAATCTTGATGAAAACCTTAACTGCAGCCTTATGGCTACTTCAGCACAGCACAGAGTCAGTACCCAGGAAAAAACTAGATGAATCAGCCCCTGATTCTCAGACTACTTTTGCAGCCCTGGCTCAGTTCTCTAGAATAAGACAGCTGCATTTACAAGGAATCCTCTCTTTGTCTGGCACACTCTCTTTTCTCCAAATCCTGAATAAAATTGCTTTGAAACAAAAAAACTGTGATCAGATTAATTACACAAAATCAATCAGGTACATTGGTTTTCCAGTGGTGTCGTGGGGACACGATAGCTGGAATTCCCAAATTCCATAGACATGAATAATCCAACAGCCTGTATTCCTAGTGTTATGCTTGATACGGATCTCGTTACTAGACTCAGACAAGTGACTGTAATATAAATAGGAAAGCCTGACTGAAAATACATCAAGCCCTTGGAGAAAATTTGGATTTTGACTCAAATTTTGTGTCTGGTCCCAATCTATACTGGGCTGAGCCACATCATGACCCGACGTTTGGGCAACTTCCCAGCTGGCTTTTACAGTGACAGTTCTGGCTCACCCCTAACCCATTTTCTAGCTTTGGAGATATAATATAGGGACTGAGGGTTCTAGTTTTCAATAATATTCTCTATTTCAGGCCCAGCCAAACAGGACTAAATTTAGTCAGAACTATGCAGAAAAGTCTTTCCCTTCCAAGTACATTTTAACATAAAGAAACATTGGAGATAATATCTTACCAAATTGGATATTATTTAACTCAAATTCCTTATAGTACACTCTCAAGACATAGCTAGCAGTATTACCTCTCCTAATGAAATGGCTTCCTGAGAGTTTGACATACAAAGGATTAGAAACAGCGATTGCATTGATATCAGCGTATGAATGACAAGTAATGACAGTTAGAGAGTCTCTCATAATAATCACGATAACTTCTTTTGGAAAGCACTCTTATAGCTTTAATTGAGTTGTAGTAGTTAGTTAAAAGAGATGTAAGTTCTTAGGAACAATGTGAATATATCTTATTATTCCGAGTTTTAAAGGACCTACAGTTTGCTCTAAAGAGATCTTACGAACCTATGAAAGAGTTTATAAGCAGAATTTTTATTACAGTTTATATATTTGCAAAGATTAAGGTCTACAGTAACTACTTTATTTACCAAGTCTTCTACTAGAGGGGCAAACATAATAATAGCAATTAAAATGGAAAACAGCAGGAACACTGAGCACAGCAGTCTGGTTACAATGGAATTCCTGCTGGTTGGACAACAGGAACACATCAAACAAGAAGCAGTACTGAAGAGAAAAGAAGCCAGCAAAAATAATGAGCTTTTAAATTATAAACAGAAATGGACAACCTTCTCTTTAAACAATGTAAAAAAGGTGAATATAAAAATTCAGTTACATGAAATAGGCAGAAAGCAACTATGAATAGAAACACCTTAGACAAGTTATTATAGAATGAGGGCTGTTTGCTGCATGGTTGTCAGTGAAAATGTATTGCTCTTATATTCCTTTCAAAATTAAAATGCTGCATCTGGGGACAGCTGTTGACTGATAAGGAAGGACTGCCTGGATTTCAGTGACATTATTTCTCTGCAACCGCATGTAGAAATTAATTTAGTTAAAGGGAAGACATGAAAATAAAACTGAAATAGAATGGATTTAAAGATGCTTTTTTCCAAAACTCAGAGTTTACTATTATTATTGTCATTGTTATTATTATTATTATTATTATTTAGTCTTTATTTCCCTTCAGTTTCTGGTGCTAAAATATGTTTCTTTTAGATGATTCCCTCCTGTCTGCAAATCCAAATAACTGAGATGTAATGACAGTTGTGAGCATTAGGAAAAGTATTCTATACATGTTTTGATTGAACATTTTACATTCCGTACCCTATTTTTAAAGGCTTTATATTAGTTGAGTGAATATCAGCCAATACACGATTTTTATGGAAATGGACCAATAGCCACACCTTTGCTGTCATTTGTGCACAATGCCTAGGGATTTAATGGAATAGAATACCTGCTGTATATAAAAATACTCATTTTACAAAAAAAAATGAGATCAGGCTTTTTTTTGCTTCCTAGAATCAGAAAGAAAACCATAAACAAACCGATTCCCCATATGCTATATTGGATGATGGTCCTTATACACCCATTTTTGTGGGTATTTTTCCTGGAAAAAGAATTTTTTTGTGTGTTTATCTCACTGAAACTCAGTATCTCTTGCTTGGGAATAATGTCATTAAAGATTGCCTAACATTCTGTGGGAATAAGGGTTCATTCCCATCATTCCCGGTGGAAATCTTAATTATAGGTCGCCATGAGAAGCCAAGTTATTAAGACACTCATCACTTCACAGTTCTACAACTTTCCAATTTTTGTCATATTACAAAAAGCGGTTCTTCCAGATGAAGCAAATGCCTGAAAAATATCTGCAGACCAATAATTAAATATTTCATAGAGGAGACAGTAAACTTTTCTCCTGCTCAAGAATGGAGCTCAAAAATGTAGCTACTGTGATCCCTAGATGTTCTGATTCCGATGAAGTTTTATTGCTATGACAGTGCTCTACTCACGCACCAATGTCTAGAATCGTATGACACAGCATTAATAATTTACTCTTTTATTTATAAAGCTCATCCCTTTTCACAAATCAAGATGCTCTAAGCTAAATAAATACCCAAGATGCCCAATCTATTTCAGATGAGGTCACAATAACTTTTGACAATATGACAACGAAGGCCTTTACAAAGCTTTCAAATGGTAAAGAAGTTTAAAAAGCATTAAGTCTGCAAAAAGAAGCACCCACAAGAAACGTACCACAGAACCTTAACTCTGCCCTTTCTCTATGTGAGCGTTGTCTTTCTCAGTACATAACTACCTACTATTCTTATTAAAACAAAAACCTCTTCCATTCTCGCTCAGTGCCAGGATGTTTTGTGCTCAGGGAACACAACCTGTTTGACACTACATTGTACCCATATAGTTTATTTCCTACACACTGCCAAAGCCTTTCTCTGGACACGTTGGCACAATTCAGTATTCTTAGCCTTGTTCGTTGTTCAGCAGGTACCAGGACAGGCTGATCATGAGCCCACCAATGTCAGTGAGGATCTTTCTACAAATTTCAATGCACTTGAACTTCATCCAAAGGAGGCAGAGGTCCCATGGAGGAGCAGAATGTGGTCCCTTAAGCAGGGTGGGTAGCATGACACATAACAATGGAGCATGGAGTCATTCCTTAGACAAATTTATTGTTCTTGTAGTATAGATTTCCAGGGGAAAATATAGACTCCTTGCTGCCCAACAGAAAAGGAAAAGAATAAACAAATGGCAGTTTACCAGCCATTTGCTTTGAAAAGAAAAATGATCTGATCTGAGCATAAAACATCTTTGCAAAATAACTCCAAGTCTACATCCACTGTCATGAGTAGCATGTAAAGAAAAGGATTTTTCTCAAGACCTTGTATTTTTATGTATCTACCTTCATACGCACATATGGATTCAAAGTAGAAAATCTGGTTCAGCGAAAAAGCATTTTACATGTGCATTATGATAGAGAGATAAAAAATTATTTTCATGAAACTACTGAAAAACAAAACCCTGATGCAGTCTCAATCCAAATCTCAGCTTTCCCACCTACCACAAAAACATGAGATTGCTTCCCTCTTTTGAAAATTAACGTCTTTTCAATAAAAAGTCCTTCCTCCTCTCCCCTTCTACTAACTCCTTCCCTCCTTGGGGATAGAATCACACCAGCTTTTCTTGTTACAGAGTAAAACTGTCTCACTCAGCAATCAAGCAAAAATCTTTTAAGTGACTCACCAAAAAGGAAAAAAAAAAAAAGGGCTATGAAACTCTGTGAGATCAACTTAGTCTGTTTAAGACAATTCAGAGCTGCCCATCCAAAGGGATAATTCTCGTTTCCTCTCCACAAGCTGTTTGCAGTTATTCCTTTCTGCTGCGCTGTAATTTGTACAAGATCATTAGAAAATTAACCCAGGTAAAATTGAAAAAAAAATATCAAAATCTATTCTCTTTTCAGTCGAAGGCCTAGTCTGACATAACTACTCATTTGCTTAATCTTTTTTTAAAATACTAAAATCTTAATCATACAAAAGAATCTTTATTAAAGGATAGTTGCTCCCTCACAATGTCAGTGAGGAGTAGCTGGCCTGACTTTCTTCTCAAGATTAGGACCTCAACGTTATTCATCCCGGCAAAACTTCCTAGCCAGGAATTTATATGAGCCAGGAATGAAGAAAATTTGAATAACTGTGTCAGCATTTATCTGTGCAAACCATGACATTCACAGTTAAACAAAACAAGGGAAATCTTATTAAAATCCATATTAACTGTTTGAAAAACATTTTCAAACAAGTAGTTTACATGTTATTTCATAATTTGAGATAAATGTCCCAAAGAATTAAGTTTCGCAACATCCAGAAAAGAATTTAAGATAACATATTAGTCACACAAAATCAGTGAAGATTTTGGCTTTGACTGTAACAAAACAAGGCTTTGACCTGTGTTTTTCCGGAGCAGACTCAAAGTCAAGTTTTTGCCAAAGTCAACCTGTTAGGAAAATTAAGCAGCTAACACCATCTTAAGTGCTTAATAAATATCCTGCATATCTATTGTTTTGGAAATCCTACAAGTAACAATAGATCAAAATACAGGTCCATGAACCAGTGCAAATATTAGCTGTCTCTAACTAACATATTCACTGAGCTATCTTCGTGTCCTTGAAGAAAGCTGCAAAACCAGATGAGTTTGCTGCTGCTTTCTTAGGCTAGCGTTGCACTTCTTTTTTTTCAAAGCTGACGTTTCACAGCCCTCTTACAAACAATAAGGTGCTTGACTCAGAAAAATTTTCTTTTCTCTGTAGAGGAAGAAGCAGGCAGCATTGCTTTCCAGCCTCCATCTGTGCCTCCCCTGAGAATTCAGGGAACACGGGACTACAGAAACAGGAGTGATTTCTTAACCTACTGCACCACCATGAGGCCAGAGTACACAAACGCTCTAAAAAGACACAAGTATTCTGCCGTTGGTATCAAATATTTTGAAAATTAAGAGCTTCCATAAACACATGTCTTCCTAATGTTTGTTTCAGAAATTCAGAAATTTCAAAATGTAAGTATTCATAAAGCCAACAAGAGAGAAACACTGTCTTTATTCCAATTTCATTACAAATGGTTTGACAAAAAATAAACTAAAATGAACACAGACTTTGTTTCTCTTTAGTTTCCTTTGTATTTATCCCTATGGGTAAGAGGTGAAGAAATTACGAAGTGAGGGATAAAAATAAAGGTATTGAGGATTACATGAATTAAGGATGGCTGTCTTAATGCAAATTTCTTTCCAGTTCTTGCAAATTAAACCTATGTAGCTTCAGCATCTATTACATGTATCAGTGCCATGTGGGGCCCAGAAACTACATGTTACTATATGAGAACCCCAAAAGACTCAAACAGAAGCTCACAGATAACTTTTAAAACATAGTGATAGCATTAAGATGAGCACAAAGCACAGCCATGGCTTCTTGGATGAGGGAACAGGAGTGAAGAGAGAGCTCTCAACTTTCATATCGTAATCGGGCAGTTCATGCATTTTCCCACAAATAGGAAGAAGCATCCTCAGCCCTCTTCATCCACGAAGGGATCCAGATTCACTGTCCAGGAGCACACCTCTCTCACCATGTAGGGGCACGTAATGAGGCTGGGGTATGGACTGTGCAGGGAGGAATGAAAGGGGAATGTCAGGCAAGAAAGAGGGAGAAAGGCCATTTCCATCTTGTATCTAGTGCCTGTTTAACAAAAAAAATGTAGAGAGTGGGGAACAGCTAGCAGAACTCAGGTCTTCCCCTCCCGGCCGGCTGCTCTCATCGCCATGTTATGGAGCCATACTGTTCAAGATCAACAGGAGAAGAGTGGTTCTTTCACTCCCAGCTAAAAGGATTCTTATCAGAGTAATCTCTTGAGGAACATAGATTTGAGTCCCCTTAATTAAAAAAAAAAAGACTTAAAACTTGACAGGGGAGCCTGCTCCCCTGGGATGGAGGTGAAGATGTGAAGTAGGAAGACAAGGAAAGTAGCATGCAGACTCAGGGGCTGGCAGTGTGGCTTGTAGGGTTATCTCCCCGCTGCAGCACTAGGTGCACTGACCTGCCACATCCTTAGAGCTGATGCAGACGCCGTGGCTGCTGTCAGCCCCATCTTCTAAGCCTCCAGAGCATCTGCAAGGAGTGAGGTGAGAGGAGACAGAACAAGATTTACCCTGCTCTTCAAATCCCAAACCCACTTTTAAAAGCACAGGCAGTAAAAAGGCCTGTGCTTTTAAAATAAGGAATACATTTCAGACAGATCACAAGAAAGGACATTCAGTTCAAATCAAAGACAAGCTCACTCGCTGCCACTGAGTATGTGCAAGATAAGTATCTAATTTGGGGACAGTCACTTTGCAGGTTCCATCAACAATATGGACATAAGGCTCAATTCTGAGGCCTGAGCGTAGGTTTGTAGTGACTTTTGAGACACCACAGGATTTCTGAAACACCTGCATGATGCTGACAAATGCAACACAAATATACAGGGAACCTGTAGCTGAATCAAAAGGTCTGCATGGGACTTCTGGTAACACCTACATTTGGGCAACAGAATTGTGCCCTAAATATCAGTTGGCTATATTGAGAGCTTAGATACTGAGGACCCATGTGGACAACTACCTATAGAAAACTACAATTCAGTCTCTTAGTCCAGAAATAATTCCCGTATTTAAGGTTTGAGATGAAATATGAGAAGACCCTGCAACCTGGCAGACCATCTAGAGAGCCAGCTAGAGATATTTAGTGCCCTTTGAGATGTCTTCAGATACCTCACCTGGATTTTAGCTGCCTCTCCAGAAGAGCTGGAGCTTCCCACAGATTCTGTGTCATCTCTGACAGTCCATGCAGGTGCCTCAGAAGGCAGTGAATACCTTTGTGTAGGCAGCTAAATAAAGATTCTAATAAACTTAGTTCATCCAAGTTGAGATCATGGAATCATGGAATCATGGAATCATGAAATCTTCAAAGTTGGAAGGGACCTCTAGAGATCATCTAGTCCAACACCCCTGCTAAAGCAGGATCACCTAGAGCACATTACTCAGGACTGCATCCAGACGGGTCCTGAAAGTCTCCAGCGAAGGGGACTCCACAACCTCCCCGGGCAGCCTGTTCCAGTGCTCTGGCACCCTCACCGTAAAGAAGTTTTCCGTGTATTTGAACAGAACTTCCTATGTTCCAGCTTGTGCCCGTTACCCCTAGTCCTGTTACTGGGAACCACTGAAAAGAGCCTGCCTCCATCCTCCTTCAACCCACCCTTTAGATACTTGTAAACATTAATAAGGTCTCCCCTCAGACTTCTCTTCTCCAGGCTAAAGAGTCCCAGCTCTCTCAGCCTTTCCTCATAAGGGAGATGCTCCAGTCCCTCAATCATCTTTGTTGCCCT
>VYZM01022220.1:115727-155752 GCA_013398915.1 Dromas ardeola | reverse complement strand
ACAACCCTCTGAGTCCTGTCACACAGACAGCGCTCAATCCACCTCACTGTCCCCTCCTCTAGTCCACACTTCCTCAGTTTCCTGAGGAGGATGTTACGGGAGGCAGTGTCAAAAGCCTTGCTGAAGTCAAGGTAGATGACATCTGCTGCTCTGCCCTCATCCAGCCATCCAGTTATAACATCATAGAAGGCTATGAGATTCGTCAAGCATGATTTACCCTTGGTAAATCCATGTTGACCACTCCCAATAACTTCCTGCTCCTGAACATGCTTGGATATGACATCTAGAACGAGTGGCTCCATTACCTTCCCAGGGATGGAGGTGAGACTAACCGGTCTGTAGTTCCCCGGGTCCTCCTTCGTGCCCTTTTTGAAGACTGGCGTGATATTGGCCTTCCTCCAGTCCTCCAGTGATGAATGTCGGCTCATGAAGGCAGCAACAGTAAACTTGCCAGACCAGAGACTGGACTCAAATGCATTCTTCAGAAGCTTTTTTATAGACAACAGTAGCATTTTAAATTGTGTTCAAAGAAGTTGTTAATTTTATTCATTATTGGTTTTTTCATGTAATTTTTTGTGCATGTAAATGCACAGCATATTCACACACATGCACACACACACACAAGGCCTCTGTTTGGAAGTTCTGCTTGGAAGACCACAGCCAGTATCCTCAAACTTGTCAAATTCTGCTCACAGATGGGTTCCTGCCTCCCTGTCCTCTGCTGCCTCATGTTTTTGCAGCCCATCTCAGGACCTCTCTTCCTTTGCTAGACTTTAAGTACAGCCTTTTGCATAGAATCTCAAAAGATCAAGCTCAAGTGCTGAGAAGGCAGAAGAAGCCAGGAGAGTGGCAGGGGACCATGCACCACCCTGGCAAAAACCATACATTAGCTGTGGTGCAGTAGCATTTCCCCCTGTGCTGCATTCTGTGATGTGGGGAGGATTGAGTTTTGTTCATTACAGCTGAAGAATAGACAAGAAACTAAAGTGGCCCCAATTTTTTCTTTTTTAATAAAAAGATGCTCAAGCAAATATCTTCTTCTTTGTTAAATAACTCAGGACAGGAGTGAAAAATAGGCTTTTCCTTTTTAAAAAAAAAATGGCCCAAAAGATCTAGTTTGACCCCTTTAACATCTAATTCTAAACATCACAGTTTAACGGGGATAGCAAACACAGCAGAGAACTATGAAAAGCAATAGCTAGGTATTCTAATGGAAAGAAAGTAAAGGTAAATCTTATCCTCAAAACTACAGATAAAATCTAAATTATTTTTTAGAAAAAATAGTTGTAGGGAATTAATGTGTACTCCTCCACTCCTGAGGCATTCTATTAGAGCTTGTTACATGAATTTCTTTTTTCCCCACTTTATTTGAATATTCCTTCAATTCTTCAGATTGTCTCAGAAAAGTGCCATTATTTGAGATTACTGACTCATTTTAATACATCACTTTATTTGCTTTACTGAATAATGCAGAGAACTTTGTGTGGCCATAGTTTATTTTCCAGTAACATGGTTTTTTATAATATATTGATCTTGACAGCTTTCCTGAGTTTAAGAAAACAAGTTTGTCAGAATTGGGAAAAGACAGATCAGGAAAATCTATCATACATGTTACAGCTATTGTCTTCGTTTTTCAGTAAAAGGTACTCTTTCTCATGCAGCAGACAGAAATGGATGCAGCAGACTGATGCTAGTATTACGATGCGTATAGAGGTACTTTCCAGCTCTGCTGTGTTAGAAGCTTATTAACGTTTTATAGTCTTTCTTTCCAAGGACATAACATGAAATAGGCTGTAATTAATTCAGCATGAACATTCAGAAATGAAGCTATCCAAAGTCAGGAAATGTAAGTAAAATAAAAGGCTAAAAAGCCTTTTTGTTTTCATTTTGATGCCAGTAGAAAGATATATTAGGCCCCAGATTGTTCAGTTTATTTTTGCACTTAGTTACATTGAATGTAATTGAAATTCTCATGAGAGAAAGGCAAATGGATTTGGCCCAGTGTGTTTCTGAATAGACTGTTGTGAGAAAATGATACAGACACTTAAATGCATCTCCAACTTCTTTATAAAGATATAATTTTCCACATATATCAAATTTCACGCATACTGATTGTCTCTAGACAATTTGCAGAAAGCCAGTTACACTTAGTACACTTTATTTTGACTTTCTGTTCCTTTTTAAGATTTGACTCAGTAGAAGAGAGGCTCTTGGGAACCATTACTTCTATGGCTAGATCATCCTAACTTTTACAGTCCAAGTGATCATGTCTACACAGCCTACACTTTACCATTACAGCATCATATTTTATATAATGTTACACGGACAAATGCACAAATACTTGAAAAAAAAATGAAGCAATAATCAGCATTATGAAAAACTGCTTCCATCAGTGTGTTGAATTGCCCCAGCAGGACCATGCAAACAAGTCCATCTCAGACAAGGCTACTTCAACCATTCTAAGATTTCGAAGACTTTCAAAAAATTTTGGTTCTTTCCTTCAACTCAAAATGGAAGATAAATGTGGAGTTTTTTGTCTAGTTCACACACATGGAATTTCTGTCCCAAAACAATGCTCACCATCATCAGGCATTTAGCTCTGACTTCACACTAAGTCATAAATCAGCGATTTTATGCCTTGCAAGGGGTAGAAATGAGATTATTTTCAGCTTCCAGGGAGAATACAAAGGTTTACAGTCCAAATCAATATACAGCTATTAATATTAATTATTGATGTGATTAATATTAACATTACTCATTTTGAAGGGTTGAGTAATTTTTAGATGTCTCTAACAATTATGAATCACACATTTTGTCCTTCATGCCTATTTATAACTAGACCCTTAGCATCCTAGTAGACTTATCTAAGAGGCAGAAGATCCTATCTTTAAAAGTTAAGATTAGCTGTAGATCAATTTTCCAGAACACAGTGATATAAGGTGATCCTAAATTGATTTTCCATCCATTTGGGATGATTGCACTTTGCGTTTTCCTGCTCCTGTGTAATATTACATGAATCTGGCATGGTCTTTCAGGGACTCAAGATCCAAGTATTGCCTTTTATTCACTAACTAGGAAGGTACTGGAGGTAACTCACCATGCATCAGCTACTTTACATTTTCTGTCTGTGTATAGTCTCTTCCCTTTATCAGTTTAATTTACTTTGAAGCAGGCTCCTAATTAGTTAAAAAAAACTACCTTGGATTGACTGTGGATAGGCAGTATGCAGACAAACCACCGTGCAGGACCTGCTAACTCAGACACGTGTCCAAGACAAACAGGGTCACCCTTCACCTCCCCATGGGAAGTGTCCTTCCATCATCTCATGTGAAATAACTTCAGGCAGTGTAGGCCTCTAGAAAGTGCTAAGTCCTCTAAACTGAGAAGATGTGACTGAAGGTCTGGTGGAGAAAATAATTGTTGCAAAAGGAGAAAGAAAAAGGAACTACAATACAAAACCATTTGTGCCCCAAAAAACATTTATGCCCAAGAAAAATAGGACGGCAATAGCAATTTCAGTAACTGAATAGTATTTGCTTGCTTGACTTATAGAGTTATAAGGGAAAACTGCAGTTACTAGAAAATGTTATTTGCACTTGTAGCTTGACATTTGAATAGGCAGAAAAGAAAAATGTATCTCATGCATTATATATCTGGTCAAAATATTGCTCAGCTGTTCTCATTAAAGAAAATTCTCAAATGTTATGGTTAAAGCAGGTCTCACTTTGCTTCTACATTCCTAATATTACCTCAGATACATAATTTCTTTAAATAAGGAATATTTAGTCACATACAGCCCTCATCCTAAACACTTGTGACCTCCCAGCCTCACTCGACACACACAGAGACAAAACACCTCATTCCAAATGACAAGAAGAAAGGCAATTAAAAGTTAAGTTGCCCATCAGTATGCATTATTTATATCTCGCCTCACAAGGACACAGCGTTATTATTACCACAACTGCTGTACTCCCCACACTACGCAGCACCAGTGTAAATCCCAGCCTCCCGATGTGCCCTGCCTGAATTTTCTGTTCTCTTTGCTATTAACTGCGCATCACAGCTCAACGGTGGATCACAGCAGCTCCAAAATGAGGGGATGAAGAAGCCAGAGAAGATACATTTAAGAAGTTTCTCAGTGAGTTTTTGTTTGCTTCCTTTTCAGTGTTTCAAATCTGCCTGGGTGAAGTACTCTGCTTCTGAGAACAGGGCTGAAGTGCAGCTACAGTTGGAAGATTATTTTTCTTCAACAGCATAAAGCATTTGCTATTGCAGAAGAAAATCTGACTGAAAAAATAAAAAGATTTTAACGTTGCCCCCCCTGCTCTCAATTTCCAGTGATAACAAATAGTATATAAGAGAATCCGAAGTCACACATTTACATTATAAAAAAAACCTGTTTTGTATTGGTATTCATTTCTTAATCAATCTCAGAGGGGTTTTTTTACAGTTCTGAATCATTTCATTTATCAGCAATTTTAAAATGCCTCAATAAACCGTAAAAAAGGAAATAAAATAACATAGCAAAACTGTAACAAACCCTGCCTGAGTGAGAAACAGCAGCTTTTACAGAGAACCCACCCATTCGGAAATGCATGCCCGTTCAGCTTTCTTCAAAAGGGATGCTTAACTGTCAGACCCTGACTAATGCTGTAATTTACATCCTCGGATCTTTGCTACTAATAAAAATTTGTTTGCAGCCGATATCGACATACCACAAGCGGTACTACTCACTTTTTGCCACTTGAGGGCAGTCATTTTTCGCGTCTGCTAATAAAATGCTACTATTCAGTAGCAGTTTCTCACGTTTGCAGTTAGGCGGTTCTGAGCCAAACTGTGTCATTGATGCACCAAATCGGAAAACAAACACAAACTATCTCTTCTGAATCGCCAAGCTGATCTGAAATTCATCTCGGTCAGTCTTTGGGAGACAAAAGTAATGAGCTACAACAAAATCAGCAATCAAGGGATAAATGCTCAAATGAGAATTCAAAAAGAACAGCTTAAAGGATACTGAGAAAAATTAGATGTTTTCAAACAGCTGGGCCTGAAGGATTTGCCCTGAAGTATGTAATGCACTTGCTGAAGCAAGCTCAGCATTGTTAGTAGTTGTAGTTGAACAAAATGAATAGAGGATGGGTGATGTTCCTAAAAACAGGAGAAAAGTGAAAAATGTGGAAGATCTCGAAAGAAGGGCAGAATTAGAAAAAGTCAAAACATTATGGATTAGCCAACTCTCTTCAGAATTGTAAAATACTGAAATAATAAATGACTTTGGAAGCTCTTAAAAGGTACAAAGGAAATCAGCAAATGCAACCTGGGCTGCCAAGATAAAAACCTTGTCACACCATCTTAATGTCATCTATGACAGAATACAGAGTCTTGTGCAAAACAAAGAAGTAGTTGTCATATATTTTGGCTTTTGTCACATCTCAACAATAGCTCAGATAGCTTTAGTGAAAGAAAGTTAGGGAATCATGGTTTATCTAAAGCCACAGTTTAGACAAAACATGCTTGAAAATGTGTATGTAAAGAAGTTATCAAAGAATTTATAATTTGAACTGTAGAACAGTTCTGCTTGAGGTGAGGTGAAGGGTTTGTATATCACAGTCAGAAGTTCATTCAAAAGACATTATAGATATTTTCTTCCTTAATACACTTTGTATTTTGGATTTCCCGTTGATTCTGCCACTCCATTCAACCAACATTCCTACTCTGCTCTCATTCAAAAGTCCCCACCAGCCACTGCCTCACGATGTTAATTCAACCACGTGATCTTCCTGAATTACTCTGCAAGGCCCACATTTTACCCTTTGAGCTTCTTTTTCGAAATCCATTTCTGCTTTACCGTTAGACAGAAGAAAAACCCTCCTTTTCCCCTAGCCACTCCTGCTGTCTCTGTATTACAATCACCACAAATCTTCTTGCATGTCTTGGTGGTGAGCTGAACAAATGTGTTTGCTATGAACCCATGTTACTTACTTTAAACTTTGTATACTTTTACACTGAGATTCTTATTTTAATTGCAGGGTTCTTTTCTGAATCTTAATTATTTGATATTTTCAGTAGAAAGACACTCTAATTTACAACATAACCAAAGTCATTTTTCAAGTAAACACAAGTTTTGCAGCAATTAGACTGCTCTCCTTGATCATACTTCTTCACGCCATAAGTGGGAAACGTTTGTATGTGCTCTGTGATAAATGTAAACTATGCATATACAATGAGGATAGTCCTTGGATTTAATCACTTATTTTCTGTATATAGAAGCTACTGGAAAGGCCTTATTGACACTAGGCAAGAAGGCAGCAATAGGAGGTGAGTGGATGAGAAAGACCCCTTCATTTCAGTGGCAGTAACTGCCCTGAACTTTTGATCCTATACTGTAGCTTAAGAAGTATGAATTCAGTTCCACTAATGGAAATAACTTTGGAAAGATTATTATTTGGAATGATGAATAGTCATAAATTTTACTAAAATAGTAGTATTACATTGAAAAGAGAAAACAAATGCTTTTCTTCCTTCAGAGATACCAGATTCTACAATATGAAGCATCAGAGGATGGAAAAGATATTCAGGTTTTTTACTTTTATAGTTCCTTAAATGACCTTCAGACAATCTATCTAAGAGATCTCCTTTCTCTTGAAAGGACAAAGGAAAGCTTGTGACAGTGTGTGCACCATAAGTCTCTGGAAGGCTGGGCAGCTCTTGATTGAAGGCAGCATCACATTTATTGACACTGTGGATATCTACTGTTCAAAAGGATTCAGCGATCTGAAGTGCTGGTCAGGTTGATAAGGTTTTATATTGTATTTAGAGCTGCCACTTAATATGAAGTAGGGATATTATTAAAATCTGTACTGTGTTTGTAATGGTAGACTGTCAAGGTGACCCAGAACATTGGGAGGGAGGGGGGAGAGAGGAATTTTTTGCTTTTTGTGTCATTATCCCACACCAAAATGAACTGCAAAATAATTTCAGCTAATCTAGTCACAAGACTGAGGGCTGCACAGTTTTAACAGGACACCAGACAGGCCAACCAACCCAGCAAAGACTGGACATTATTGCCACACCCAGGAAAGAATTTAGCACTGCAATTTTAAAGAATTATACTTTCTGAGCTGGCACAGTTGTTCCCATTCATTGCTAAAAGAAGAGCTCAGTGGATCAAAGTTTTTAAATATAGTTTGCGATCTTCCTTGAGATGAAGTAGAGTGACTGCTAAACTTAGGAACAGGCCTTCTGAAAGCCCAGAAAAGAGGTTGGAAAGCTTTTTGAATAGAGATAGTGAGCCTGCCCATAATGTAGTCTATACCCTTTAGGTACTCTGGTGGTCATCCACAGCAATGGTGCAACTAACTTCTGTTGCAAGAAAAATGTCTTTAAGGTGTTCATATGGTATTGAGAATAATATAGTCTATATTGCATTGTAAATAAGTACGCACTAATAGACAATTATTCTTAAAGACTCTAAATTACAAAAACACTTCACCTCAAAATACATCTTCCCTTATAACTTACGAATCTGATTCTCCAATACTTGCTCAAATAAATCTATCAGTGAAATCTTTCCTGGGCAGAACTATGGTCCTTTGTAATACGTTGAAACATGTTTCAGGATTGGTTTCATCTACTGAGAGACTAGATTTAATTCCATTTAGTTTGTGAATTATTAAATTATATACATCCCAAAGCATTATATCTCATTACTGTTAAATTCGAAAAAAAAAAAAATATTTTCACAGGAATAGTTGGAATAGGTGTTCAAAATTTTGGAGCTAATAATCTTTCCATTGTATTGATAAAGGGCTGTTTTATCACCTTTATAATTTTCATTATGATTTAATTTGCAGTTACTTTTGATGCAAATCGTGATGCTTTTTGACATCTTAAAGGAACGTAATCAAATACTTAATCACAAGTTCTTACTGTATTTTGAATTATTGGCAGCATGTACATTCTTGTGTATCTATTCAGGAGAAATAAAGCTAGCTGTATGTTGCATAATAGAAACGTATCACTGTTTTTAGTAAAACCTATACTTTAGCATTAATAATTGTAAAGCATTCTTCCCTCTCCTAGAAATTTCAAGAAATATTGTATGACCAGTTTAGATCATCAGTTAACATAAGCCTATACTATCTTAGGATGGGATTCAATAATTCTGAAATGGAGGCACACATGATCTAATATCAAGCAAATGTGGGCAAATTATACATTGCTCACAGAAAAGTGTAGTTTATGCTCTCTGAGTAAGACCACATGCTTCTTATAAAAAGTCAATCAAAACACAGATTTCAGAAAGAAAAAAATATTTGCATTACTAATAAGTCTAATAATTCAATAATTAAGAACTTCATACAAAATAATGAACAAAAGAAGAAATAAATTATTGCATTCATTATGCTGAAGTGGGAGGAAAATTATAGGTCATTATATACTGCGAAAGACATCAATTCTTACGTTTAAAATGTGCTTTAGTGAAGAACTAGTGGGTTTTGGATAAAAGCAGAACTCAAAGAATGCAAAAACCTCAAATTCATAAATCATTCTCTTTCACATTTGAATATACCACCACTGATCATGTATAAAAATTTGCCCTGCTCAGTGGAATTCATGCTGTTTGGAAGACACCATCTTGCTGCAACATCTGTCATCCCTTCACTGTGGATTAAGGGAGGTGGTGAGGGAGGTGGTGAGAGGTAACCACTGTGCTGTGGCAAGCCTTATCAGCAGTGGTAGAAAACAGTGTTTTGAAAGAGTAATCCGCAGTTGGATTTCCCGTACCTGAAAATTAAACTCCTGTCAAATCTACCAGTATTTCAGGCTTTATAATATTTATTTTTATCTTCACTTTAACTAACATAAAACACTGAACAAAATATGTATAAGTGACTTTTGCCCTTGTGAAGAACAAGACTGGGTACAGCCAGATATTATAGTCTTCATTTTTGCCACTAAAGGATAGCTCTTGCAGACTTGCCCTGACTCTAAATAGGAAAGGATGGTCTTAGTTGTGAAAACTACCTCATTCTCACTGACCACCCAAGACCTTCACTGCTGCTAAATCAGAAACACAACATATTGCTACACAATGCCCAATGCAACATCTTTGAGCTGCCAACTGCTCATGAGACAAGCTTTTCTGTATTTGATGTTTCAGATGCACAGCTACACAATGGCCTCCACAACATTTTCTTTAGTCGGTCTTTGCCTGTCCTGATTATTCAAATTGGTAAACCCTTTGGGCAAGAAAGTAGCCCATTCAAGGTCAAGCTGGCTCTTGAAAGCTCGGCATCAACAAGGCACAGATTTGATGCTGTTCTCCTACAGTGCCTGGCTGCTAGCATGCTGCCTGGCATGAATTTGGCTGGAACCAATTAGCTTTTTCCCAGCCAGTGCCCACAGTTAGTTTAGGGGACAGTATGAGCCAAGCTGGCAGAGGGGATGACACTACCCTGCTTGGGGGAGAAGAGAAGGAAGAGTTCAGCCATAAAGAGCAATGTGCAGTGAACAAGCCTTGAAGTCCTGACTTGATTTTTTTTCTGCCACAGACATAACCAACTGGATTCTTTCAGTTTTGCTTCTTCCAATTCAGCATAAAAGAAGAAAAAAAAATTAAAATTTGACAGAATCTTTTCTCTGTTTTGTAAGTAAAAGTAGGCATTTTCTTGAAGAAATGGAATGATAAAAATAAATTAACATAAAACATGCAAAATAAATGAAAACACCTCCAAATCCACACCATCACCCTCATTGTGAGCTACACCTAAACTTCAGAGGTCAAGAATAGCAGATGGAATACAGAATTTTTTCTACCACTTCCAACTTGTAGATATTAAAAAAAAAAAAAAAAATGGAAGGAGCTTAAAAGGAGAAAATGATAACATTTTCTCACCACTTTGAAGTAAAATTGTTTAAAAATTTGAGACAAAATTTTGCCTCAAATTATTTTTTATTACAGATTTTAACCTATCTTGGCAAGAACAATTGTTTGTATAGAGTGCATGAACAGTTTTGTACATATTTGCAGAGAAACTGTTAGAGGAAAATATATCATGCCGACTCCAACAGCCCAAGAGAGGGGAGGCTGCCGCAGCTCCATGCCCCGGGTCCAGCCACTAAGGATGCTGAGGATGTATTTCCAGTAGACGCTCACACATATACCACATACACCACATGCATACACACATACAAACATACATACATACATATATGGCCAGCCAGAGACACAGGTCACAGACAGTCAGGGCACCCACATGAACACAGATGGCACCGACAGTCTCATCCTGCCCCCGTCTCTGGCTGCGCAGGACGAAGGTCCACCAGTGAAAATACACATGTGTCCATGTACAAGGTGGATCCCTGCAGCAACTGGGCTCAGACAGCCTGACCAGTAGCTGCCTCTGGATCCCAGTCTCCACAGTTGCTGGCACCTGGGCATACAAGTCCCTGAGGCTGCAACGCCACTCCAGTTGCTGGGACAGACCATCGCACTCTCACACACACATGGAGAGAGCTGGCCAGGACCCTCTCGGGTCCCATGGCTGACCCTCTATGCTCTCCCACCTAGAGACACACCGGCACTCTCACCCACAGCTGGCCCTTACAGACCCACTCACCCCCTTGCTCCCAGACCACTTCACCTACTCACCATCTCATCTGGCTTGATCTTCAGTGGTGATCACATGCTCATTCCCATACCCACACTCACTCCAGTTACTGCACCATGGACACACACGACCTCCAACCTGTGGCCTGACTCCAGTTGTTGCACTCATACACAGAGGAATTAAATAAAAAAACAGGACAGACAGCATTGATAAGGCACAGGGCATGGCTGGACAACTGCACCAACTAGCCAAATATTTACATTTTTCCCTTATCCTTCTATTCCCCACGTTGGCTCCTCCCCAAGCCACCTAAATCCCTCCCTTTTTCACCTTTGGTTCCTCCCTGAAATCCCATACGGACTCCTGTTCTTCCCCTGCATCCCATCATGTGTCCCACCACCAGGAAGCAATCTCCCTTAGTCTGAAAGGTGATCTGGAAAGCTGCTCCCAGGGACTTATGGTGATGGGTTTCATGCCTGGATACTGGGGCTGAGGGTCTCCTGGGGAAGTCCTGGGAGGGGCCTAGACAAGGTGTTCCTCCAGAGTCCTTAATCTGGGTTCCTGCCCCCCATTGTGCCTCTGTGCTTCTCTAGGTTTGTGGAGATGGGTGGTTGATGGGCTGATGGCTCCTGCAACGGGGCTGGGAGTAGACCAGCAGGGTATTATTTGGGGTCCCCCAACCTACCATGGTCTCTCTGTCCTGCTTTGTGGGTGTGCAGATGAGCATCTATCACACAACCTGACATAAACCAGCATAACGGGACATCAAACCTCTTGGACCCCGCAGCTGGTGCATAATAAAAGCTTTTGAGTGTCTCACTACAAAAGACTGTGATTGAAAATCTTATCACCTTAATTTTATTTCCCCCACAAAGATATATACAGCACTGTTTGCATGCTAATGCTGTTTGCCTTGTTTCAGTGTTTAGATTACTGCAAACTAGATTTTGTGTAATTTTGACTGGAACGTTTCTTAATTACTAATTGACGTTTCTGCAAGTTTTTCTGATGATATGAGAAACAATACAAATGCACTGAATCCTGAAGCTTTACTTTTAGTTGTTAAAAGTAAGAGGAGGTCCAGAAAGACTAACAGTTGCCATATATATATGCTGTTCAACCATTAGAGACAAGGAGAGCCCACAAAACAGCTTATGCCAGTTTCAAGTACAATATATTTAACAATGATTGGCTGATAAGAGGAATATGAAGCAAAAATAAATTAATAGATAGTTTATTAAATGGACTGCATTCTCTATTGAAGCATTATTATCTGCTTGGAATCTGTCCATTTCTCTAGATCTTGCAACATCGTTATTTTTTCTCATGCTGCTACCTAATTTGTGCTGCTCAGCAGACACAACAAGCCGAAGCGGCCCAGAGCTCTGCTCCACTTGTTGTCCACATTCTAAATGATGAGCTTTACTTAACACATGCTTCAGCAAAGCATAACAACAATTTCTAATTGGCTTATGGCACAGATACTTAAATTATGGCTCCTCCCATCTTCCCTTACTTGCTGATTTAAATTCACATAAGGCCTGTAAATTCAGTAGGGCCTGTTGTGATAGGACAAGGGGCGATGGTTTTAAACTAAAAGAGGGTAGATTCAGACTAGATATAAGGAAGACATTTTTTACGATGAGGGTGGTGAAATACTGGCACAGGTTACCCAGAGAGATGGTAGATGCCCCATCCCTGGAAAACATTCAAGGTCAGGTTGGACGGGGCTCTGAGCAGCCTGGTCTAGTTGAAGATGTCCCTGCTCATTGCAGGGGGGATGTTGAACTAGATGATCTTTAAAGGTCCCTTCCAACCCAAACCATTGTATGATTCTATGAATTAATAAAACCAAATAACAAATGTTTATGACCATTCTGCTAGCTGAACTAGTGTCATGCGCTACAGCATGGCCTCCAAAGTGCCATAACTATCCTCCCTGTATTTGAAGGACTCATTCTTATTTCAAGAGATCACCTTTGTTTCCTTTGTTGGTAGCATGAGGAAAGGGAAGACTGAAAAAAATTAGTTCTGCAGGGTAGCATTACACACTATAATTGTTAGAGGAAATCAGCCTAAAGAAACGTAGTCCCTTAATAAAAATCAACCACAAAGCTCTAGAAAATGTCCTCCTTTTATGTGTTCTTAAATCTGCACCTAAAATAAAAATCATTGATGTGGCTCCCTGGTTTGAGACTCTGCATGTTAGAACTTGAATTTGCCCTGAGGGTCTGGTTTTTTCATGTTTGTAACCAAGGTAAGGAAACTGGCATCTAAAAAGAAAAATCTGGAAAGGTTAATTAATGACTGTGTAAACAGCTAATATGACCAATCATACATTTTACTACAAATGTTTAGTATCACATATAGGGTAAAGCTTCGAAAAGGCTATAGTTAAAAGAGGACTTCAGCCTCCTGGGACAGCCTCCACTGTCTTGTGCGAAACTACTGAAGAATCAAAGGACTTCAAAACCAGGCACTGGAACCAGGTAAGAGATGATCTCCCTTTGGGCTCACAACTAAGACTAAGTGTGCGTTACAAGAGATTTTTAGAAGACAATTTGAGGCGGAAAACTACTTCCCTCCCACTCTCCACTGTTGCAACTGGTCTAGAACTGAAAATCTGGTTACTGAAGCAAAGAACTGGGGATGAATGATATTGTGCATCTTTATTGAGGCAGAGGGCCCTCTGACAGGCTGCATCTAGACTATCTTAGTCAGTGACTACTTCACTACCCAGACAAATATGGTGCTCGATATCAAGTGCTATCTGCTTGATATTGATATTGAATAATATATGTGCATACATGCTTTTCTAATAGACAGGAACCTTCAATTTCTTTAGGATTTTCTTTTACAGAAATTATGAAAAACGTCATTAAAAAAGATTCTTTAAAAAATACATTTCCAGAATACAAAGCTGCCTACAAAGCTGTAGCTCGGATAACTCAATACATTCAGCTAGTTAGTGAGTAAAGATTTCATTTTTTGTATTTATCATAGGGTAAATTCTATCTGTTACAGACTACACTATCTGGGGACTATCTCTATAATAACAATCCATTACAGAGATTGGCATGGCAATAATAATCAAGGTAGAGACAGGCATTATTTATTTTTATCTGCTTAAGTTACACCATCCCATGGATCATGAATATGATGTATATGATGTTGGTAAAATGTTACAAAGTCATGCCCTAAAGAGAAGATATACTTTCAGGAGAATATGCTTTGTTCTTTCAGTAATGATAAACATTTTGTGTGATACGTATGGCTATACTTTTTACTATACTTTATGCAGCAGTTTCTCTATTGCTCACACGGACTGTTTGGAGTAGGACAGCATTCAGGCAATGCAAATCCTCTGAAGAATTCTAACAAAGCATCTAGGAACAAAGCTCTTGGGTTTATGTTTTTGTTGGTTATTTCCAACAAATGTGAAAATGCAGAAGCTCACAAGGCATCTGCTGCAAAAGCAACTAAGTATACCACCATACCATTTGGATTCATTCGCATGAACGATTTGATTGTAATAATATAGTAGCATGGCTTTCTAAGAGCACTCATGTCTAAAATGTTACCTCTTCATATGATAGAGCTTTGTTTATTATCAGTTTTCTTTCAACTAAGAAACTCACTAAGAATAGTTGAAAAAACCCCTATTTTCCTTTGTGGCTATTGGTACTTCAAGCAATTAATATATCAAAATAATTTCTGATAGTCCTACCTTATTAATACTTAAAGAAAAAAACCAAATCTACTATTTGATGGATTACTTTCGCAAAAAACAATGAAACTGCAGATGAAAGTTTGAAAAAATAAAAAGCATACTACGTTCAACTGGTCTGCACTTTGACATACAATTATCATCTCCAGCTGACAGTGTTAACATCAGCTCTGCGAGATATTACTCTGCAAATTAATGGTGAATAAAAACAAATATTCACTTCCAGCTAATTGTCCGTTTCCTACAGAGCAAAATACACTGTAAGTCATAAAATGATCCTGCCAATGATGTAAGAATACGCTTCATCTTCCTTTCTCATCTTCCAAAATATCAGGATAATGGGAGCTATGTCATTTTGTTAGGTTTAGACACTTAGAAATGTTGTGCACATCCCTTTATCTCTACAGCTGAAAGCAGCTTAAAATGTTTTGTTACTTTCCATTATTGCATTTGTACCATGAGAATAAACTGCAATTTTTAGTCTGTCCAGAGATGACGATGGATTGCAAGAAACTTTCCATGACTGAGAACTATTCCTATTTCTTTAATGACATAATGCATTCATTAACGGTTAAGTACCAAAGGAAAGCTTATGACAAATGATTTTTTCACAAATTTAATACACCTGAAAAACATATAGCTAAACAACAACAAAAACAAAAAGTAAAGAAATTTAGTTTAGCAATATACAGTAGCTCTTAAACTTCATTCAGGTGTCAGCAACAGAAACACAAAAAGCAAACTCTAATATAATGTAACCATTTTATCAAAAAAAGTATTTGGTATTTATTTTATTTCTCACAAAACTATTAGAATCATTATAGGGCTGGAGCCTGACAAAAGACTTACTATGGATTGTTTGCATAAGGAATATCCTAATTGAGATTCAGTAGAGTATGCAAATTAGGAAATTAATATTTTTTCTATCTTTAAATTTTCTCAAGTTCTTAAAAAGTTTAAAATGTACTATGTTTATTCCTACCTCAAATGCAGTGCTCAAAATAACTATTTGCCTACTAAATAGTCTTGAAAAAAATTGCAGAAACTTGCTTAATATTAGTTCTGTTAAGGCTGAACATCAAACTAATTTCAAATACATATGTAAGTTATTAAATATTTTGGGCTTTTAAAGTTTTGAAATATACTAAAACTGGAAACCAATCTAAATATCAATTTGAGAGATGTTGACTTGTGTATATAACAGCACGAAAAAATAGATATGGGAGAAAAAGTCTTAACATACTGAAGGAAATGGTGTTTTTTCCATAATTACCTTTTAAATAGAATCTATTCTTCAATTTTCCTTGTATCTCTTTGGTTTTTTCCCATCTCCCTGGAAGTTTCCCCGAGACCTCTGCAAGATCCCAGTAGCTCTGAGAGCATATTCCTAAACATGCAGGCACTCATTTTCAGTGTTCCGTGAATTAAGAATCAGTCAATGACACTTTGTTACTGCTATATTGTAACCTAGCAAAGTTAATTATAGATCAGGAATCCGATTTTACAACTTTTTTTCTTCTTTAATACCAGTGTCCACCAGCTCTACTAGATTATAGGTAATAGGGATGAGGATTTTACCACAAAGGACAAGTCCATTAGCTCCTTTCAGCCAATACAAACCAACTGATTTGAGTCCAATTTTTCCCAAGGTGCCATCAGTATCGGCTCCTGACTTTGCTGCAGTTTTTGGCGTATGCATAGGCACCTTTAACAGCTGCATTAGTACCGCTGTTCATGTGATGTCACAACAGAAATACTATGAATATTATACTTTTCAATCTTCAAGAAACTTAGAGGAATATAATCTCATATACTTTCCTGTAACAGTGTAGGGATCTCTGGGCTTGCACTTTTCAATGAAGTTGCTGATAATACGAAGAACTTAAAATGTCAATATGGGCTGAGACCATGCTTTTGGGTTTATACCTAGATAGACAGCTTTGTCTTTTTTCTGACATTACATAAGGAGCATACTAATTCTTTCATTTTTTCACTCTTTCTTTGAATACCAACGGCGGCAGACGATCACATCTATCCATTAGTTTCTGCATTACAAAAAAGGAAACCCTCCTGAGAGCATAAACTGGGGAATGGATGGATTCCACCAGCTACACTCTGTACAAACAGCATGTACACAGCGAGTCAACTACACTGCTCTTGCTAAGTCTTTTTGCAAAAATTATAATCAAATTGTAACTAACATCTCTTCTCAGCTGGAAGATTCCCTTTTGTCTATAGTATATATATTCTGCTGACTCTTGCAGTTGGTGCAAACCTTTGTAGTTATGCTACCATCTTACAAACATCAACATTGGCTGATCTTATGCTGATTGGTGTGATTTTAGCAACACAGCTTTCATGGACTCCAAATTTGAGCTTTGCTTCCCCTCTTTGTTTCAGATTCTCTTTTCTGGTTTGGGATTGTTTTTTTTTTCTTCTTTTTCTTTTTGGTATTCTCTCATGCTATCCAAGAACTTAACTTTCCTCAGCAAGTTTTCACGTGGGTTGACAAATTTCCTTTGCTTGGCAAATTTTAATTACTTCAACAAAAATTAGTTCTTTGTGTTTGAGATCTGGGACAAGTCACAACCTGATCTTTTATAAAACCCCCAGCATTCTTGCATCATTAGGTCAGCTGTATCCTCTTTTTCTATCTTGCTTTTACACAGACTTTAAAAAGGTTCACTTTTATGTATACCATTCCAGTTTTTCAATTTACTGGGAAAAAAAAAAAAGACAAAAAAGAAACAAAACCCAAGTGCATATAAACTGTTTTGCCATGTTCATATACGGCATTCCTAGAGAAGTCAACAACTCAAAGTATGGCAGCTTTGAAGTAGAAACATGTCACAAGTATCACTCCCAACTGTTCTTTGCTGCTGCCTGCTCACTGTGCTCTTTTACACTGTAGGTTGGTGTGACGGCTGCACCGTGTGACTCTGGGCGAGTGAACCGCCCTGTGGTTCAGGCATCACTGACAAGTGGCCCTGACTGACACCAGCCCTGCTGTGCAAACCCTCAGAACTGTGCGGGGCCGCATCTTCTCAGGAACAAAGGAGTCCAGGCCATGTCTTACCAGGAGCTAATGGTACCAACTGAGCTGGGAGTAGACAGAACTAAAACCGCTACAGCTGCACACCTGCACATACACCAAAAGTTGGGGGGGAGGTTGACTACAAGTCAATCCCTTTACGTGCTAAAAATCTGTAGCCCCTTGGAGAGCATTGAGCTCTCCTGTACAGCAGCGATTTCCTCCTTGAGCAGGGCCACCTCTCAAGGTTACTCCTTGAGGCATAGAGACCCCTTACCTGGCATCTTTTATCTATAACGAGCAAAGCAAGTAGGCCTAAGAGTATATTGTATGCTAGCAACGTTTATATATACCCAGCTATAGCTTATTAGAAATGTAGTATCATAGAATCATAGAATCATAGAATCATAGGGTTGGAAGGGACCTCTGGAGATCATCTAGTCCAACCCCCCTGCCAGAGCAGGGCCACCCTAGAGCAGGTTGCACAGGAACGCGTCCAGGCGGGTTTTGAATGTCTCCAGAGATGGAGACTCCACCACCTCTCTGGGCAGCTTGTTCCAGTGCTCTGCCACCCTCAAAGTAAAGAAGTTCCTCCTCATGTTGAGATGGAACTTCCTTCACTCAAGTTTGTGCCCATTACCTCTTGTCCTGTTGCCGGGCACCACTGAAAAGAGCCTGGCCCCATCCTCCTGACACCCACCCTTTAAGTATTTGTACACATTAATTAGGTCACCCCTCAGCCGTCTCTTTTCCAGACTAAACAGACCCAATTCCCTCAGTCCTTCCTCATAAGAGAGGTGTTCCAGTCCCCTAATCATCTTGGTAGCCCTATGCTGCACCCTCTCCAGCAGTTCCCTGTCCTTCTTGAGCTGGGGAGCCCAGTAAGTAGTAAAGTAGTAAGTGAGTAAGTAGTAAAGCATTCGACTGCTGTCTAAATCATTGTCTAATCACTAAATTAGCATTTAAATCATCATTTAAATCATTGACAAATCATTCCCAAATCATTGTTAAATCACTGTTTAACATTCAATTACATTCTCATATCATTGTTAAATCACTGTTTAACATTCAATTACATTCTCATATCATTGTTAAATCACTGTTTAATTAACATTCAATTACTGCTTAATCACCATTTGATTATCATTTGATTTTCACACCATTATCGATTAATTACCATTTGATCATATTTCCATCATTAATAAAACCCTTTTAGTTCACCCCAACAATGACTTCTCTTAATAATTTACCTGCAACGGTTAAGACATTTTTTGGGAACAGACTGATAATTCAGCTTTTCTTACTTTATTAGATGTCCCAGAAAAAACAAAACAAAACAACAAAACTTTAGGCAAAATATGAATTTATAGTGCATGCTGCTACCAGACAGCAAGGTCTGGTTTTCATTATTATTTTGCTCCTTTTCCTGAGGCTTACATACAAAGGTTAGCAATAAAATATAGATTCTGATGCAAGTAAAACCTTCACAATAATAAAGCCCTGGATCTACAGAGTTCAAGATAGACAAGGCAATCACTGTAAAAATATTCATGCAAAGTGTTCAGACAATGCATATATTGTAAATCAAACAAGGCAGGAAAGAAATAGAGCTGCCCAGTCCATTCTAAGAGAAAAAAACATGCTATTGTTTTTCCATGGCATTGTTAGAGACAAAGAATGCTGAATAAGTGATAAACTTAGCTTTTGCGTGATTAAGTGCACCAGCTGTATTTCCTAATTTTAACATTCAACTGGATGATTTTCAATAACCTTTGAAATTAAACATTTGCTTTAATTCTTCAAATATGCTCTTTCACATATGTAGATTTGAATAGCTGCATACAGCAGCTACTTATTCTAGAACAAATGAGAGGTTTTTAACATCGTGCTGCTTCAAATTAACATCATTTGAGATATCAGGCATCACTGAAATTATGCTTATGTGATATGACACATCATAAATTGATGCAAAACAGCCTGAAAAATACCAGTGTTCTGAGCCTCTTTATTACCTGTTACTGGCATTATCAAAATAGGCTAGGACTTCAGGAGAAACAGCCCTTCCCAAAGGACTATTTCTCTGAACAGTAAATAAACAGAGAAATGGAAGAATACGAACCTGGCTACACAGCAGAAATAACATTGGCAGGGAATGTTCCCTATACAAATAGGGTTTACAAATTATTCACATATACATGCACACAAATATTGCATAATATTAATTCTATCAAGACTATTTTTTAACTTGCTCAGTTTTAATTTCCTCAGTTGAAGGTATTCTCTGACAAAGGATAGACGGAACACCATAAAGCTCCCTGGTAACTTGCAGAGAGAAACAACTTTTCTTCAAGGTGAAGAAAGGCTGCATTTAATTACCTTAAGCCATTCTGGTTCTAAGGCCTGTTTTTCATATGCAGGATTAGGATAGAGATTCTTCCACTGTAACCCTCTTATATAAATGTTTCCTTCCCTGAGGCTGTATTCAATTTAGAACTGGAATAATGAAGAGTCAATAGAGGCCTGACAGGGACAGGCACTCACGGGTAAATTTTTGCTTGGTTATTATTTTATTTTTGGTGAAGCTTTAAGAAAACTATAGGAAAAACTTTAAATTCACACCCAGCCATCATATCTACCTAGAATGCAGAGCTGAAGCAGACTTTTTCAACAGATTCCAAACCATTAGTGGCTGAACCGCTATCAAAAACACAGAAGCAATGTGAATGCCAGTTACCTTTTACAAAAATAAAGATTGATTCAGGCTTGTCTTTGCTTCCTGGGACAGCCTAAATATCTATGCCAATGCTGAAGTCATGCATTTGTTGAAAAAAATCTTTGAATTATGGAAGAGACTTCATTATCAAAACCAACCATTTGGAGGGATAAAGTGGGGAACCTTCCTTCTGATTTGCTGTGCCTTGAAATAACACAGTTATATCATGTTTTATGGGAAGTTTTTTACTTCCAATAAAATCAGACAATTATCTAATTCTTAAGATTTACTAACTAAAATTAAAACTCTTCATATGTAATTAGATGACATAAGCTAAATAAAATGAAATAATTTGGCAGACATTCAAGGTCGGTTGTTCTTTCCTTAAAATAAAGTTGATATAAACCTATTCTGCTATTTAATCATATACTACAAGAGAGGATGTTCATAGCAAAAGTCTCACCAATAGAGAAATTCGATGTCTGTTGAAAAAAGTGACTACAGGAGGCACAAAATTTAGGTTTTTAGTTGAAGATATGCAGTTTGTAATTCTTCCTTCTTTTTGTGAGTTGTTTGAAATTTGAGATAAGATTGGTTCAATACATTGTAAATTTCCTCTGTAAAAAATACCTCCCAAATTTATCACCTCTGTCAGAATGCTGTTTGAACAGCTTTGTATGTCATAAGGAACAAGCATCCAACAATCTTTTGAAAACTGCTCTCCATCTGGAAATGAAGAGCAGCTCCAAAATATTGTCTTTCATTGCTGCAAAAACAGCAGCTGTTGAAAAACTCAAATTTAAACAGTAATGCAAATAGAATTTAGGTTGAAGAAAAAAAAAAGAAAAAAAAACAGTCATCTTCTGATAAGCATTAGAGTGGGGAAAAACACCACACACTTAACAGAAAATAGAGTGGTTAAGGTACTCAAAATTCTCAGTTTCCAGCTTTGTCACAGACTTCTTATTTGGCCTTGTTCAAATCTCAGTGTGCTCTAGCTCTCCATTTGTAAAGCAGAAATGAAAGATTCCTTTTTCTTTTTTTCTATCCCTCTGTGCATTAATTATTCAGACTATGAGATATCTGAGATACACACACACCCCTATATATATACACTATATATTCAGAAATCACTTTGTATAGCTACATAAAATGATATGTTTTTTAGTGATGCCAGTGCTGCCAGCACCAGTTAGTGCTTCTGCAGGCTGTAAGACAGAATTGCTTTTGGGCTTAAGTAAGCAGACAGAGACTCTAGACTGAGTAGGGTTTAGGCAAAAGACAAGGATCTCTATGCTCAGTCAGGAATTTTCCTGAGTATTCCCAGGCCCTAATTTTAGGTATACAAGGAATTCTAAGGACAGTCAAGGAGGTTAAGTAGTCTCTGGAGAGCCACTCCAATTCAGACTTGAGCAAAATTTAGATACTGGTGGTCAAGGTGAGGCAGAATCTAGGTGACAAGGATCTTGGCTTTATTGTTATGCTTATCTACAACATCCAAGACATCGTGGGGACTTCTTTTGAGAACTCACATTGCAAGAAGCTCATTCTCACTACCAAAGATCATCAAAGTACCTTCACTTTCTGGTGCATATTTTACCTCACATCATGAATGGGGGGAAGGGGGGGAAGCTACTGCACACCAGGGAATGAAAGTTAGTTTTGGTTCTAGAGATTCAATAGAGATATTGCCTACTCCAAGTTTTAGACAATATCTCAAAGCTTGCCTAACAGAGTTCTCTCTCAATGAAGATTGCAGCAATAATGACAAATCTCTTGGTCTATCAATTTTCTCTCTTATAAGATTAAAAGTACAACTAACCATCCAGCTTAATGAAGATTGTTGTAGCTGCAAAATTAACAAAAGGACATTATCTGTGCAAAACATTCACAGGTAACCAGCATTAAACACCTAAGGTGTGGAAATGTTGCTGTTGCTGTTTGTAAAAGCATTTTCTTTAATGTCTCATTTTCTGATAAATTTCTTTGACATTTCATAACTAAGTATTGCAAAGCCCATACTACAAAGCTATGTTCCATTTTGGATGTAGTTTTAATTTATAAAATGTTTTCTACAATAACTACGTGGAAGATCACAGCCCAAAGTCTCGCAGAGACATTTGAAATAAAGTAAGTGTAAAAATTGAGAGTTTATTCCCCATCTAAGGACAACTTTCAGCTGAAAAGCCCTGCAATACAGTGGCAATATATCTGCTAAATCCTTGAAAACTGAGATTCTAGAGCAAGCTAAAAAATGAATGGCGTTATTCATGTATGCAGTAGGTGTTTTAAGAAACCAACGGAATGGAAATTTAGGGGGATTAAAAGCTAGGAAAGACTGAGCTTCTGCTCTGTCCTCCCACCACTCTACCAAAATCTCAGAACCAGGACTATTTCCTATTCCCCACTGACTTTTAACCTGCTGACTATGCAATTTTGTCCTTTCTTCATTTTTGTGAAGCCATGTTCTTGGTCTCGGCCCACTTCTATTAGGGTGGCCTTTAAAGTAGCTTTCTTAACTCCTGTCTTTAGCTTCCTAGAGTTCTGTCGTAACTCTCCTTCTGTTATTCTTCTATATCTTATTTCAACCATGGCTCCATGGTCTCTGTTAAAAAAATTTCTGAAATATGTTTGGAGTTGTTTTTTTTTTTCTATTTAGCCATGCAATCAAAAATCTCATTTAAGTTCTTATGAATTACCACAATGTCCTTATTTAGCTTTGGCATATGCCCTGCTTGTACAAAGTCAGTATTCTTACAACAATGAACTTTCTAGCCTGTCGCTTTGATTGCAGTATTCATTTCTGTGCATTTCCATAACTCCTTTCGTTACATCAAGCTGCTTTACCCATTTTCAGAATGGTCTTCACTAAGTACTGTTTCTTAGTCAACAGCATGAGGTTCACTCTCACTCCTGCTTGGCCTATATTGCAGGCCACTTGTTGTATTTTCAGTACAAGCACATTTGGGATTTCACATGCAAAGCTTCTAGATGTGAGATGGGACATCTTCACAAGTCATCTCATCGCCATCCCTATTCCCTTTCTTTTTATGATGTCTTTAAAAAATGAGTACTTAGGCTGCTCCTGTGTTATGATTCTTGCCTCTTCAGGAAGACCAGGACTGAATTACCCAACTGTATCCTACTATCCAGTGTCCTGACCATTTGAATGTAAGCTACACAGGGAAACATCTTGTTTTGTGGCTGTTTTTCTACTGTGCCTAGCCTAATCAGATCCTGATCTAGGATCAAAGCCTTTTCATGCTATGGCAATTCAAAACACATTTTTTATTGACATTTCTAGTAAAATTGCAATTTCAAAAAGGAGGTAGTTTGTATTATGTGTACTGATTATTTTCTGTTCAAAGAATGATGAAAACCGTAGTTGCTTATGAAGCCGAAGTGAATAAAACTCTAACTCTGGACATCAGCTTCAGAGGTCTGAGTTCGCAAAACTAGAAGTAAGATACATTTGGCCTATAAATTGCAAGTTGCAAGTCTGTGCCATTCAGCTACTTATCCACTTAATTAATCTTTTATTGCTTTGAAATAGCTAGCATACACTGTCCAAAGGCTCTTTTGAGATGGAACATGCTCCTCTGCTGCTCCACTGTCATGTAATTTGATGCTACCTCTGGAAGATACTGCCTGTGTGGATATTCAAGACTCATTTTATATAATCTTATCTGTCTGAGTGTTCATAACTATACAAGTACAATGAAATTCCACATATCATAAAATTTCAATGTTCAGTCTACTGTACAATTTTATTCTCTTGTTTACCACAGTAATATCTGAGCTCATTCAAACACCAACTAAAACTCTCACAAGTTCTTCCCTGGTAATCCTGTCTTTTTTGATTGGAGAAAAAATGTTTGTAGAAGGTTTTTGTGAACATTGTACTTTCCATTCAGCTATTGCCGAAATTCGTACTATTTTTGCAGTCTCCTTTTTCTTCCCATCTTACAAAACAAATATCCTATTAAGCTGTGGTTGAGAAAGTCATCTCCAAAAGATTATTGTTTCTTCTGTTTCATAACTGACACAGTTTGCTCTAGGAACATAAACAGACTCAAAGAAATCCATGGTCACAACAGAAGATTGTCTTGCAAGTGGATTCCTATGGAGGCACTGAGATTCTGAGTGAGCAGATGCAAGAAGCAGTTACAGAATTTTCCAACATACACTCAGAAATGAAACAGCAAAATTAAACCAAAAAAATTACAAGTCAATTACTTTTTATAAAACTATGTTTTGGAGGAAAAGATTCACTGGCATTGATCTGGAATCACTAAAGTACTCAGTTTGGGAAATAATTACTTTTAGGCAGAAAGCCCCAACACCTCAACTCCATTAATCAACACCACTGACCAGCTTTGGGAACAACACTTACTGGTAAAAATCATTAAATATACACATCAGTACAACAATGAAAGGATTTCTGAGGAAACAGGTAGATGTCTTAACCGATGCAAAAATATTCCTAAGGATGACTATCAACCAACTCAAACTCCAAATGTCCAATGTTGTTCTGACTGCACTAAATCAGGAAGAATTACACTTGTACAGGAGAAGGCAGAAGCAGAGACCTAAACCACAGTTTCAGTAGATGGTACCCAAAGAAAAAGCTGAGAATTGCAAATGCCTTGAAAACCAGGAGAACTGCGTATGTTTAACTGCCACCTACTCATCTGCATTTGAAAAACTACAAGCAACCCACAAGCTTCTGTTATTTGGAAAACTAAGATTAGCCACCATACAAAATTGAATTCTTATTTTTTACTTCTGAACTGAAAATTTTTGCCTAAGAATACAGAACAGAAAGGGATACAGACAGGGAAACAGGATGCAAAGCTCGTATACAGAATCAAAAAAGACATTCTTCAGTTTTAGAAATTGCTTTAGACAAAGTTTTAGAGGTGTTGGCAGGTTACTGAGAGATCTGCCTAAAACTCGACTCATGGGTTGTGCTAGATTTGGGATTAGGAAAAGATTTTTTTTTCTGGTCAGACAGACAGCATTCTCCTGTTCTTTGACTAGTTTTAGCTGTTTTGGCAGTGCATGGTAACATAAAGTACACAGGATCACCGTGGCACACTTTTGCTGTCAAATTCTCTGCATCTGCAAAGACACCAGGTTGTGGCAGTTCTCACAGTTTTTGCTTCTTTCTTCCCTGTTATGCACTGCAATTTTTGGGAATTTCTTTTTTTTTTTTTTTTTTTAATTAACGATCTTACCTGTGTTGCAGGATGCTTTCTGCTGCACTGCAAAATGAAAAGTGGAGAGGACACGTAACAATAACCTCTGGACTACTGGCTCCAGTCTTAAATGGGTTCCTCCACTAAAATAAATAGGTGTAAGGGAAGGAATCGGAAAGAAAATCGGGGTTAAAACTTTATAAAATTTTAAATCTGTATCAATGACAGTCAAATACAGGCTGTACATTACATGCTAAATATGACTGCAGACCAAACTCCTGGGAGTATTAGTAAGTAAGACAGAAAGGCATCAAATTAAAAATGAAATGTGGACACTGCACACAGATATATACTGAGAATAGCCTATCTATTATAGGAGTTACCCACCACTTTGGAGTGGACTCTTTCTCTTGATTATAACTTTATAAATTTTAACTATCTGACTATAAACTTCAGAATTGTGTGAGCTTCAAAATGTGATTTAATGTCATAAGAAAATTTTTTTTCCAAGAATTGTCAGGGTAACTCCAATCAGAATAAAAATAAATATGATGATCTCTCCTTGGATGAGGAACTGAACTAACCACTCAGATTCAAACATAGCCAAATCCTTAAAAGTCTGAAAACTGCACATGCTCAGGGAGAACTGAAAAGTTTTAGCAACAACCACTTCTAAGATCCCACTCTCACAAAGCACACTCCAGAGCAGAGTCAGTAGGAATTTTCATTAACTATTTATTTCACTAACGTACCAGCTACAGAAACCTGAAGTTTACGCCTCTTTTGTTTTCTGACAGCCAGCTCTATCTATCTGGCACCACACTGCATGGAAGAGGAAGATGCAGAGTTCAAAGGCAAAGGAGACATGAGCAAGGAAAGGGTTCTGGTAAGAGGAGCACATTGGCTCAGGGTTTTCAGAAACAGATGAAAGGATATGGTGACAAGCCAAAATGACACTTGGCAGTTGTGACAATGTGAAGAGGAAGTGAGACTGAACTACAGATCTTCTAATTTCTTTGTTCCAACATATATTGTTAGGAAGTGGATCTGGAGAGGAGCTATGTTGAATACTACCAGAAAGAATGAAGAACAAGTTACATTATGAAAGAAATGAATGGAAAGGGAGGAAAAATGGAATTCAAGAAAAAAACTGGAAGCACCGGGATGTAGAGAGAAAAAGAAACCAGGACAAAGCAAAACAGGACGTAACTTACCAAAAGGGTCTGGCAGTGGATGGGGGAGTCTGGGAAAAGACACTGCAGAGAAAGCAATGATTACTAAACTACGAAATTGAGATGAAGATTCCTAGTGACTAACTTCTATGAGGATTGGTATGAGAAACCTGAAGATGGGAATTAGGTTGAAGATCCAAGAGGATGAAAAGATGGAGTTAGAAGAGGGCATGAACAACGCAATTCAAGATTCTCCAATTTTAGCCTTTCCACTGTTGACAAATAGTTGTGGAATCCAGAGGTAAAGTACTACATCTCACTTTAATATCATAGAATCATAAAATGGTTTGGGTTGGAAGAGACCATCTAATCCAACCCCCCTGCCATGGGCAGGGACAACTTTCACTAGATCACTAGCTACCCATTCACATAAGTACACATACTGAAGATCTATGCAGGTATCAGAATTCTCACATGACAGTATTTTTTTCCTTCAAAAAGAACAGAATCAACATAACACATCTAAAAATGTGAAAACCCGAAGGTTGACAAGTCAAGCACTAAGAAAACATTATGGCTAATGCCAGAATTGAGAATGCTAGTACAATCCGAATTTCTCCCCTTATGGAATATGCATTATAGCAGCATTACATTATTATAAGCTATTTCCCACTTGGAAGGATGCTTTATATTACCATGTTAGTAATGTATTTTTAAGCACAGAAAATGCTACTGTGGGACTATTATTCCTACAAAATTTAGAAAATGTAAAAGCAAGCAGTGAAGCTGACAGTGGAAAATGAGAAAACCCAAGCAGGTTGCTATTAAAGTGTTAAGAAAATCAGACTCCTTTGTACTAAGACAATGCTGGAAGCCCCAAGGGGGAAAAAAAAGAACACATCTGTTCCTATTGACGTCAGGAGGCTAAGGGCCAGGCTCTACCCCTGTACACGCACAACTTCCATTACCTTCAGCTGAAACAACTTGTAACTTAGGGTAGAACTGGGTCTTGTGCATAAAAGTCAAAACATTGTATTAGAGACACAAGTGCCATAAATTATCAACAATGCTTTTTGCAGGTGCCTAACCAATGTTGTACAACCTGAAACATTGACAGTCCCTGCCTTGAAAACTTGAGTATCCTAGTCTAAGGAAATAGGCAACCAGCACTAAGAGGAGGATACTGAGAAACACTGGCAGAGGATGTCTGCATCCAGAGTTTGGTTATTCTAAACTGTTTACAGCCAGATCATGCTACTTGAAAACTCCTGTTGCTGAAGATTAGAAACTAATGTACTGAATGCAGTGTGACTTGTTTGCTTTTTAATTCATATTATTTTGATAGAGTTATCAAGTAATCAATCAAAATTTACTTAAATAATTATTCCCTCCCAAAATGGTTTGGAAATGATTGCAGGCATATATCACTACTTCAAATATATTTTCTTGATTATGGTTTTAGTTATAAGAAAGTCTATTTGCATATTGCTGACATTGCAGTTCTTCTTGCAATGTTCTTCATCATCATACTATTTTTGGGTCATCATACTACTTCTAAGTCATTATTTCTACTATACACATTACACCTCATAAATACAACCAACTGAACAAAATATGTTCATTTACTTAATTACTTAAAGGCATATCTATACATAACAAGCTATAAAGGCAATGAAAGAATAAAGAACCAAAAAGTAAAGAATTGAAACAGTGGTCATGGAGAGACAGCTTCATCTATTTGCTTTTGAAAAGTATCCGTTGAAACAATACTTCCAACAACAACAGTTTTAAGTACTGTTTCTTCCTGGTAGAAAGCATATAGCAATTTTTATTTTGTTCATAATTTTATTTGTGGGACCTGAAATTATTTCATCTATATGGTGTCTAAAGGATCAGATGGACATTAACTTATTAAGAGGGATAACTAAGGGTTCTTATGATACATTCTCACATTGCATTTCACATCATGAAGACTGTTTTGATATCCAGTTAGGGACTGCACTTACTATATTTTCCATGGGAATTGTAAAATAATGTTCAATATCTTAGACTGCACTGCTGGTGACATGTGGCAATTGTTTTTTCTGTCATTTTTTGAATGCTTATGTAAAATTTTTGTCCAGATTTGTTATAAAAACTGGTAAAATTTCATAAGGACTGTTCATTGTCTTCATTTCATTTAAATGCAGTCTGAAGAAATCCAGAAAAACTCTGTTATTAAAGTGTACATTAGTACCTAGTTTAATATTAAAAGGGAAAAAAAAGCTTATAGCAAACTATGATAAATAAACTGGTTGTAACAGAATTATCTATTGTTCTCCAAGAATAGCACATTGGCTTGCACTGCAGAGACTCCAAAAGCATTAGAATTTTGGAATACGTGAAAAGAACCTAACGTAGGTAACTGCCACATAAGCAAGTCCGTAGAAGGTAACCTGTTTCGGCAGAAAAAAGCGGGTAAGTGGATAAGAAATCAAGAGTCCTTGTTTATACTCAGTACAACCAATTTTCCTAGGTTCAGGAATATAAACTTGAAAGAAGCCTATGTGCAGTGGTCCTCATATCTTCTTATGTTCTTGAACTACTACCGGCTGAGGTAGAATTAATTTTCGTCATAATAGCTTGTATGGTGCTATGGTTTGGATTTGTGATGAAAAGTATCAATAACAGATGTTTTGGTTATTGCTGAGCAGTGCTTACACAGAGGCCTTTTCTGCTTCTCACACGGCCTTCCCAGCTAATAGGCTGGGGGCACACAAGAAGTTGTGAGGGGACACAGCCAGGACAGCTGACCCCAAATGACCAAAGAGATATCCCATACCATGTGACGTCATGCTCAGTATATAAAGCTGGGGGAAGAAGAAGGAAGGATGGGGATGTTCGGGGTTATGGTGTTTTTTTGTCCCAAGCAACTGTTAGGCGTGATGGAGCCCTGTTTTCCTGGAGATGGCTAAACACCTGCCTGCCAATGGGAAGTAGTGAATGAATTCCTTGTTTTGCTTTGCTTGCCCATGCAGCTTTTTTATTATGTTTACCTATTAAGCGGCCTTTATCTCAACCCTCAAGCTGTCTCACTTTTACGCTTTCAATTCTCTTCCTCATCCCATTGCGGAGGGTCGCGAGCGAGAAGCTCTGTGGGGCTGAGCTGCCTACCTGGGCTAAACCACAACAGTTCTCCACATAATATATGCCTTCATTAATAGGACATCTTGTAAATCAGATCCACTTTTACCAACCCTCGTGGTCTACGCCATTTTTACCACTGATACCAAACAAAGTGGTAAAAAAGCTGTCAGCTCCAGGAGACTTCTTTGCTCACATATATATATATGTGAGCAAAAGTGTGTGAAGTATTTACAAGAGAGCTTCAGAAAGCTCACATAAGCTATTAAATACTGCTATACAATCTATGGCATAGATTTGATGCATTAAATGCCTAGGTAAAATTGAAATGAAAAGTAGGCCCATGGGAATTTACCTTACTTTGTCTCTGAACATAGACCAAGAACTCAGAAAATCGACATGCATTCCCTAAGTTACAGAGACACTGAAGTGAAACCCAGAGGCAATGTATGTAGTGATCTTGTTCTCCACTTTACTGTTAAAATTCACAGCTCATGTATACATGCATACATGCATACTTGTCCTATTTACACACTTCCTACAAATTATTCTGTGGATGGACTTGATTCTTACCATTTGTTCTTATTTTTCAAATTAGTTTATGGCTAGCCACATACTTACTATTTGGCCACTTGATATAAGTGTTTGCAAGTTGCTGGTTAATCACAAAGAAGAAATAGCTTTCTGTAAAGCTATTTGTTAATTGTAACACACTTTCTACTGAGAAGTGTCACTACAGCAAACTCAAACAGGTGAGATACAGTCATGTCAACAAAATTCCATATCTATGCTAGCCTCAGTTGATAACGTGATAAGCGCACCCTTTTAAAGCTGAAATGCTTAGATTTCAATCAATTTGTATCTATATTTGCATCTATTTTAAATTGATTGACTGCATGAGTACTAAATTGAAGATTATTTTCTCTGAGTAGAATTAGCTCTCTGAATGTTGCTAAATGATGCACACCTATATGTTTTTCTACTAAAATCAAATTCTGTAGGTGTCTCACCCAAGTGTCCTTCTGGGCTTGTTTTTGTAATTATGTATTCTGAATAGTACTAATTAAGTCTTGGACCAGGAGCATTTACTTCTCTTGACTCTGCAATTTACTGCTACCAAAGAAATAGTAGTAGTAGTAGTAGTAATAATATTAATATTAATAATACTTTTGCACAGATCAAGGATTTTCTAGTACACTAATCATTTAGTGGAGTGTGTTAGGAGTTGCTGAACTATGTAGCCCAATAGAAGAGAGGCTGTCATGGCTCCGTTTTCCTAGGTCTGGTCAGTAGCAAGTCTGAGCACATATTCCTACTAGGCATACACACATGCTATGTATGTACACACAAATATATATATAAATATGCACAGGGCCAACCACACAGATCAACATAGACACAAACACTCAAGCAAACACAGATGGCATGACTGATGTAATCCTGTCCTCCTCTCTGGCATGAGTCCCTATGACCTGAGGTGTGACTCTCGTTGCTGGCACTTACACCCCATACAAACACACACACACAGAGAACAGGGAGTCCTCTCACCCAGTAAAAGAGTTAGAAATAGAGTTTAGTGAGAAGACAGGAGAAACTGTGCTGATCAGGTGCAGGGCATAACCCAACAAGCGTACTGACCAGCAGCCTGTTTACACAGGACTAACCTTATTTACTTCCTCATCCCACTATCTTCACAGAATCACAGAATGGTTTGGGTTGGAAGGGACCTTAAAGTTCACCTAGTTCCAACCCCCCTGCCATGGGCAGGGACACCTCCCACGAGACCAGGCTTTTCCCACACTTGCTCATTCTCTTCTCACCTTGATCCCTTCTTTTCCCTGCCTTTGATTCTTGCCCTAAACAAATCACAAGCCTTGTACAATCCCAAAATGTTCTTCCTATTATGCATCCCATAATGCGTTCTGTGCCCCTAGGCAGTAACTCCCTCAATCTCTGAGGTGACACATAGAGCTTTTTGGTTGACTGCTGGGTGGGACACCTCCAGCCCCATGGGGCTGAGGCTTCCCTGGGACAGCTCTGGGAGGGACTGGGCAGGGACTCTCTTTCTCTGACCCAATTATTGGGGCTCCCCTGCCTGCCCACGTGCCCCTGAGCTCCTCTGTGTATGTGAAGATGAGCCTTTAATCACCTAACCTAACACTGTAAACAGAGATTAAGTATCCCTGTTGAAATGCTGCCAGTGCTGCACATTCAGGTCTGCAATGCCAATCAATAGAAGAGGTTCAAGGCAGGGAGTAAACACAAGCAGCCCAAACTTAGTGCAACTGTGGGACTGCACAGGCACAGGGAATCAAATCTGGCAGAGTTAAAAGCCTTACCATAACCACTGTAAAAATAAACACAATGAAATTCCAAAAGGGAAGTCAGGCTCAGAGTTTTTAAATTTCATCTGAGAGACAGAAATTAAGACCCTGAGATTCAAGGATCACCTCCTCCAAGCTCCGGAGCGATGCATCCCAACAAAAAGGAAGTCACGTAAAAATGCCAGGAGGCCTACATGGATTACATGGAGCTCCTGGACACACTCAAACAGAAAAAGGAAGCCTACAGAGGGTGGAAGAAAGGACAGGTAGCCTGGGAGGAATACACAGAAACTGTCCGAGTAGCCAGGGATCAGGTTAGGAAAGCTAAAGCCCAGGTAGAGTTAAATCTGGCCAGGGACATCAAGGGCAAAAAGAAAAGCTTCTACAGGTATGTCAGTGATAAAAGGAAGACTAGGGAAAATGTGGGTCCTCTTCAGGAGGAAACGGGAGACCTGATTACCTGGGATATGGAGAAGGCTGAGGTACTCAATGACTTTTTTGCTTCAGTCTTCACGGGCAAGTACTCTAGCCACATTGCTCAAGTCGCAGAAGGCAAAGGTGGACTTGGAGAATGAGGTGCTGCCCACTGTAGAAGAAAATCAGGTTTGAGACCAGCTGAGGAACCTGAAGATGCACAAATCCATGGGCCCTGAGGGAACTGGCGGATGAAGTTGCTAAGCCACTATTCATCATATTTGAGAAGTCATGGCAGTCTGGTGAATTTCCCGCTTACTGGAAAAGGGGAAACATAATCCCCATTTTTCAAAAGAGAAAAAAGAAGACCCAGGGAACTACAGGCCAGTCAGTCTCACCTGTTTGCCCAGCAAGATCATGGAGCAGATCCTCCTGGAAACTATACTAAGGTAAATGGAAAATAAGGAGGTGATCAGTGACAGACAATATGGCTTCACGAAAGGCAAATCATGTCTGACAAATTTGGTATCCTTCTATGACAGCGTTACAGCGTTGGTGGATAAGGCAAGAGCAACTGACATCATCTACCTGGACTTGTGCAAAGCATTTGACACTGTCCCACATGACATCCTCGTCTCTAAATTGGAGAGACATGGATTTGACAGATGGACCACTCAGTGGATAAGGAACTGGCTGGATGGGCGCACTCAAAGAGTTGCAGTCAAAGGCTCAATATCAAAGTGGTGAGCAGTGACGACTGGTATTCCTCAGGGGTTAGTACTGGGATTGGTGCTGTTTAATATCTTTGTTTGTAACATGTACAGTGGGACTGAGTGCACCCTCAGCAAGTTTGCTGACGACACCAAGCTGTGTGGTGCTATTGACATGCTGGAGGGAAGGGATGCCATCCAGAGGAACCTGGACAGGCTTAGGAGATGGGCCTGCATGAACCTCATGAAGTTCAACCAGGCCAAGTGCAAGGTCCTGCACCTGGGTCACAGCAATCCCAAGCACAAATACAGGCTGGGTGGAGAATGGATTGAGAGCAGCCCTGAGAAGGACGTGGGAGAGCTGGTTGAGGAGATGCTCAACATGAGCCAGCAGTGTGCACTTGCAGTCCAGAAAGCCAACCATATCCTGGTCTGCATCAAAAGAAGTGTGGCCAGCAGGTCGAGGGAGGTGATCCTGCACCTTTACTCCACGCTGGTGAGACCCCACCTGGAGTACTGCATCCAGCTCTGGAGCTTCCAACATAAGAAGGACATGGACCTGTTGCAGTGAGTCCAGAGGAGGGCCACGAAGATGATTAGAGGGATGGACCACCTCTCCTATGAAGACAGGCTGAGAGAGTTGGGGTTGTTCAACCTGGAGAAGAGAAAGCTCCAGGGAGAACTTGTAACAGCCTTCTGGTACTTAAAAGGTCTACAGGAGAGATGGGGAGGGACTCTTTATCAGGCAGTGTAGTGATAGAATGAGGGGTAACAGTTTTAAACTGAAAGAGGGAATATTTATATTAGATATTAGGAAGAAATTCTTTATTGTCAGGTTGGTGAGACACTGGAACAGGTTGTCCAGAGAAATTGTGGATGCCCCATCCCTGATAGTGTTCAAGGCCAGGTTGGATGGGGCTTTGAGTAGCCTGGTCTAGTGGGAGGTGTCCCTCCCTGTGGCAGGGGGGTTGGAACTAGATGATCTTTAAGGTCTCTTCCAACTCTAACCATTCTATGATTCTTACCTTCATGAAATTCCTATCCCTTTTTCTGCTTTCCTCTACTACTACAGACACCCTTCCTATCTATACCCAGGCTGCTGAAGTGGCCCTTCTCCTGTTTCAGACCTCATCACCATGGAAAACATCAATATCTCCAACTCCGGTCTACTCAAAAACTTTGTTTAGGCACCACTTGGCTACCCGGTCAACAGAGCAGGTGCAGCGCCTTGGAAACGTGTGTACTCACATTTGTGTTTTCCTGGGAGCTTGTCCAGCAGGACTTTTCTTGACCAGACACATCCCTGCCTCGCTTGTGAAATACGAAGAGCTCTCAGACTACGATGATTTGGTGATACGCATATCTGTACCGGACTGCCTGGTGTTATTTATGCAGCAACACGGCCGTGCTTGTCCTGCACAGGGGATGGGTTCATGGGATTGTAAACTGTGACAGGAATCCAGCCTTCTTTATGAGCCTGTCAGTTATCCAGTACGTGCACAGCACTCTGTAAGTAACAAAAATAGACATGCTGCCTACTGGCAGATCTTAAAAATATCAGGACGCCCTTGGAAAGGGAGAAGTGTGTCCTGATGACCTTGAGTCCAGTGCCTTTCCTCTGCTCTCCTCTCCCAAGAGCCACTGGCAAAGAAACTCCCCTCCGCCCCAGAAACACCTGCATTTTTTAGGGACACAGGCCGCGGAGCGCTTGCGCGCCCCGAGGCCGGGCGGGGAGGGAGGAGAGCCGGGCGCCCACACACACGCACGAGGGATTACAGCGTATTTTCCTTCAAAAACAGACACATACACACACATAAAGCTCTCCCGGGGGGAGGCCCTCCCTCGGCTCCGGCCTCGCAGCGCTGCGGGATCCTGCTTTCCCCCGTTCCTCGCCGTCTCAGCCCGGTACGGCCGGGTTGGGCAGGGCGGCGGTGCCTCGGTGCCGGCCACCGAGGGCGGCGACTGAGGGCGGCCGTTGCGCGGGAACGCCGCGCGCCCCACCGCCCGCTGAGGGGGGACTCCCGTGAGGGGAAGGCTGGCGCGGAGGCGGAGCGGCCCATCCTGCCGCCGTGCCCGGGGAGGGACCCCCGACGCGCCGACGTGCCGCTGGGGAGCCGCGCTGCCCTTCGCAGCTTTCCCGGGCAGCGGGGAGCGTGTAGTACGGCAGGAGTGGCGGCCCCGCGGGTGGAAGGGAGAGCGCCAGGTCCCCGCAGGGCTCGGGCGGCCGGCAGGAAGGGGCCGTCTCCCCCTCCGCGGCGGTAGCGGAGTGCGGCGGCCCGGGGAAGGGGGCGGGGAGGATGACTTCATGCCGCCGGAGCGCCGTGAATTTAGGAGCAGCAGCTGCCGCCGCCACCGCCGCCGGCGGGATGTGGGGGTGAAGCGAGAGCGGGAGCTGCCGCCGGCTGAGGGAGGGGCAGCGCCGGGCACCCCTGCTCCGCCGGGCCCAGGGGCTCTGGGCCGCCACCAGCAGCCGCTGCGGGGAGGGAGGGAGGAAGATGCGCTGAGCCGGTCGCTGGAAAGGTGAGCGGGAGCTGCCGGAGGTGTGTGAGGGGGCGGGCGGCGGGGGCTGCGGCGNAGGCCGGGCTGGCGGCCCGGGGAACAGGCGCCGTGCTGCGTGCGCGCAGGCAGGGTCTGGAGCCGTGTTCGGGCACGTAGCTTCCTTCTCCTTCCTTCTCCTTCTTTCTCCCGCGGTTCCCTCCAAAAGCAGAAAGGCTGCCCTCTCAGAAGCGCCACAGCGTTGCGTTTTTATCTCTCATTGCCAGGATGCGCGGTGGCTCGCAGCCAGCTGGCTGCTTGGCAGCCCGGGCTGCTTTCTTTACCCGTGCCAGGAGGGATTGACACGCGTGGAGGGGCATTTTTGTCTGTGGCGTGGCGCAGAACGGGCGCGAAGGCGGGAAAGGAGCGTGGAACACCGCGACAGGTGCGGGACTGTGCCCCAGGCTTCCTCTTGCGCTCTCCAGTCCGACGTGCCTTCCTCAAGTGACGGGGAAGACATCTTAGGGCAGAAGGTTTTCAGGGGAACAGAAGCAAAAAAAGGATGTCGTCTTCTTTACCTTCCTGGATTTGGAAGTCGCTTCACAGGAAACTAAAGGGAGTGTAGAAGATGTTGGAGAACCAGCCCTTACACCAAAATGGATTCTGTTGACCTTTGGGGGGACTTATGCTTGTGGTTTTTTCCTTTTTCCTTTTTTGTCATCTAGCGCAAGGTTTGTGACAAGCAAAACAGCAAAATTCAAATGCCTTTGTTTGCTAAATGGAAGAATTGTTGAGTTACTCATCCATCGTGTCATCTTCAGAGTGAAAAAACGAGAGTACATGCAGCATTGTAGTTTGGTCATTGACATCGCACGCTGTTTGTGGTACATATACAGGTCTTAACATTAAATGAATGGTCTTTTGGAATTGAGTAGAAGTGAAAAACCTGTCTGGCCTTTGTCTCTGTTTGATATGTTGGTGATCTTTGGTTTTGTTTTTTTCTTTGTTCTGCTTTAAAAAAGGCTGGTCTAAAGCAGGCATGTCAATACAGGAGGCCAGGGTTGGCGTGCAGAGGCAGATCATTAGAATGAGCACTGTCTGCATGTAGTAGTGGTTAATGGCTCTATGTGGTTTGGTTTGGAAGCGAAAACAATGATTGTGCCTCAGGGAAGAAAAGGATAGGGTATTAATCTGTTTTTAATGAAAAAAGGAAGCAGGATATTGGAAGATGAAGGTTATTTTATTCAACATCTATTTACTTATACCTTCATCTTGAAGGATCCTGTTATCCTGTGTGTTCACAGAGCAGCTCATGCAGTTGAGGGATCCCCAGTTGTGGTTGAAGCCTCTCGTCATGGTGCTAGTGTGATAGAAGTAATACTTGGGCATGTGTCCTGGTTTGAGGACATGACAGGAGGTGACAGCCAGTTGCTTGGTCTGTTGTTGTTATTTCTGGGAAGATGTTTAAATACATGTATGTGCCTCAGTGCTGTTGCTGGGTACGCAGAAGGTGAATGATGGCTACAGAGACAGGAAATGTGTATAAAAGACAACTGAGGCTTCACAGGGCTGAAACAAAGAGTGGCTGGTGAATTGTGGTGTCAGAAATCAGTTCAACAGACAAATCTTTGCTCTGAAGAACAGTCATTAACTATGCCCCTGTATAAGCTTGATCCTTTTAAGCACTCCATGGCACATCCAATGTATGCATTTCAAAGTAGAAAAAAAATTATATCTCATTCCATCATACCTGTGTCTCTCGTCTAACAAATGTTTACTTTGTTCCTGTAAAATTCTTGGGCGTCTGAGTTATGACATCTCTACAGTTTTTTCCTTTCTAGAAAAGAGCAAGGTTGGCTGTCTCAGCAATTGCAATGTTGTAGTCATTTGCTGATTTCTCCTCTGACTGCTTGTGGCTGGAAAAAGAAACCATGTAGTTGAGTTCAGATACTTCTCATATTAGTCCACCTACTCTATAAAGTCCATTTCTTCACTGAAGAGAGCATCAAGGAATGGTCTCCCACTTTGTTCCTGTAAATACAGGATAGTACAAGTACTCACTAATGTTCACACAACGTTAGCACAGTAAATTAATTTATCTGTTTGTGCTTCCTGGCAAACCTAAATAATGCTTCAAAAAACTGTTAGTTAAAATTTTTTATAATAATGTCGTGGCAGGGATGGTGGAGTAGTTGACCAAGAGCATTTCATAGATGTGAATGTACATCCGATTGGTTTGACACTGAAAACTTGAATTGCTTTTGTTTTTATTTTATGTCTGCTTCTAAGACAGATGGTGTAATCATGTAAAATGGATGTGTGCACATGCACTCTAGCATTAAAAAAAAAAGTATATCTAATTATCAGTGTGAATTTAGTTCAGTAGTGTAACTGATGTAAATCTACTTCCTACAGACTTCTCTCCCAGATCTTCTCTTCCTCCTTCTGTTACAGTAACTTCCATACCTCTGCTAAGCAAAGAAAAGCATCTTTATTGTGGTTAATCTGGGGCAACAGCCCTGCTGACTGGAAGAACAGCCTAGTTGGCCAGCTGGTTGATGCCAGACAGGCTGGGTAGCAGCTGAGATTTAGCTGCCTCTTCCTCAGATGGTCTGCTATTTTGTAACTCTTCATCTGGGTTAGTTCTTCAAATTTGTAAGAGCTTAATTATCTTTGAGATTTCTAGGCTGCGGTCAGCCTTTGAACCAGCAGGTTCATTTGACCAAATTTATGAGTGGGGGCCAGATGGGTATATTTGCATAAGGCTTGTTTCCTTGTGAGAACAAACTGGAAAACCCAGTAACCTTGAATGCACTTGAAGTTGCAGAGGTTTGATTTCACTTGCGATCCTTTCCAAGGGCTGAAATGACACAGTTCAGTTAAACATTCTCATAATAATACAAAATATATTAAAGATGATGTTTCTAAGTGCTGTTTGAACTATCTGAAATAACCACGTTCCAGAGCAAGCATGTAACTTTTTCAGTGCTGTTGTTAACAGGCTTTGAGTTGGATTATTTTCCCCAAATTAAGAATTCCTTAAAGGAAGGCTTGAGCAGAGTGTGAGTGGACAGATATTATACAGTGAACTTAAAACTATGTACTTTGGAATGCGCAAACAATCAATAGCATTTTAACAGTAGAGGTACGATTTTTTTTTTCCTTTGAAGAACAAATGTATTGACACTTTTCCAAATGCGTGCCCCTTACATGCAGTAGCTAACCTTTCTAGGTGAGAAAAAATTTCCATCTGAGAAATAAAGGCCAGCCGTAAACTTAAACTTTGTCTCCTACTATGAAAATGAATTTCATTTAATTATTTAATTATTTTTTAATTATTGTCAATAGAAGATCTTTATGTGTGGGGCCAGTCAACTGCAAAGGTAGCAGTTGTTAAGGAGAACTAAGAGTTTTATCCATGTGTAATATATTAGTGGTGGGAAAAAGACAGGTGGTAAGTATCTCTTTATCTTCAGTTACACCTAATCAAGTAAGTGAGCCCCCAAGTTTAATATCTGAAATACGGAGATAGAAGTGCAGAGTTCATGTATGCTTCTTGCAAAAGCAAGCTGATTTACGCCTTTCTCTTGAGAGGACTGCATGTGACAGCAACATAAGCATGATTCCATTTATATGTATTAGTTACATGATGTACTGAGAGATTAGTTTAAAGAAAGTTTCCGTATTGTATGCTCTTACAAAATGACTCTATTAAAACACCATTATAAAAGAAAGGATGTGATTGTGCAAGAACTGTATGTTTCCAGTATATGTCACTATCTTTAAATATAAACATATCAGAGGAGAAAGTAACACAAAGTGGACTCCCTCATAGAAGAGTTGGTGCAAATGTCCTAGCCAAATGCCAGATAAAACAATTTCATTTTTCTTCCTTTAATTATTACAGTAGAACCAATAAGATATGATAGTGGTTTTTTTGTCCTACCTAACATACTTAAGATACGCTGCGTTTCTGAGCTGGTCACATTTCTGCGGTGGTAAAATGATTCCAGGGTATCTCTGCCGTTCTTCCCTGGCTAAACCAAGTATAAAACATGAACTCTGCAGAAAACCTGCAGTGTAACAATTTCCGTGTCAGCCGGGGTGTAGTTTAGTTCTCTCTAGTAGAATTTGTTTTGTTTTCTAACCTTTATTAAAATGAATTTTAAAATTGGCTACACTGTTCTTTGCCTTTACAGGACTCTTGGGCAATTTAACCTGCCTGTGTTCAGAAGTACTGTAAAGCAACTGTCTGGTCTTTGCGCAATTATGCATCCCTTTCTACACTAATGTCCTAGTGATTCATCAGATGTGATAGGCAAATAGGTCTAACTCCAACCTGCAATTTTAGTTTCTCTTACTTTGTGGTTTGTTTTGTTTTTTTTTTTTTTGTCACATCATTGTTCTAGCAACTATTCCAAAAGACCCAAAGGTATATCAAAGTTATCTTGGCAGCTGTTAGCTGGCCTGTAAAATGTGCTGCAGCTTTAATGAGATCATATACATCTTAATATATCTATATAAT
>VYZM01022220.1:101814-115697 GCA_013398915.1 Dromas ardeola | reverse complement strand
TATATATATTATATAATATATATATATTTTCTAACTGTTCACTCATTTGCCTTCTACCTCCTACAGAATTTCCACTTACACATATGGTGAGCACATAACTGTGGAGAAACGATCTCACCACCTGTTGTTTTAAAATAGCACAGATGCTTATTAATGGTCCTTCCATGATACTGTTTATAGCACATGTTAAAACTCACTTAAAATACTGTGGATCATATTGGTAAAGGATATTATTACTTCAGCAGCAGCCTTAAATTGGTTCCTGTTCAGCAAGTCTACTGAACTTGTTGATTTTTTCATAGGTAGGAGAGAGGTAAACTTCGTAGGTGGAGAGTCAAAGCTATGATGCTTAATGAGAAAGCTGTCAGTGAATCCTGTACAAGGTGTTCTGTGGAAATGACCGCCGCTATTTGGATAGCTGATCAACCTCAAGAACTGCAAAAAGTAAGAGTGCACAGATTCTTTGAACTCAGAAGTCTTGAACTTAGCTGATGTCAACTCCTTCGGGCCAAGGCTTAAAAGCTGAGTTTTCACACTTCAAAGCCAGGGAAAATAAACAATAGCAGAACTTGAGCCTTGATCAAGACTGTCTCCTAATACTTTTTCTTGTTTTGTTTTGTGTTTTTTTTTTTTCATGGAAAAGTCAGTTCTAAACTGACTAAACTAAATTTAGGTAAACAAATGTTCCAACAGTTCCCTGTTTTCTTTGCGTGACTCGGAATCTCAACTTTGCTTTGAAAGACTTTCTACAGTTCTGCTTAATAATTGCTGGTCTGTAACTCTCTAGATTTGTCTTTGAATTTTTATTTTTTTTTACTAACCTGGTCAAAGTAGTAATTAAAAATATGTTTCTATTTTGAAATCATCCATCCTCAAGTGGACCAAGAAAAATTCTTGATGTTAAGTAGCAGTTCACTATCATTCTCACTTTACTGAGATGTAAATTTAAAAGGGAAATCAGGATAAACTCTGCTACTTTCAAACTTCCCGGGGTGCATACCTGAGGTACAGAAAGTTCTTGATATCTCTGTGTTGCTAGTGAATTCCAAGAAAGCACTATTACACACTGCAAAAAAAATACATCACAAAAAAAGGAATGAAACGTGTGTCTTAAGTTTAGCAAAAGCTCTTGGGAACTTAAGGTGAGTGTCTTTTTTTTTGTGTGTGTTATTTTTTTTTTTTTTAATGAAATGCATATAGAGAGTGTTTTTTCTTTCCTGTGGTGTGTGACAGATGGCATTGGTTGAGTTTAGTATAGCTAGTAAATTAAAAAATAGTTGTTCACATGAGAATGGTGACTGTCAGATGCCTGTTCAAACTGTATAGGATAGACAAAATCTCTTTTTATTCAGAAAAGCTGTGTGGCATATCATTATAGATGTTGCCTGTAAGAATATAAATCTGCTATTAAAATAAGACCACTGGCAAAATTCCAGTAAAGAATGCTGAAAGTCATAATGCCTAAATTGAATGGAGTAATCATCTTGTGATACAATCTCCCAGTGTTTGGTCCTCAGCCTTGATTAGGAGTTCCGTAAGCATAATGTAATGTTTGCACAATTACATTTAATCACAGGGGGCATCGTGTCCTCACTGAATGTGTTTGGTTGATCTGATTTATATTCTCAGTTTCCACAATATCTTTTGGTAGTAATATGTTTCGGTGCATGTGGAGTATAAGGAAGTAAGCCTCTTTATTTTGCCTTAAAATTTGTTGTCTAGTGATTTAATTGGGGGCCCCTTTAATTGTCATGATGTGAGAAAAAAACTATTGTTCCCTTTTCAGTTTCTCACGAGTCATGGTATCACACATCTATCACATTCTCTTTTTCCTCAAGAACAGAATCATCTTGGTCTATTTACTCTTTCTGCATATATAGACTGTTCCATATCCAATTCATTCTTTGTCACTTTTTTTATATACTTCCTGCAAACTTACTTCTGATGTGCAGTGGTCAGAATTTAGGAACTCTGTTTAGTAGCATGATAATTTCTATCTCTGTTCCATTCCTTTCCCCGTTTCTTTACTATGTATATTTCTTCCAGTTACTAATTACACGTTTCATTTGGGTTGATCTCTTGTGTCCCTGTTACGTTCATTCTTATTGTAGGATCTGTACAATAATATGTTTGCAGTGAGACTGGAAGGAACTGGTGCCATTTGCAAGAGACTTAAATGTTGATAGTTGGATATCAAAAAGGTGTATTTTACATCTAAGAAAGAACAAACTGTAGTATGTAGCCTTATAGAGCAAGAGAGATTCAGCCGTAAACGATTCCTTTGTTTTTTGTTTTAAAATAGTGGGATGATGGCAGCTTTACTGATTTGGGCTAATGTTTGTGAGCTCAGACACAGCAAGCAGAAAATAAAAGATTTGTTGATGCATATAAGAATTGGAGCATGTGAAAAAATTTCAGCCTGTAAAAGGCAGGCATAATGTAAAACACTATTTTTAGGTTTGGTTTGGTTTGTTGGTTTTTTTTTTTTTAATAGACTGCTGCATTTTAAGTAACTGTTATTTGTAAGGTCTCATGGAGTCAAAGCATGGTAAGAGATGTGAATGGAGTATGCATGAGTATAGGAGCTATATGACTTGAGAAAGAGACATAGCTTATCAAAATTGATGACAGCATGCCTTAAAAGCCTAAGGAAACCATAGCTTTTTGTCAGTGAGGTAAGCCCTTTCTATCATGTATTTGTTTATACACAGGCTACTAATATTTACATTCAGTTCTTGAACGCCAAAACCTTTTCCAAGCAGAATATTTATCCTGAACAGGGAGTCCTTAAGTTATCCTGAATAGCTAGAGGCCTTGTTGAGCACTTTTAAAATGTGTTTATTTGGCTGCAGGGAGTTAAGGTGTTGATCTGTTGAATGGCAGCTATAATGTTATGAGGTAGTAAAGAACTGTATAATGCCAGTGTCATTCACTCTGAGTGACAATGTGCAAAAATAATGCCACCACTGTTATGTGTCCTTTTCAGGGTGAAATTTTTGTATCTACATTTAATGAGGTACTACTAGGGCCTGACTGAGGGAATGGCAATATTCTCTTTAATTTTACAAAAGTAAAAAAATTGATAAGTGGTAAAAAAAAAAGGTGCAAAGCCTTCACCTGTCCACAACACATGCACAGAGCATCTCCAGAACAAGTACAGTTTGAATGGGTATTTATAGAAGATGAACATGATAGCCATAGACCTGGAGAAACACAGATACTGTATAAGAAATTTAAGCATGTAACATCACTTCCTCAGTGATACTTTAGTATTAATTATATATTCATGTAACAATAGGCTTTTAATATATAGAAAGCTAATGCTGGGGAATGATTTCATTAGCACATAAAGAAGGAATTGCATGAAGATATTTTGCATGGTATGATGCATTAGCTAATTGTCATTCTAGAAGAAGACACTTTTCAGTTGTACACTCTGAACATTTATGTAATTGCTATACAGACCAAAGAGCAAGAAGCAGCATTTCTGTTATCCTCTTTTTCTCAGGTACTGGGGAAATGCATTATTTATGTAGCACCTTTCATCATGGAAGCACTTCCATCTTCATTGACAACATTTGCAAGTAAAGGATGAAAGCTGTTATTTAAATGTTGTTTTCCCACAATTGTATAGCTGATAAGACTGCAGATCAGGGAGTTATTTATGTTAATCTCCAGAAAAAGGTACTGATGACTGCTTCAGCACGCTGAACCGTGCTGTTTTCTTCCAAGCAGAAAATTCTCTTTCCTATCACTTTTGTGCCTCATAGAAGCAATTTTTGAAGGCCATTCATCTGTTGGGGACTGCAGCTCTGCTTCTTAAGCAGTCTTTCTAGTGGCACAACACACTGTGTAAATGTATTTTGTGTAAGTTTACTAGATTCTCCAAATCCGCTCTTTGTTAGCATTTCTGTTCTTCCGTTTTCCTCTAGCCTTCTTGGTATGGCTAAGCCAGGCACTGGTACTCCTTTTGCAAGTTTTTGGTTTGGTTTTTTTGTTGTTTTTTTTTTTTTTTTAAGCTGAATTTTGTCAATAAGTAAAATTTTTTTAGTTTATAGTTGGGCCTGCCTTGCTAGCACAGTATTTTATAAATATGTGTTCTTCACTACTCTCTCGCACATTTATTTGGAGACTAAGAGATTGCATACCTTAAACAAATGCATATGGTATCTTAAGCAAACTACAAGGTAGAATTCTAGAAAGAAGAAAACTTTAGCAGTGTTCAGCAAAACTTCAGCATCCAAATCACTGCCTATCTTCCTGTGGTGGTATGTTGCGTTAATTTCCTACTGCAGTGGGAGGAAAACGTGCCAAAAACAGTCCAAGTTTCTCCTGCTTTCCAGGCTGTGTCATTGGAGCCAATTATTGGATATTGTGTTTTCTTTGAGCCTTAGGCAGCACCTGAGCACCTCATTTTGGTGTCTAGGCATGCTTTTGGCAAGTAAGCTCTTCTGTCCAGCGCCTCCTGAGAGCAGCGGTTGCCTGTGTCTCCGTGCTTAGTAGTGATTCATTACACTCTCCTCTCAGGGCTACTCTTCAGCATCTTCTTTCATAATTCTTTTCTTGCATGAATTTTGGTGCCAGGTATGGGGGTTTTGAAGTTTTTGGGTTTTTTTGTATGGAACACACATCAGCAGGATCAGAGTTGCAGTCTTTGTTTTACGTTAAGTAGTGTCTGCGAATACCGCTGAGCACTAGAACAGTTTCGTATAGGACTGTTGGCAAAGATTTTTGGTACATTTTTGGCTTGTCTCAACTTGTTCTTCCAAGTGAGTCTAAAACTTGGTCTGGGAATTGGTGTGGGTTAGGTGCCGTTTCCCAGTAGGTAATTTGAATGTTGTTTAGAAAATAAATTATCCTATTAGAAGAAGCCTTTTAGTTTACCTGATGTTCCCTTGGTGTGGGTGCTGTTGAGGCAGCGCAGATTTTCAGCTAATTTGTCTGGGTTTTCTCTGTTCAAACTGATGAAAACAGTAGAAGCTTTCCATGCGTCCTGGGAGATCTGTCTTTCAACTGATACTCCTTCTGTGACACTCTTCTCGAACACTTACTTAATCATATCTGCTGTTTGTTCTGTTGAAGAAATTTCAATTTTCCATCTCCCTTTCTGAAGTATTCTTGTTCTGCCCAGACAGCAGTAATTCCAGTGAAGTGTTCTAATTTACCTCTATTCTCTGAACACATTTGAAGGCCTTGTCAAGAAACGCAGATACACAGAAATAATTTGGAGTATCATGGCTTTCATAGTAACAGTTGTAGAGGCTTTCAATAGCTTTACTCTCTACACGTGTTAATTTTGTGTTAAGGTGTGATGTGAAAATCCAAGAAAAATCACAGTTTAGCACCTCCATTTTCTTGGTTCTCCCTGTGTAGTGGTAATTGACATAAGTAATCAACATTCTTACAGCAGTGGCCAAAATACTGGACTTTAATTTTCACCAGTCTCTCTTAAGAGACTCTTGTGTAAGTAAGGACATAAATACGGACAGGTTGGAAAGGATAACATAAATAGGAGTTAACCGTCACCAGAATAATGGGAGGGTGGATCTAGTGAGGGTCTTTCTGAGTAAGTCAAATATAGGACTTACAAACTTCTTATTTGTATACAAATATTAATGTTGATATGTCAGTTGTTTGTCCAATGGGTGAGTTTTTCCCTCCTCCTCCACACAAAGTGCCTTCACTGTGGAACTAATGAGTGTGAGACCAGTATGAGGGAGGAAATAATTCCTTTTATAAAGATTATTAATAGCAAAATTTGAGTAACCAAAAGCAAAGGAAGCTGTAATTGCTGCTCTGAACTTTTCCTCTCTTCCCGACCCCCCCACCTCCCACCCCCCACAGGTGTATGTATTTGGGGAGTTGTCAGGTGCTTTTATCTTATAGTTTGGCAATAAAGAATTCTTGCAAACTAAGGAAAAAATGCTTCTGTGTTGGGTTGTGTTGTGTTGTTTTGTTTTCTTTCAGGTTCCTACTTTTCTCTCCAACTAGCCAGCTGATTTAAAGCTTAAGTCTTACACTTGGCATGGAGGCTGCTTATATTCAACCCAGCTGATGTAGCACTAAATGAGAAAGTATTCAGGGAAGCATGAAAAGATTCAGTAGGATTAAATAGCAAAGCATAAGGGTTTTTTCCATGCAGGAGCAGCCTTTGAAAGCTAAAAGCAAGCTGAAGAAAGCGGCATTAATTGTGGGAAGCTAACATGTAAAATGAGAATCAGAAGAGAAGATTCTTCAAATCCTTTCAGCTACTGAAAGCATCGAATCGGAGGTCTTCAGTTTACAAGTGATTAAGTATAAAAAGAGATAGAAAGAAGCCTATTAAGGATAGAGTAAAGAAAAATTGAAGTGGCTATTATGCATCTCCCCATAATCAGCTGCCCGTGAAAAGGGTCTCTTCTCTCCTACCCTTGCGTGCGGTTTTAGACATATTTTGATCAGAATTGTTGGTTATTTAAGGTGGCATGAATGACATCTGAGAGTGAGACATAGATGAAGTCAGTATCCATGTGCTTCTATAAATAAAGAAGATTGCATGCAAGGCCTTGCTGAATGCTGGCTTGTCTGTTAACTGAAAGGGCTGACTATTCACAAGTTTAATTCAAGTCTTCTTCCTTCAAGCACTTTACTGTTCAAAACCAAACCAAAGCAGAACATAGGTCACTTCCAGTTTGTGTCTCTGCTTCTCTATTTACTGACTGCTTCGAGAGCTTCACATAGAACTTAATGAAAACACATTATGGCTTTTTGCTTGGCTTCACCTGGGAAATCTGCACACAACTATATCTGACAATTCTGAGTTACTCCTGAAGGATCTTTTGTTGTCCTCTGAAAATCCTTTTGTCTCGGAACACAAGAGGAATAAACTAAGGCTGGAATAAGCTCTAAAATGCCAAGCTGAGTGCCTCACCATCTGCACTTGGGTCATCCACAGCACACCTACTTGGACTGTGCACAAGTACATGTCCCTTCCATGGAAACTGGAATGGTGATGCAGAAAATGGGAATGTCTAGATCTCATCCTGACATTTAATCATTACAAGTTTGCAAAGTACTCGTGAAACATGCAACTTTAACGTAACCAGGATCTCTCTTTTGGTCTCTCTGACTGGCATGTTTTGCTGCTTTTTCTACAAGCAAGCTTTTTTGGAGTTTCTTTTCATCTCAGAACGATGGAAGCTGCCTGCACTGAGCAATACTCCAGCCCTTTCATTTGCTGGAGCAGCTCCAGCAGAATCTTTCAGACAGTACATCTTAGCCTTCTGATGAAAATACCTGTTTTGGCAAGTAATTTCTGTTTCCACAATTGCTTGGAAGAGGATGTCCTTGGTGCTTTCTCATTTATCTGAAGCAGAAGGAAAAGTACATACTTACACATGAGGCTTGTCTCAACACACAAACGTTCTGCCAGGTGCTTTGAGGGAGCTAAAATGGCTTTACTTCAAGTAACCCATTTCAGAAAGTAGTTTACCAACTTGTCATTTGTAGTCTTTACTATTTACAGTGCCTTTCTGACAAGATAATTCATATAACTGAAATAATTTTGACTCATTCCTCAAGCTTCTTAGGAGCAGACATAGACAAGAAAGAATTTTTATCGCCTTGGGAGACTTTTCTACAAGCCTTTGAAGTCCATTTGTTTCTGTGGAACTTCTGTGGCATCCTGCTACTCTTCTAATGACATCTGTGACGAATTTGCTAGTCTGTTTCTGTAACTAGACTTAAATAAGCTACCAAAAAGAGCAGAATTTGTTTGTCCCACATTGTTGGGTAAAACTTGCTCAAAAAAAAAAAAATAGTGCCACCCAAATTAAAATTAAACTGTCCACCATTCCTTCTTCCTTGCTTCTGTACTCTTCACTTGGATATTTTGGAATAGCAAGGAAATTACAGGAGCCAAAAGAAAGCTAATATAAGGCCTTTTCTCAAAAAGGATAAATATAATGATTTAGTTACCAAGATCTATTGATCTGATATGACTCCCAGGCAAAACAGTAGAAAAAGCGATACTCTTTTTACTTACAGCTTTCAAGGAAAGGATTATATTCAATGGAAATCACTGATGGTTAATGAAAAAAAGATCCTGTCAAGGAGACCTTGACGTACTGGCTTTATATATTTTGGAGGCTTACAAGTTTGGCTAAAGGAAATAGACTTAATAGTGTATTTTACTCATTGAAAACTGAAGTTAATGCTATTTCGTGCCTGCCATCTCAAATACCTCTTGTATGTTACCTGCCAGTTTTTCTAGTTGTGTTGCGTGGCACCTCAAACTAGTAGTATAGTTACAGCAAAACATATGATGTGTTAAGTTCATGCCTATGTCTTACCCACTGTAACTTTTTTTGTACCTGTCATACAGGTGTGATGAATATCTTCCCAACAAGTTCATGGTAGTGTTTAGATCAGTACTGGCCCAGACCGTAAGCAGCTGCTTCTGGGTTCACTGTGAAAAGATTTTTTTGAAAGATGGAGTAGCTCCAAGAGTCTTACCTGCTCAGAAAATACCGACAAGTATCTATATGATGACGAATATCTGGTTTTCCCTTTCTTGCTCAGTCTCTGCAATATTTGTGGATGTTCCCTTACCTTTCTCTCTCCTCCCTGACCTCCCCACACACCAAGAAAGAAAAGTAAAAGGGAAGTTTTCCCTACAGTAGAAAGTAGAAACAGAATTCAGAAGTGCTGTAATAGAGCTGGTGAATATCTGGAGAGCAACATGATTTCGTACAGCTTCCAAATTTGTTTTTCTATTGGTAACTTACTTTGACACACAAACATTCAATCTTTCTCTCAAAATAAAACTCAACAATAAAGACCTGTATGACTAGTGCTTTTTTGGCTGTTTTTATGCAATGCATCTGTTTTCATTGCAAATTTATGTATTAAATCCACAAAAATGATCACTTTCTTGATGGAAAACTATGAAACTGTTGAAACACCGAAACTGGGTGTTTCGGATTCTTTCCATATGACTCATCATTTTGTTTGCCTCATTTAAATGTTTTACACCTCATTAATTCCTTGTTATTACATTGTGTATCTTGGTTCTTTCTACTTTCTTTGTACTGGATAATATGAACTTTTTTATTTGTCCTTTTGCATCTTGAACTTTGGTACAAACTGTTCTCCATTACAGCTTCTTGTTCCATCTGCAACAGGGCATGATTCTTCTAGACTTCAGCATGTTGCCTAAAAATCAAGAGAGGTGCTTGATGTCACATTATCATCCCTACTTCTCTTGTAGTAGATATAATGAAGACTTGACTGCTGTGAAAACAGAAGACTGCCAGCTGTGCCATATGCATGTTACCTAGTAGCACGAAGAGAACCTCTTGTATAAGTTGCAGTCAGAGGATGCTGACTGGGTCTTTCAAATTAATTATTGAAAATGGCATGAGAAACACAAGATGAAGAATTGCAAAAAAAGGTCACCAATTATAATGAGGAAGATCTTTTTGTGGAGACCGAGAAGTAGCTTTTAAAAATATAAAACAACAACAAAACAACACCCCCACCCCCTCAATTTATAAACTACTTGTTTTTCAGTGCTGTGGCCAGAACTCTGTATGAGAGTTGCCTTTGTAGAATCCTGTCTTCAGCCTCCAGCAGTTCTAGCTCACTCCGTTCTTGTACCTCTCCTGATTCTTTTTGTTCTCTCTCAAAGGACAGATGTGAAGGTCAGCTCTGTACTCTGGACCATGTACTATATACAGCTATTGCTTTTTTTCCCTAGCTGCTTCTACAAATTAGTATTTTAAAAACAAACTCATTCAAAGGCTTTAAAAGCTCATAATTTGAAATATACTAATGAGGAAACCTCACTGCAAAAAGGTATTATGATGTAATTTTTTCCAAATGCTGCTAACAGATGGAAATTCTTACTACTTTTTTTACCTTACTACTTCAAAACCTGATTTTAAAATAAGATCTTATTCCAGTGCCTGCTTGCCCTGTATTCCTAAGGCTTTCTCTTCTGTGCCAGTTTATCATGGAGATCGTTGTTCTGCCTCCTGTAGTATGCTACCCACCTTGTAGGTAAGATGTACGTGTAACACTTTATTAGGCAGAATATGTATATGTGTTAGTAGCAAAATACATAGCAGTATTTCTCTTTCAGCTATCATTAAGCTCAAGGCCAAAGAACGTGTGTTCTTGCAAATTTAGAAGTTAAATATGCAAATCCTCATCTTCTCTTGAGAAACTAAATATTTTTGACTGTATGGGTAGGATCTGATGAGAATTCAACCAGTGAAAATTCTCCAGTAAAGTTAATTAAAGCTGGTATCCTGAGAACGCTTTGCATTAATTTTGTTTCAGATTATACTTCTACTTTCTGCAACCTTAATTAATCAAATCTTAATGATTACCTAATCTGTAGCCCTGTTTTGGGCTTAAAAAATATCAAGGGGCATGTTCCTAATTGAATATTGGGATTTGGGGAGGGGATGAGTAGATATTGGTTCCTCTTTCCAAAGGGGAAATAGACTCTTATGTCTGAGCAGGTGGGAGAGAAAGAGTTAAAGGGCAGCTTGTCCTTAGGACAAGAAATGGCAGCAGAAGGCAGACAGCAAAGTAATTAACAGGTCTTTCTCCAGAAGAGAAGGTTGCCTTTACTGTGCCTAATTACACAGACTGTAATTTAAAACATGCTGTCTTGATCTCAATTGGATCTTTCAGTGCCTGGTTCATGCCGGCAGTCTGCTTGAGATTTAGGCCTCTGAGCAGATATCTAGGTAGTCTTTGCCTGAGACCACAAGCTGAGAGGACAGATTGCCTTGTGAAGAGTTAGAACTCTCATCCTTTGTGGATTAGTGTTGTAGATTAATCCTTTGTAGATTAACGGCTTTGGCCTGTAATGTTAATGTTTTGAATTGTATCAGGATACAAAGGACTATCAACTTTAGTCTAAACCTGGGCTGTTATCCTCCAGCAAGTGGAGAGCTAAAATCTGATTTTTATAAACTCTCTGCAGATGTGTGATTAAAAGGAAAAAATCTAGTTACTTGTGTTATATATGTATCAGGAACAAGTAAGTCTAGAATATACCAAGACTCAGTATTCATCTATGGTATGGTGATAGTGACAGCTTTTAAACTCAATCACGTATTAAACAATGTTTCTGTCAGCCAGTACTCTTCACTTCTACAGTGCTTTTAGAGAGACTGGGCTCTTGAGCCAAGAAAATATCTGTGAACTACATTTACCTTTTAATTCAAGACTGTATTCTTTCCTGTTTTACTTAAAAGCACTTAGAACTGCTGGCTAGACTCTTTCTATGTGCATACCATCTGTCTCTTACTTAAGACTGTCTATGATCTGGTAACTAGGACTCTGATCCTAAAATCATTGCAGTCATTTGGACCTGTGACTACAAAAGGGATATTGACATACCTGCTCAAGTTTAGTGGAGGCTATGAAAACCATTGAGGCCAAAGCACATGATGTACGAGCAGGGGCTGAGGGAACTGGGTTTGTTCAGGATGGAGAAGACACTACAAGGAGATTTAACTGCACCCCCAAGGAGGGGTTATGGAGATGATGTAGAATTTTCTTGGAGATGTACAACAAAAGGGTAGGTGGCAATGGTCACAAATTGCAATGAGAGAAATTCCAAATACGTGAAATGAAAATCTTTCACTGCAAGAATGGTTTAGCACTGGTACAGGTTGTCCAAAGTGCCTGGGGAACCTCCATCCTTGGAGATACTCAAAATTCATCTGGAGCGCCTGAGCAACCAGACTGAAGTTTGAAGTTAGCCTGGCTTTGAGCAAGTGATTGTTCAGCTTGATGGCCTCCAGTTGTCCCTTCCAGCCAAACCTTTTCTATCATTCAAAGAGACCTCTTGATTTACTAGGTGTGCCTATACAGACCTATCAGTCCTGACTCAGGATCTGAGTGTGGAGGTAGGGAAGAAGAGATTCTCATTGCTCATCTTCCATATAATAGCCTCATGTCAAGGAAGGAGGAGAACAGACTGTTCTCAACCTCAAGGAACCTGAACCCATGTCCAAGCAGAGGACAGAACCATTAGTATAAAAGGTATGTTGAAACTGGCTTATCGTGTACAAGCACAGTTGTTTTCCTTCTGGTCCTGTGCTTTGCAGACAAGAGTATGCCTGACTCTGTAGTCTTATGATTTGTATGCTGGAAAATAGGAAGCCTCCACTTCTGGATCATGCTCCTTAGATTATTTTTGTTGGATTTAATTGACTCTGGAGTAAAATACATGAGCAGTTCTGGAAGTCCCTCTAGCTCTAGGTGTTATGCACAAGACAAGCTTTTCTGTCACTTAATGCTTATTTCACAGGAATAAGCTGATCTAAGATCATGCAAGAGACACGAGTTTCCAGTAGACCTGCCCCACAGAAAGTGTCCAAATGCAGCAGACAAATACTCAAGTCCCAAAACGATATGGTTTCCAAACTTCCACGTGAGGAACAGAGCTATGGCAAGCTGGTATTCTGAATCTGTAAGACATGACCACAGTGTTCTTTGTGAAGAGATTGCTTCTGTTTTCCTCATGCTGCCATGCGAAGTGAAATTCTTACAAACACAATGAGACATAAACCAAATAAGCAATTCCATATTTAGGTGTTAGTAAGTTTGTCATTGTTTAATGTACCTTACTCTGGTGCAGAAAAACACAGATATGTGACATTGCAAACTAAACTTATCCTTCTATCAAATCCACCCACGTAGAAGATATTCAAGAAAAGCTCCATCACATGCTGAAATCTGTGAAAGTTAAAGCAACCCTGGGAAGTAAATGAATTTAAATTAATAACTGTATGTCATACAAACTTTACTGGTGTGGGACAAGAAACAACAGAAATCAAACAAAGAGTGTAGACGCTCGTGACTTCTGTTGGGTTTTGTATTGGGTGTTTTTTTTTTTTATTGTGAAAGTTGCCAACGCTGTTGTAAGAGACCTTGTAGCTTCCTCTCCTGAAGTGGATTCACTTTCAACAATTGCCAAAGTCTTTCTACATAGGCTTGTTATGGAAAGCTAGTGAAAAATACTAGCTCGAGGAAACTAGCTCGAAAAATACTAGGTTGAGGAAACAACTTTTTTTTTTTTTTTTTTTTTTCCTGAGAATCAGAAAAGAAGATATATTTGCCAGTATTGTTCCTAGTGTCATAACATGAAGTAATCACTTTATATAGAACACAGGTTTTTTTTGTCTAATCATCCTGCACTATTATAGTTTATACTTTGCTTTTACCTATTTATAATTCTTGATTTCTTATAACAAAACGAGCATAGGATTATAGCTACAAAATTCTATACTGATCTATTTGGTGTTAACCATGATCAACACAATATTTTCGAGACTTCTTCACAGGAAATAGAAATAGCCTTGCAACATAGCATGGTTTTGTCTCTGTGTGTTTTAAGGAAAAAGATACTCAGCCTTATAATATCATACTGAGAGTAATTTTCTTAATGAAGCACATGAGCTGACGTAAACCTACTTAATTTTCTAGATGTACCTAATTAGTCCTTTGTTTCTAAGAAAGAACCTTCTCTTTATCTAGTATCAGGCATGGTTCTGTCTCTGAAGCTCCTCTGCCCTGTTATTGTTTGTTTAGAGCGCCCGAGATTAATAGGAAGAATGCAGAAGAAAGAACCTAATATGAAGCTGAACAGAGCAAAAATTGTCTTGAGTTGTAAGGTTTAGCTCTGAAATACTTGATTACTGCTGTTGAGGTATCTGAAAGACATAATGCTATGCAGCTTCATAAAAACTTTATGTGGTAACATTAGAGTTCACTGGAGTATTTGATTACATGCTTAATAATCAGACTAAACCAGTTTGCCTTTGTTGGCAACCTAATCACCATCTTGATTTAATCAAATTAGAGGTGGTTAGATTAGCTGG